>CM029359.1:31813690-32019250 GCA_017140985.1 Hormaphis cornu
GTCTATGCGAATTTCCGTGGATCCTTTTTCGTACACACAATAACGTAATATCGTATTCTGCGTAAAATAATAATAATAATAACGTAGCGAGCGCGAGGAAGTTGTTTTTGCGCAAAAACCTCTCCGCCGCCGCGGCGCTCGAACACGTCAATCACCGCGCAGAACCCGCGCGCGGTTCTCACGCAATCCGCGACCGTCGCGCGCGCGCCCGGAAACCCAATATTATAATATTATTATTATTTGGACCGCCGCGCACTGCTGCAGGTCGTGTACGTAGGTTATTATTATTATTATGTGTTTTTGGAAATCTGCATCATTTTTTTTCTTTTCGGAAATTCGGGTCAGCTCGTGCACATTGCGCGATTTGTAACATCGCGGCAGCAAACAGGGAAAAAAAAATGTTCACACACCCCGAGGGGGGTAAGTACGCGAGTTTGTCGGGGCTCGTTAACACGCTTCTTTTGTAAGTGAATCTATTTTTTCCATCCATTTTTATATAAACGCGCTGGAAGCGTTTATTTTTATTTTCCGTGACCCGAGCGGTGCAAACACTTTTTATTTCGACGCGTGTTTAACGCCCTATCGGCCCTGTTAAATACTTTCCATTCGGGCCAGCGAAGACAAAAAAATAGTCGAGCGAGGGCGTATTTTTTTGGTTCTTTTTTTCTTTTTAATACTTTCGCGATAACATGACGGAAAAGTGGTGTACACCGAACACGGTTGAATAATTTAAAATTTCAGAACACGGTGCAACACTGTTTATCGCACTGGACAGCGAGAATATGTCTATGGTTAGCATAGGGTCTACCGCCGTTAGAAACATCGTGATTGCGCTTGCGGTGATTAGTGGCTATCAATTTATCATTTGAAAACAGGGCCAGAGACGCCCTTGAGGGATTGTGAATTAAAAACTTAAATTTTCCGAAAGGATACGCTAAGTTTTTTGTTCTTCGAGAAACTGTGTACCCGCTCCTCCAAGTCGAGCGCTATTTACTCTCGTACGTAACACAATTCTATACCAGCGGGAAATCGCGGTTTTCGTGAAAATTTCGCACGTATAAAAAAAACCGTTCCTATTCGAGTTACAATTGTGGTGATTATACGTAACCATTATTTTTCGGTAAATAATATAAAAACACCTGGCTTTGCCCAGGTTTGGGTTTATGTCACGTCCCATTTTCAGATTCTGAGCGAAAAAAAAGTATTGTTTTTACAACAAAGTTTTTTTTTTTTTTTAGTGTGAACACTTTTCATGGTACAAGAAATGCCCCGACTTCCGAGTATCCCTTCTGAAAGGTGCTGGTACTTTGAGAGGTTTGAATTTTGAAAATTTTGAAAATTGAAAAAGTGACAATCAAGAAACTGTAAGCAGAAACATCTTTATAATTACGGCAAACGTGTTATCGATTTAGTCTTTGTGCCGTAACGTACAAAACAATGATCGGAACAAACTTTTACGTGGTGTTGATATAGGTAAGATACAAGGTTCGAGTGATTTCGAAAACGCTAAGTAAAAATCTTTGAAATTTGAATTGCCGTAAACGTAGCGATTAAAATCAATGAAAACAATCGATGACCACGCAGTATATTGTACACGACTGCTGCTGTTTACCAACAAATTCAAAATTTACTGATACGTTTTATAGTTGGTACCTACGACTGAAAAGGCAAAATATTAAGTGTACATTTTTTAATATTCATTAGCTGCCCGATTTTCAGAAAATCTTACGTAACCAAACTTCTCTGGTCATTAATTATACGAATCCACAACGTTTTCGCGTGGTTCGCACAAAATGTAAACGACCGAGCATAATTTTTCATTTTAAAAATACCGAGCAGCGCGTGCCGTTTTTGTAAAACTGCAGTAAATAATCTTTTTTCCCCGATACCGCATTTTAATTAAGATAAGCTGTACGTAATAATGTGATGTTAAAAGAAGAAAAAAAAAGGTGCTTGATCCGTTTTCAAACGCTGCAATGAATGTAAACGTAGTGTATTTAAGCGTGGTCATGATGAAGAATAATCGATTAATCAAAATAATCGGTACCTACGTAATTTACAGTAAATAATAAATTTTTACGTAAAAAAAAAAAAAACGCTTATTTCGATCAAAACGTGTGGGTTGATTGATTAAAGTGGAAAGTCATATTGGAATAATACGTACGATATACCGACCGAATGGAAAATTTTGGGTACAGCGGATGGAAAAAAAAAAAAGGGGAAAAAATACGTTGAAACCTTTATGTTGTTTGCCCTCGTTAAAAGAAAGTAGTAGGGGTAGCAACCGAGTCCGATTCAATTATTATTTTATACTTTGTTATTATGCACATCGGGGTAAAAAGGGGTTTTTTTGTCGCGCGCGCGGGGAAAAAAAAGAAAAAAAAAGAAAAAAAAAAAGATGGCGTCCGGTGCCGAATTTACATTTTTATGAATAATATTCTTTTGACAAAAAAAAAGTATCGAAAAAGGGGAAAAACGGTGTTTATAATATGCAAAAGGGTCCCCACAAAAACGGTGGCTGCAGCTGCTTTGATTTTTTTTTTTTTTCCGCACACACCCCATTATTCAAAAAGATGTCCAGCCGGTTGATTCCCGAATGAAAATTAACATCGAACGACACAGTGTTCAAACGTAAAGAATACTACAAAAACGCAAACGTTGGTACGTATTTTTTACATTAACAACACGACGTTTGTCGATGCGCCGTGCTGCGATATTGTAATGTACGTACGACGGGAAACGTCGTCGTGGTTAATTAAAACATAAAACATTTTCAGACTTACGGTATTGTTTTTAATTACAGTACAGGCTGTTTAAACTTGATACTGAAACCACTGTTTTGCGGTATAATAGGGCGATAAATATTCAAACGGTTGTCGGGTATTCACCAAAAACGTAGGTCGCTCACTCAAACCATTTTCTACGACTGCACTTTATTTGTATACACGGTACGGACAATTCTTATTTTTAGATTCTGAGTGCAGCGAAGAACGTACTATTATTGTTCTATGTAATTTTTTTTTTGGTGTACGATACAGGTTTGTTAAAAGCTGCAAGTAATTTCGAATATTTTTGAGCTAAGTGCAGGACTTTGAAATTCTTGAAAAATGCACCAAGACGTACACGCGAGTCGCGACCTACAGTGGTTCCGGGTTTTTTTTTCCTTTTTTTTGAAACCAAACAGTGATATAAAATAACCGTACTTCATGTTAGTGTTCATTATGCGTCATGTACGATAAATAAGAATTTGTTACGTCCTCTTTAGACATCGTTTTATTCAGTTATTCTATTATACAATGTATTATTTTTTAGGTACAGCGATTTTTTCTAATATCCTGGATTTTCGGGAAAAATATTTTTAAAAAAAAACATTGCGTTTTTAATTTGAAATAAAATAAAAGGTAACCACTACCGAAGTAATGTATTTGCATTGAAATACGTCACGCTGCAGCTCTGGGTGGGTAAATACTGGTTTGAAAGTTCTAATGTTTAGGTATAGTAAATTTGTGAGCAACGAATTTTTTACGAAAATTACGGTTCTGAGCGAGCTTAGCGAATCAAAATATAAATTTTATACATATTTTGCTCGAATTTTTTTTTTTTTTGAACTTCCGTGAAGATCTAATATTATTATGATTTAATAATATTTGTCCAATGTGTCAATCAAGGACTTGCAGGAACATTTTTGTATATTTATTTCGTTTTTTGGATTGTAATTCGAAAAGTTTAAAAAAGTTTTCAAAATAAAAAAATAGTTTTAAATAAAACGCGTTTCCGGCTAATAGCCTGCAGTAGTTTTTTTTTTGCTTCATGCGTAAAGGTCGCGGAACACTTTTTCTCCTTCACACCGAAAAATTGATGACCGAAATTTCTAGTGGTTCGGAGCAAACTGGTTTGAAAAGTTTTGTAGCACGAAAAAATCATCGGAAATTTAAAAAAAAACCGTTCAAATAAAAGGGCATCCTATATTGGTCGACTTTTTCGACTTCTTCCCGGTGTTGAACGCAAGTAAAACTCCTCCTATTCGGAAAAATGTTTACACAGAGAAGAAAACGTTACAACAACAATATAAGACATATTCCTGGCCGTCCTCAGAATTTAAAAACGACGATTTATGAGTATTAACGAGCGTAATTATATTACTTTTATCATCCGTACGTACGCATAAACGAAGATATAAGCTTCTTTAACCCATATACACATACATATACTTGAACAAAACAAAATGGGAAATAATTAAAACTGCCTCATATTCAGATACGCTCGCACGATTGTGATTAGCGTTGTCCTAGGTCATGTTACATTAAAGTGACGTCAAACCTTGTTTTGTTGGAACATCTTTCAATATACATAGGAGCCCTGCAGGAGGTTATTTTAACGATAGAGCGAATTCTACACACGCGTACATTACAATAATACGTTAAAACAAGACGTACAGCACACACGTGCTTTTGTTTTTTTTTCGAATTGTAACGACATTTTTTGTACGTAGTTCTTATAAATATTGCTTGTCGCTTCGGTGAGAAATTCGATGTATTTGTTTATAAAGCGATCTTACGAACAATTTATTATCGTGATTTTATACAAGTGTTAAGAAGTATTATTACGGATAAAGAAAAATCTCGCGATCGGTCCAGTCCACTCGCGATCGTATGAACACATCAGCTACGACTCGAACCCATACATTTTGTTTTTAACGAGTCGCTTGTATTATAAACGCACTTTATTTTTCATCATACGTATTCGGGTATTAAAAAACCGAACGTTGTTCCGTCTCGACGGCAGCGTTTACCGCGTTTAAGATGTTTCAATCATTACAATAGTAATGTGTCGTGTTCTGAAAACTCTTTGAAAACCTCGACTGCAGAAGAATCAAAGCGTTCTCTGTAAAAGGTCAACACGATAAATGTCACGCAGCATTAAACAATTTTTTGGTAAATGGGTATACTGTATATTGTAAGGTTAAAATACATATCTTCGCGGAACAAGAGAAATAAGACGCATTTTGGCGTTTTATTGTTGTTATTATTTTTTTTTAACCGGCGCAATACGCGTTTCTCCCCGAACCTCGTATAACTGTACATTAAGCGTGTGTACCGGCAAAAATAACGAATCGCGATTAACCCTGATGGCGTCCAGACGACATAATACTTTCATAATATGCGCGAACCGGACGTGACGCGACGACCTGCATCCCCGTAGCTTCGCTTTTTTTTTGGTAGACCTATGTATGTAGGTACACACAATATTATATTATTATTATGTTACATACGGTATACGAATGAAAATGTGAATTTTTTTCCATTTCAGATTTCATCGGAACACCCGCCGAATCTTGGTGTTGCCGCGTGTGCACAATACAATATAATGTATGGAAACGTTCGACTGCGTTATTTTAAGGTACGTGATTTATGTGACATCTTTTATCCTTTTTTTTTTTTTTTCTCTCCACCCGCGTTAATAATGCTTAGGTACACGCGGCGTACACCACGTTATAATACGCGTTCGGTTAGTGCAATAAATTTTTTCGTTATGAATATTAATATAACCTACGTATTTCGTGTATAGTCAATAATAATACGCGGCAAGTAATCGAAACTGCGACTATATAACCAGTGCGTGTATTCATTTCATTCAACTGGTCTCGTTCGACCCGACCTTAATCCGAATTACGGTATACCTACGGTATAAGAGAGTGAAAATCATTCAGGAAACCCGAAATTCCACTGCGAAGAGAAATCGCAACGATTCGGTATACAACTGCAGTTGTATACCGCGTGCGTGGCCCACGTTTGTGGATGATAATGGTGTGTGTGATGCGTGGATTCGATAATGTAAAACATCTAGTAAATTATATTATCGTGTGTCAAACAATACCTGTATATTTGCGTATCAAAAACGAATTCGTGCAGTTACACTTTCTTCTTGGTACGATTTTTCAATCATACGTCAATCGTTTTGAATCGCTGGCGATGATGTATACATAGGGAAACGTATTCGAAAAACTAAAGTTATCATTAACGATATTTCGGCAATACCTAAGTATGCACCTATAGTTTTGTACACCTATCTATAACAGTGGGTAGGCAAAATTATCGGTCTTCGGTGTTCTTCGGTGTTTCAGCGAGAATAGTTATAGTAACGAGAGACATTCGCATCGCAAATAAATGACGAAATAATTCCTATTTGGATCTGTTATAATTATCTCCTCCGGCGTTATTGCGTAGTTTTATGTGTGTTCGGCTAAAAATGATGTTTGAAATGTTTGTGACGTTATTCAAACTATACATTAGTTTCGATCATTGGAAAAATTTCAATAAATTCAAAGACCGTTTGGAGGAGTCATTGCCAAAAACCACATTCTGACATAAACTAAAAAAGTTGTCATTTAAAAACGTCCATTACACAAAATCGTGTAACCGAATTATATATATGTATATACATTTAATACGTTGTTTAAACAACAGTAAAACTCTGAACTGAAAATTGAATCGACCGCGAGAGTTTCAAAACTACAATAGACTCTACTGTAAACGTAAATGATTGTTCAAAAATGTTCCGATAAACGCGCGTCGCCTTTTTCAGCGTTCAGTGCGAATTTCGGGTCTTTCGGAGCATACTTAAAATATGTTTTGGCTTTTTCGTTTTTGAAACGTGACTCGAAAAATAACCAAAGGTTCGAAAAAAGTTTCAACCGACTGTTGGGCCAAAACCAATCTTTTTGTGGTTTTTTATTCATTCGGGGTATTTTATAAGATCGGAGTAGTTCTTCTACGCCCTAAAAAGCGTTTTCAGAAAAACAAATACATTCGTCGCCACACAGACGAAACTATAGGACTGTCGACCAACCGTTCCCAGCTCGCAGCATAAAAAAAAAACCACAAGCGATGTTTACATAACATAATTAGGTGTGTAAAGATAACCGACGATCCGATGGATGCACACACACATAAAACAATAATAGAACGTAATTGATATTCTAACGGTCTAAATGTTCCGAACTGTACAAACGGTCGGGATGCTGAGCGCATTTAAGCGCATAATATTAATAGTGTTTTGGTGTAATCAGTAGATATGACCGACGACTGTTTTTCTGACCTTTGTGGCCCGTACTGCGTTCGGGCACGCTGCAACATGATATTAACATAATACGAGCTCGTACGTTTTACTGTCGAAAGAATCGAGTTTATTTTAAACGTTTACCGAGAAGCAAACAAAATATAAAATCTACAAAGAACCGTAATGGTGCAACAATACAATTAAAATATTATCGTACAACACGACCGAGAGAGAGAGCGCGAGGTCGATCTTGACCTATCCTTATTCCTTCGACAGTTACTAGCCCCGAGAAATAAGATATATATAGTGTTGCAGCCGAGACAAACTCGTCTTTTAACTCGTACACCTCATACATATAGTTTGTGCAGTTTTTAGAACGACAGTAGATCCAGATTCGTATTTAGTTAGAGGTGGCGTGGGCGGGTGGTTATTTTGGTGATGTTAACTTTTTTAGACTCTTTTGAAGACGATCTGTAAACGTTTAAATTCGACCTCTAAAAACACGTAATCTCGGCCCAAAATGACGCTATTCGGCTGAAGATATTTTGTTCGAAGTTTCTTATATTTTAAAAGGACGATCCCAGAACGAGAACGATGCTGTGTCCGAAAATGCTCCAAATGATTAGAAATTTTCACACGCCGTTACGACAAAGTATAGCTTTACATACGAAGTAGGAATCGATTTTGACAGTTGAAATTTTGGAATTTGTCAATATTCGCTGCGATTGTTTAATAAAACCATTGATTTTCACACTGATAGTCACAAAACTCAAAAATAATCGAAAAGTCGTGATATTATTATAATATTTTCCTCGGTTTTCACTCGGTACAAGGTTCTCGTGTTTGTCGTCGTAATGCGTTTCTCGACTTCTGGCAATGACTCCACCAGAAATCGTTCAAATTTATCGAAACTTTTTAACACTATTGAAACAATATATTAAGTTGAACGCTACATATACGAATAACAATAGTCTTTGAATTCAATATAGACCTTAAACATTTACGATTTGCCGTGCTCTCTGAGCTCGCTTAAAATCGTAATTTTTGTAAGCAATGATTTGTCGTTTACGTTGGTGCAAACTGCAAAATATTGTTATATCAAAAAATGTAATTTAGACCTTGTGAACATTTTTTTTTTTTTGGTTGTGAGCGTATACCTACTAAAACTATTGAAAAAGAACAAAACATTTAGTAGAAAATATATTGCCTATTTAGACGAAAAAGTTGGCGGGTAGTCAGGTAAGTCGGCTTCTAATATCTTTCCTTTTGTTGCGTGGAGCAAAATATTTTTAAAAAAATATAAAAACTTAAATAGGAGAATATTTTCTGTTGTTTTATTGCGCTGTTAAGTCTTAGAAATTGGAAAAAAGCGACGAATTCTTTAAAAACGATAATAATCACTATTTTCAGGAATATTCTTCCCGTTCGCATAATAGCGCGTATAGAAACCTTTAATCTAATCAATCGAAATTCATTTTGGATTTTTAAGTAACAGCAGTGATATAACTGCAGTGAGGTATCTACACCCAATTTATGAGGAGAACGAATAGTACGTTAACACACCTGTAATAAGTATATGAACGATAAAATTGAAAAAAATATTGTTTTATTATCTCCCTTTCGAAATGTAAATAATGTGTAACACTTCGTATAGGTAATTTAAAAATAACAAACATAATGTGAATATTTTCAAAAATAGTCGATCATAATTATTACTCGTAATCAGCATGCGTCATCTGGTTCATGGAACATTAAATTAATATTATACTTTAAACATTTTATTTGGGTTTCGTCAATTATTATTAATACTTAATATTGTTGTACGAGATCAACACGGTTCTTCGCGTTTTAAATGCAGATAAAAGTCATTACACCGATACAATCGTTATACAAGCATTTTAATACGTAGTACACAAAAATGATGAGTTGTTGTTAACTGTTAAAATAACGCATGGCTAGTTTTATGAAAAATGTAGAACCTTAGAGTTTAGACCCATTTAACGTTTGTACAGTACAATAAAATCACAAAAATGTTTGTCTCGTTGCTTTTCGTCGAACCGCACATATGATATCCATAAATATGACCCGTAAAAAAAAAAAAAACTTCATACAATTTGATGGGTTTTATTGTGTAAAAGGGATTTTTTTTTTCCCTCGTAACCGGCCGAAGGTACCTAAGTAAGTAGCAAAATATGTAATAATGATTCTCGCGATTCTTCGCTGTGTGGTCTCGATAGTATTATTACGGTCTCCCATAAACATCAACGCCTATACATATATTATTATTATACGTGCCCCGTATACTGCCTACTGGTCATACAAAATTGGCATCTTTTATTTAATTCTTTTTTCTACCTTTTTCTTCTTAGTTTTCACTTACTTCCTGCAGTGATTGCTCAATATGATGGATTGAAATCCGGTATCTCGGATACACTCTAGGGGTCTTGTGGAAAAAATATAAAAAAAAAAAAATAAGAAAAGCCATTATAATATGGTTTACAGTTATACGTCCCTTTTGTTCGCAACATCGTAGGTACACTCCGACTTAATATTACAACAAAATATAATATAATACACCGATTCGTTTCTTTTCTGAAAGATTTTTAACCCGGGTCTAATAGAATTGGTAACTCGGAAAAAAAAAAAAAAAATACTCAAGCGATCAAATAAATCTCTCTTGTAATAATAGGTTTACTAACGGACATAAGTTAGAAACGATTTTTCACCGTCCTGTCCACGGCTTGCTTTACAAAATAACACGCGCGTGTAAAAACAAATTTTTCAAAATGCCATTTAAATTGTTTCTTTGATTCAAATGACGTGTATTCAAATATAAGTAGGTATACATTTATTAGGTGTAGTAATAATTGTTAATAATATACACACAAATTGACGCATGATGTGGCTATTTTTTTTTTTTTTTTACAGCATAATATCAACTGCAAGTCGCTGTTACAATTAAAAAAAATAATAAAACCGACTTCAAAAAACAAAATAAAAACAATAAAATAATTAAATTAAATGTTATAACTTTTTTTTCGAATCGTGAGTGTAATATACGTGATGAAAAAACCACATTTCTTGAAACATCAATGTATATTGTTATTCTATAATTAAATATACTAAATTTGCCCGTTCCTCATACTTCTCGCAATATATACCTAGTTTATTTTCAATTATGCATGTTGGATGGCACCAACTTTCAAAAAAAAATGCGCTAAAAAGAAATCGATGAAACGTTTACGGGACTACCTTTGAAGTATCAAACGAAAAAAGAATCATGAAATCGGTTCATAATTGGCTGAGTATTCGCGTAAAAAACAAACAAAAAACATACAGTCGAATCTTATATTTTTTTTGGAGTCGGTAAAAAAAGATTTGTATGTTTTTAAAGGTAGACAGCGTATCACCCATATGAAAATATAAAACATCTGTGTCCAAAAAAAAAAAAACGACGAAAACCTAAATTTGATCGATTTTCACAACGACATAGCTACCCTCTCTGATATTAATAAATATTTTGTTTATTGGCTCCTATATTAGTATTAAAATAAGTATATTGTGTGATAAAATAATATTATACGTAAGTAGCTGTATAATTATATACTACCAATACACACGTCTACCTATATATACGTATATCTTAAAGAATAAATGTACCTGTATGTACCAAGTAGCTTAAAATTTTGTTTTACTTGTTTTCACTATCGTGATGCTTAAAAGTTAAAACAAATATCTCGTCAAAAATTGAAATTTGAAGCTGTAAGTTCATTCCCAGAGGGCTGTCGGATATTGATTTTTTTATGTGTATGCAAATCTAATGACTATAATACAATAAAACACTATGTGTGGTTTCAAATGGTCTAAATTCGTTAAATTTTTGAACATATTTTATAAACTCTATATTTTGTATTCAGTCGTACCTACAATTAATACCCGACAAATACTTATTGTTTAAACCAACACTTTGTTGAAAAAAATGTCGTCGCCATTCTTGAGTTCATATTTGATTATTATTTAAAATATATTCATGAATTATAATTATAGCAAATATTGTCTAGAGTCTAGACGAAAGAGGCCGAAAGTCTAGACTCTAGACTTTCGGCCTCAGCTCCAGTCAAACCTATATTTTAGAAATTTTTACAAATATAACATACGTACTAATAAAACACAATATAATATTACCTAGATACGTCTTTAGAGTTTAGGTATTATACTACTACCTAAGGTTGATTGTTTGAAGAAAGACAAATGCGTGCGGAACGCATATTATCAACTGTGTAAACAAAGGTAAAAATAGGTGAAAACAATACGAAATAGTATCGATGTTCAAGGTACACAATAATAACTGTTTCAAGCGAAATTATTGCAGGTAAAACATACTGAATTCCTGCCCAGTCGGATGTTCTCGAAAACAATTATTTTAAAAATATTCTTAAAAAAAATTTCTTAATAGGTATATGAGTATTGTTAAGTTTATAATCGGTGGTGAAAAACACGTTTGGATTTTGAAACGTAGGTTTAGTTTTTCATTAATAGTTGCTAGTAATAGCAAAAAATAAAATAAACACCTCGAAAGCAATTTTAGTTTAGTTTTTGGAAATAAAATTGAACAATTTTGCCGAAATAGGTTGACGACGATTTTAAGAATATGATACAGCCGAAGAATTTACATTGTAGACTATATATACGAGTCGTAATCGTCAAATGTACTCCGTAAATAGGAAAAACGCATTCGCCGACGTGCTGCTTATCAGCGTCCGACGATCGATGGTATTTTTTTATTATTTTTTAATATTTGTATGAAAATTTATAGGTATTTATAAACAGTTTGATTTCGATTATTTTTTTAATATTATTACTAATGACACGTCAACTTTTTCCCCTGTAAGTCATTAGACAAATATTTTTCTACTGTTTTTATTTATACCTATATAATATACAGCTTTACTACTACCTATAATTCATACAAAATACCGCGATTGAAAATTTGTAAATTGTTTATCTACCGTTGTCTACGAACTGTCGCCAATATTTTACGTACTGTCCGAATTTAAAGGGAAAAACGCATATTATATTCGACGCGTAATATTCGTTAAAAAAACGCGAAAAATCGCAAGCCATCTGCATTTAAATTTAAATTATATTCAATTTTGGTAGGCCATAGTGTATTCACCACGCCGCGGTGGTCGTGACGTCGCCGCCACCTTTTTCGTACCGGCCGGATATGCGCGTACTGCACGTGTTCTCGCGGTTGTATACTTGTTGACGGCAGCACTGCGCGCATTATTATTATTGTACAGACTCGTGTGGTTACCATCGACACAATGTCGGCCCAAAGATAAAATGCGAAAAAGAACCGGAAGACCCTTAGAAAATTCGGATAGGTCCACCCGAAATACGTCCTACATGATAAGAATATGTGTGCTACCTACGTGGACGGAAACGGTTTTGTTTCACAACGTTGTTATTGTTTACAATGTCGTTTGTACAGAGACTAACGAATGTTTAGCTAGCCTATTTTATACGTATAGGTAGCGCACGGAGGTCGCACATTTTTTTTAAATACCCATGGACCTTCCAGCAGTATAGAGAAAAAAAAAGAACTGCAGGGAAGAATGGATAGTACATATAGGTGCTGTTGCGGGCGGTGGGCGCCCGAAAGGCCTGTAAAAATCCAAAGAACAAGAAGAAAAATGTAATATAATAATAACGGAAAAATTGGATAAAATGGTCGAAAAAATTCGTGAAAATACTCGATTTTATACACAAACGTTTCTCTGACCATCCACTGAATATCGATTATCACATACCAACGCTTGTACAATCTTTTTTACTCAAAACCGTCAATCGTTTTTTTTGTTTTTTCAAATCGATACCTGTACGTAACGATTGCCGTTTATACACGGGTCGCGTTTATTATTGTTTTTATAATACCCGCAACAGTTCTATTGTGTTTATAACATAATGATTATAAATTTAAAATCGTAACACTCGGGCAATTATTATAATATTCACGGCTGGGCAAGTATTGACGGCTCTTTTTAACTCGTTTAACAAAAATTTTAGTTAAAAGTCAATTATTTTTCATTTATTGAATTAAAAGTTAATTTAATTTAAAATAAAGGAGTTCGTATAAATAATATTCTTTTTTAAGAGGGAATATCCGATAAAGTCACTACGGGATTCCGCCACAGCCACGTTACTTCTATAGCAGTATCTGAGTAATCTTGCGTGGTTCATTCCCAAATAAAAAAAAATCAATCAATTTTGGTTTTGAAAAATTATTACGATTCAGAATAGTACACTACCTGCGTGTACAGTCTTTGAGTTTTTACTTTTTTTTAATTTAAAATAACTAAAAAATCGTGAAATTGAATATTCGCCGACTTTTAAATACTATAAACCATCCGAATTAAATACTAACTACACAAAACTGACGCTAACCGAATATTTTAAATTATCCGAATTAAATACCACCTAACCGAATTGAATATTCTATAGTAACTTGAAAAAAAAATTATCTTTGAAAAATCTGGCCAATGACGACTGTATTAAGAAATGTACCTGTCTAAAGTTACTGTAACTGTGTACAACATGTAAACTGGTAACACTACGAAAGTACTTAAAACGCAAAATTTCTATTTTAACCGACTTGAAAATATTTTTTTTTTTTTTTTTGGTTCGTCGTAAGCTCGCTTATACCTCGATCGAACCGTTTGACCGGAAAAAAACAAAACGACGGAGTATTCCCCTCCCAGGGCCTAAAATAGTGTGTACCCTGAAATTAAAAGTGTGTACCCTGAAATTCAATACATTTTTAGGGGCCCCCCCTTGACCGTTACGGATTGACGTTGAATTCAAAACCAAAAAAAAAAAACAAACGGGATGATTAACAAAAATTGACTTTTTAACGCGCCTCGAACGGAAACAATAATTGTTGTCGGCACGATATTAATTTAATAAATAACACCACGCAGCAGCAGTATCACGTCCTCCTCCTCCACCGTCATTTGCCGGCGCGCGGCCGCGGCGGGGACGAATTGGGCGGGGCCACGGCGGCGGACCCCTCGCCGCCCGCCCGCCCACCGCGCGGAGCCGGTTTCCGACGCCGCCGCCGCCGCCGTCGTCGTTACAGTATTCGCGCCTCGTCCGCAGTGTCATTCGCACGCACCGTCCGTCAGCACTCGCGGTCCGGGACGGTTTTCTAACGCGCATCAAAATTAAATAATCGCGGACGATTTTATACATATTTTTATTTTAACAAACTTCCGTCGCGTTATGCGACGAGGAGAACGGACGACGGTGTAGAACGCGGACATTATCGCGGACGTGGAAAAAAATTATTTTATATGGTTTCGTATGCTGCCGGTCTGATGGCGCCCGTGTTGGGGACCTCGTGCAAGCCCGGCGGCCCGGAGCCGTTCAAGTCCGAGCACAACGACGACGACGACGACGCCGACTTCAAGGGTATCTATGTGTTTTATTTTTTTAACCGTAAACACTTCAACCCCGCGATGGTTTCTGAAAAGGTATTGTGTATTTTCACTGCGTGCGGCGGCGGCGGTTAAAACGGAATAACGCGCAGGTTAAGCGCTGAAAAACGCGTATGAAATTTTTTCAATTTTTACACGTTGCGATATCGTTTACCGTCGCGCGGTTACGTCCTACTGTCCGAAGGTTTTTGCGCTCGTTTTTTCCCTCCCGACGCGCGCGCGTTCGATATTTTTAGCGGCGAAATTCCCCATAAATTTCATCGGACGCCCGCCGCCGTGTGAATCGCCGCCCGCCGCCGTCGACAGAGCCGATAGATATTGTCGACGTGAATAAAATAACAACACGTTGTCGGATTCGAGTACAACAGTATGATGCGACAAAAAAAATTACGACTATATATTAATCGTTGCACGGGATTCATAAGTATGGACCGCAGTTCTGGCGTCGGTGACGAGGCGTAAAATTCTATTTTCGTACAATATTTTCGCCGACAAACTCGGTGTGTCTATTAAGTTATTACAGTTTGATAACATCAGACGTGTAAACGTGCCGTCGACAGGTGGGGCCTCACGACGTTATTATCCCCGCAAACATCGCGAGGTGTTGTGAAAAAACCAACCGTCGATGACCTTTACGTAAAAGCTGCCTTATCGTTTCTTTTTTTCCCGTTACGAGTTTTTCGTTGTTACCCGTAACTTTTATTTCGCCTTTAAATCTCGGGACAGGTAAAATGTTTCTGTCCCGGACTCGAAATCTCGCTTGATGAAATGTCGAGACGTTTCAATTACGAGCAACTCGTGTGTTGCGCGGATAACGAAATGTTCGATTATTCGCACGATACGTCGTCGTTTTAATTTCACCACGCGTTTAACGCGAAATTTTCAACGATCTTTTGGTTTTTGTACACTCAACTCGAATTATGATGTGTAAAGCGTCTTGGTCTAAAACCGTTTCGCGGGAGCTACTGACTTTAAAAACCATCGCGGTTCTTCGACCAGAAAAAATGATCACGAACCGTACTGTGTGTGGTACGCCAAACTCCAATAAAACAGACCAGTACGAATTCTAAAAAGAAACAGTAGAGGTTGGTAAGTTTGAAAAAAAATTCGAAAAGATATAATCCTTTATGTGTAAAGATCGGTATTTTTATCGCCAACGCTTCATTCCCCTGCAACATTCTAAGTCATCGAAATTTGGCAGGACGTTTGGGCTTATCGTTTGGGAAATCGCTCGGCTGAAAATCTGTATGGCCGAAATCCGCGTGGTCTGTAATCCACTGTATTGTAGTTTTTACTCGCAGTTTGAAAAATATGTTTTTTTGGTAACCCGCGTGTCTTTCTAAAAAGTTAAACCGATTGTAGATTTCAAGCGCCTGTTATCGTATAAACATGACGATTTTAAAATTAAACGCACCTAAAACATTTCGAACATCATATTTTATTCGAAATCTTGTATAACACTTTGTTTGGTTTATTTATACGTTTAATGACTATAAATCGACGTCATTAACTGTTGATTGTTTTTTTTTTTTAACTTCTAATTAACAGTAATAATATTGAATTTTAATGCATACGATACAGTTAATCGGTAATTGAATGATATCGTATTATTCCGTTGAAAAAACAACGTAGTTCTCAATCAAATCTGTGTTGACCTAGGCGCAATACGCATACGAACGCGATTATAAGAGACCTCGTTAATCAAACTCAAAAATAGAATACTTGTAATTATTGTACTGTGCGATAAAAACTGTTTGGTAACGATACATCTCGTTTACGGTGATTTCAACGGCTGTATGTTACAAAATAAACTATTAAATGTCGTATATGATGTATCCTATGTATAGTTGGTTGCGAACAGTTTGTTCTACTAACCAACACTTAGAGTTAAAAAAAACCTAGATCGTCCACTTTTACCCGTTTCTCCAGCCAATTTCCTTTTTATTTCTGGATGTGTTTCTTTGCTAACGAAAAAGTTTGTTCTGCTACCCACAACACTGACTATTAAAAATATTTTGACGATTAAAAGTACGTACTATATAAAGGTACCTACATAATTCGTTTTGGTTCATCGGTACAATGTATAATAGCAAACCAAACACCTATTATTATAACTGGTCAAAGGTACACCTATATCTATAACTACTATGTTTTCGAAAATTTTATAAACAAAGAAAGACAATCAATAAACATTTTGTGCTGCTGTTATACCACGCGAAAAAAAGGTAGGTCTCAAGTATTGGGGGTAGTTTCCGAATGAAAATAACACATTTTTGTGATCATTTAAACGATCGAAAAGCTCGTTGCGGGTATAATAATTATTCGACACGACATAATTATTTTCAGTATAGGTTTCGTAGCGACGTAAGTACCTGTGAATAATGTTATAATATGAACAAAATGACGGGGTTTTGATCCGCGCAAAACACGCTTTGCCGGAAAAGTCCTCCTGCAGCGTCTTGTAGAATTAAAATATTTCAAAAAAATTTTGTAGCTAAAAACATATTGCATTCAAGTTCGCCTTTTAACATACTGATACATTTAATAATATTAATGCCGAATCGGGGTTTGATCAAAAATATCGCCTGCACTTCTTTTTAAATGTTCAATAGTTCGTCAATAGTTCGAATGCAACAACATGTTCGAGAGATACCTATACTAAAATGAATTCTGCGCCGTATCAAAGACGAGAACTTTTTCTATGTTTTGTTGGAAACCAATCTTCGATTTGATTCGGTTTAATGGCGGTACAGTATGGCGTTAAAGAATAGTTTTCTCGCGCCTCGCTCGGAATCTAAAATAATATTTTTAACTATTCAAGTACGTGTTTCGTGAACTTTGAGTATAATTTTCTGAATCTAATTGCAACAAAACACGGTAAATGGTGTTTTCTTTTGTATAATTATTATCCCTGCGTGCCTCGCATTGACTTTATATACTATTTGAAACACAAAAGCACCATTTTTTAGCGAAATTATTTTGGGTATATAACGTCCCCTTGAATACTCCTTCGCCTCGATAAGCCGTAGAAATCTTCTCGTCTTTAATAAGTAATACTACCGTGATATTATTTAGTCGCCATAGTTGGAGATTTCGTTAAATATTCGGGGAATTATTTATTGGATTTTTTTTTTTTTTTACAATTTAAAGCTATTAGTTTGAACTACAGATGAATTTTATGACGCAAACGCGGTCTCAGCGATTCCATAACTCAATAGGGTGGTTATCCAATTCTGAAAACGGTTCTGAACTCGTTATTATTATTATGTCTACCGTGTTTTTATACAGGATTTCGTTTTTGAAAATGTTTATTTTTAATGGAATAAAATTGAAACGTTGAAACCACAACGGTGTTCGATGAGTTTTAAACGGCCGTACAAAATTATGAAAACTCGTTCAATCGTCTCGTAAGACACCGGTGTTTGGGTGCTCAACACGCGTGACGTTTGGAATCATTTCCAAAACGAAAACCGGGAAAATACAGTTGCGTCGGAAAATCCGTAGACGACCGCGACCATTTTTCACGATCTACGCCCGTTTCATGTTTCATAATTTACGCGTGTGTAAATAGGCACGATTCGGCCGGGGGGCCGAAATGATAATCAGCCCGTACCAAAATTTCGAGTTTTTCAAATCGCGCCTGCGCACAGTACTTACTTACTCTGATTTTTTAAAAAAAATATATATGTATAAATAAAACGTGTTTTTTGTTCGCAGGAAATGTAAACGACTATCGCGTGCATTTCGCGCTGAACGCGCTCCTGGAACGGTACAACATCGACCAGTTGCCCAGGGACGAACAGGAGCTGCGCTCGCTGTTCGTGGACGCGTACCAACGGCTGAAGGACGCCAGCGAACGGCAGCAGCAGCACCAGCAGCTGGAAGCCGTGGCGGCGGCGGCGGCGGCGGCGGCCGCCAACTACACCCCCGACGTGGTCCTCCTGCAGATCATGCGCCAGGTCTTCGACCTGCACCCCGACTGGCTGGACCGCCGCAACAACAATCAGCCGCCGTCGGCCGTCGCGGCCGCCGCCGCCGCCGCCGCCGCCGCGGACGACGAAACCTCTTCCGTCGCGTCGTCCGCGTCGTCGTCCAACCCGCCGTCCACGGCGTCGTCGTCCGCCGCGGCCGCCACCACCGCCGCGGCCTCGCGGCCGCCGCGCCAGAGCCGGCCGTTCAAGTGCACCGTGTGCGGCAAGGAGTTCGGGTACAAGCACGTGCTGCAGAACCACGAGCGCACGCACACCGGCGAGAAACCGTTCGTGTGCTCGGTGTGCAAAAAGTGCTTCACGCGCGACCACCATCTGAAGACGCACGTGCGCCTGCACACCGGCGAGAAGCCGTTCTGGTGTCCGCACTGCAACCGGTTCTTCGTGCAGGTGGCCAACCTGCGGCGGCACCTCAAGACGCACACCGGCGAGAGCTCGCACCCGTGCGAGTACTGCGTCGCGTTCTTCGAGACGGCCGCGGAGCTCAAGGACCACAAGCGGCAGCACAAAGAGAACAACAAGCCCCGAGGCGGCGGCGGCAGCGCCAAGCCACCGCAGAAGCGTCGGCGCGGCACAGCGGTCAACAAGGACGCGGCCGCGACGGCCGAACGGCAGCAGCGGACGTCGGCCGCCGCGGAACCGCAGCAGCAGCAGCAGCAGCTATCGGCCGTCGTCGCGCCCTGGTCGCCGGCCGCTCACGGCTCGCCGCCGCCGTCCCCGCGGCCGTCCGTGCCGAGCAGCTACTGGTCGTCGCCGCCGCCGCAGCCTCAGGCCGCTTACGTGCACCACCAGCACCAGCAGCAGACGTCCGCCGCCGCCGCCGCCGGCCCGGTCGAGTTGCCGTACCACTATCTGCAGTTTATCGCGCGGTTTCAGTCGCCGGAACGCGCCGAACCGCCGCCGCCGCCGCCGCCTCCGCCGCCGCCACCGACGTCGTTGTCTTCGTCGTCGTCTTCGTCGTCTTCGTCGTCGTCGGGAGGCAAATTTCAGTCGCCCGAACAGACCGAGCCCGAGGACCTGTCCCTGAAGTCCCGGCTGCTCGAGTCCGCCGACCGGCTGATCGTGAACGTGCTGTCCGCGGAGCAGCCGGTCGACCTGGCCATGGACCTCACGTGTAAGTAGCCGCCCGGGGAGAAGGTGAACGATATGACGACGTTATGTATAACATTTCAAATCGGTTTATGATAATAGCAATTAGGTAAGTTTATTAGGACGCTTTTTTTTTATTTTCTTTTTTTTTTTCGCGTTAATATTATAACGTAGTCTTTAAGTTTGATTATACAATATCATTATTTTATTTCTCTCGTCAAAAATTTACGCGTTCCAAACGATATTATTGTTTTTTTTTTTTTTTCGTGACTCAAATCAAAAAGGTTGTGCAATACAGACATTATGTTATATAAAAACGTGTACAGTTGTTTCGTATAATAATATTATATAGGGTGCGCCTTTGGTGTACAACTTTTATAGGTGTATAATATTCGTATTTATGCCGTTTTTTTGTACGTGGATAAAACTCGGAAGAAACCGATTTTTTTTTTTTTTTTTCGGCGCTCACGTACATAGTTGATAAATAAATATCAGGGAGAAAAATGGACGGTTGAATATGAATATTTGTGTGTACTAACTAAAAAAAAACTGACTGTAATTAAAAACAACAAAATCTCATTCGAAAACCGCCGTAATATCAAACGTATATACTCGCAAACATTCCCGTATTGTTCGGTGCGTGTTAAGTACAAGTTCATATGTGATATTACATGTTCTTATGTTTTTTTTTTTTACACTTATCATTACAATACTTGCATCAATCGATTAGCTATTTTTATTCATTTATATATATATATATATACTTAATATAATTCATACTACTATTCTATAAACGTGTCGTACAAATTATCGTAAAACGAAGACTGAATTTTACGCGGAGAAAAACAATACGAAAACTGCGTGTATCGGCTCATTATTTAGCATCGATCATTAACAGTACTTATAAACGATGTTATGTGTTGTTTTTCATATTTTGCGTCTTTTAACCGTTTGTGTAATTTGTGAAATATTTCTGTACATTATAATACGTACCCGATACGATAAAAACTAGATAATTTGTAATTAATTTTTGAAATGGGAGTTTTGTTTATATATACACATTTTGTTGTCGATAGCTCATCATCACGAGCGCATTTTGTCGCATTTTGTGCCATTTATATTATATGTGTACTAATAACAATTATTATTTTAGGTTTATTATATTTTGTTGAACGTATTTTGAGTTATGGTCTGAATATAAATGTGCTCAAGTCTTTGAAAGAAAACGTCTTATTTTAATCCTAACTAATCCTATATATTCCCATATTTCGAAGAAAAAAATGTTAAAGTAAATGGTAAAGAAATTTGTCGGTTAACGATACGGCGGAAAGAGGTGTTTAAAACTCGTGGAAGATTTTCACGGGAGTTTGTAACAAAAAGAGGAGGACAGAAAGTCAGAGCTACCCTTACTACGCTGTGTCCGAGAAGAATGTGCCCTGCAGCAGCTCACTGCGAAATGGAAACAACCGTTTCGAATTATGATTTGATTAATTTAATTAATTTAATTTGATCGCAGAACGACAAGGAGTAAATTCTCGTGTAAGAGCTTAATAAATCGTACAAAACACTTCAGGTCTACTAAACCGAAAACTGTTGCCTAACTGTACGAATAAAATAATTTTTAACGTTTCTATAATTGTTTAGAGGAAAACCGCGGTACTTTCGATTTTTACATACGTAAGAAACGGAACAAAAAAATTACACGATTTTATTTTATCAAAGAATATTTATCTTATGATTGTTTTTTATGTCGTTCGACAAAAAAAAAAACACTCATCAAAATGTTTCACGATACGTATAGAGAATTTTCTAACCTGCGGTGTCGAGCATTCAAGTCGGCGGCACGGGTTTGACCCGAGATTGTTTGTTGCATTCGTTTTTTGTAGCGTATGGATTTGTTTGGACGGCGAGACAAAAAAAAAAAAATTCTTTCGAAAAATAAGGGACACACCGTAGTAGTAATACGCATAATACCATATCGCGTGTACAGTTATAGCGAAATTCTCGAATTTCCGTGTTTGTTTGTTATCGCGTTTTTTTTATATATACGCGCACGAATCTGCCGTTACCGGAGGAAGCATGTGTGTGTTTCCTTTTGAGCGCTCCGGTTTTTTTTTTTTAATGGAAAACCGAGAGAAATCCGACAAAAATGGGTTAATGCGCGTTGCGAAAAATAACACCGCCGCCGTCGCTAACTCTCGAGGGTTGGTTCAACCCTCCGTACGAAGGAACGGTTTCTTTGCCAAATTAATAATGAAAAAAAGAAGAAGAATCCCGTTACACGCCGGCCGGGTTGTTTGTTATAATATAGGTAATAATGTGTGTAGGAAACGACGAGATGACCTTTTCACAGCAGGTACGGTATGTGTGTGTTTGAACGCGTCGCGCAGGTGAGTGTGTAGTACCTATATACTTTATTTTTTTTCTTCTTAACGTAAAAAAGAACACTCATAAAAACGATTAATACTGCATTCATTTTTTTGTGTGTGTGTCGGAGGTACCTCGTGGTGTACAAACGAAAATCGGTCTCTTTCCTCCAATAAAAGGACGAACGATTGTAGTCTTTTATCGGTGTTAACGCCGAATATTTCGTACGAATCCCGACCGTTCGGAACATTAGTACCGAGAAATTTCTTTTTATTTGTGACGAATAAAAAGATAACACGCGTCGAAACGGCCGGTGAAATTGTTGTTGTTGTGACACGTTGCACATGTGAGAATAAACAAACGTTTCCTCGAGTCTTCTTCGTTTCGTTTTGAAACGTTTTCCCGAGTACAATAAAATACCGTGTGGTAAACGCTATTATTAAGCTGACGACCATATTATATAATATATCGTACACATCCGAGTGCAGTATTATTGAAAACCGTTTCCTCGAACGACGTGTGTTCCTCCGCATATGGAGGATATCGCTGCAGAAACAGAATCTCCAGCTATAATATACTGTGCTCGTTACATTTTGAAAGTAATCTCTGAAAGAGAGTGCGCAGGTCTGATACAAATATCAAAAAATCTTTGAGCCGAGTAGTATAATACTTTTAAAAAACTTTTTTTTTTGGTAATTTTGATTCGATAAAAGATTTTACTTTCCACAAAAAGTTTATAAAATGTAACACAAGGTGCCCGACGTGCAAAAACACATGCTGTTAAAAAATTTCGCAGTAGACACAATTTTTCTACTATTTGGTCGTTCAAAGTTGGAAAATTTTCGATCCTTTGACTATAATTTGGAAACGAATTCGTAACTGACACAGATTTGTTTTTCGTAAGATTTGAAAATGTGTTATCTGAATAAAAAAATTTCAAAAAAAAATCCGCCTTATACATTCTGAAAGCGTGTAATAGAAGAATTGCAAAACGGTTAACTACGAAATGACACGCCGATACTGCAGTTGATCTGTAAAATCGTAATAACTTCTCAAATAACGGTCCGAATGGTTTGAAATTTTCACACGTGGTTTGAATTAATATTTTTTATACCTTCGCGGGTACAACTTTCCGAATTTTCGTACCGTTTTTAGGAAAATTCTAAAAACAGAACATCGAAATTATCCCGTATTCTCACGATGATAAAATTAAGATCCTAAACGTATGATGACGAATTCACCGTTTTCACTACTTTTTTTTTTTAACTCTAGCGCCCAACAAAAGACTAGTAATAAATTCTATCGTATAACGGCACGATTTGTACAGTTCAACGCACACAGAATCGTTATTTTCGTAAGCAATTTATTGCCGATAATATAGAATCGCTAATAAAACCTTTCCATTAAAACAGCAGCATCAAACTATTTTTCGTTGACTTGTGCTGTCAACATTGCCCCGCCGTGTGCCGCGACGACCGTTTCCAAACAAAATCGTACTGATGTAATCGATGTCGGGCACAAGTCGGTGAAAGAACTGACTGCTGTAAGTTAAGTTGGTTCGATCCAATTGCCTTCGGTTAAAACGAAAAAAATTGACCAGATACGTTGAGATGAAACTCGACCAGTTTTTGCTAAAATATTCACAAAAAAAAGTAGTCGAGTGTACGAAAAAATCGTATCGATGCAAAAACACCGCGTTTTTAACCGAATATAAAAGTACAAAAACCCGCCTTCGCCTTCGAATAAAACGCACCACTGGTGACGACGAGCTGCTCGGGTTGATTTCCGGGGTACCGAAAATGAGAAATTTAAAACGCGATATATCATCATTTTTATTTTTTTTGATTACTATACTTTGCGGTCCGCGTGCGTGCGCATAAAAAGGTTAAAAGGGTGCGGCGGCACGTGTTTAAATCGCGCCTAGTGAGCCAAAAATGAAAAACGGCTGAAAAATTATTGTGATCGGAGAGCAGAAAACGTTTCATTGTGTGTGATATTATTACGCGTCGTCCCTCAACCTATACGTCGCGATTATTATTTTACACAATAAAACAGCATAATATACACGTATATACGAGGAAACGAACCGGTAATCTACTAAATGATTTGTAACCATTTCACGTATGAGGAAACTGCTGCCGCGGTACGGTGACACGTTACGGAAGAAAAAAAAAATATATGTGGAGCAAAACACAAAAAGTATAAAAACAGGCAATCCTTTGTTGCGGATTAACCGGAGTTAATCAACCCCTTTATATCACTTTTTTTTTCCGAAGGGCACGGATGATGATTTTTTTTTTTTGCACGATTTTTTCGTCAAAAAACGCGTTTCCTGAAATGTGAAATGCTGTGCATTGTGTGATCCGTGCGCAGCACACGCGACAATTGAAAGAGTAATAAAGGGGTTTTATCAACGCTGCAAATTCTTTCTATTACTATTATTATTGTACCCGACCAGGAAACGTACGTACGTAACATGTCTGTTGTCTCTGACGCTGAAGTGGGCCATGTGCTGAATTGTTGTTCGTCCCCCGGCCGTCCAACGAGACCTCGGGGGGGGGGGGGTTTACGGGGGGAAGAAAAAAAAAAAGGTGGGTGGCACACATCGGTGTAGCAAAAAAACAAAAAAATACCCTACAGTGTGCACACATCAAATATTAGACGAGAACCCGTTTTTTCCGATGAAAACGGTTTTTTTTTTTTTTACAAAAAAATAACAGACGAAAAAACGCTTAATAGGGTTTTTTTTTGTAAAAATTCACGATAACATACGTACGCCGCTGGCCCGTTATAATACTGTTGCGATATATTTGGACAGTTGTTTTTTTTTTACACAAAAGACCGAGCCGATCTCGGCCATCGATGTTAATTCTTATCGAATGTACTTCAAAATGTCTATCCGACCGCGCGGTATTCGTGTGTGCGTTTATACTCGCGATAACAATACGAAAATTTTCCAAAAAACCGAGGTGGGTGGTACGATAAAAACGGCCTGTCGAAAAGGCCGCGTCGGTGAAAAAAATCGTGGACGATAAATTTTTTGCTGTAACGGTGATGATGACGAATACCGTTTTGCACATTACCGTTCTGTCTAATATCATAAATATATTTTGTGTTTTCGTAGGTACACTACCGCGAATCCATCGATCGTTTCTTCCGAAAAAAAACAATAGTATCGTTCCGTTTCATTTTGTAAATTATTTTTTCAATCAATACAAATTAATACACGAATATAATATAGTACAACCCGTTTTTCTGATGCAGTTTCACACCGTGTTCCGAGCGAAATATTAATTTTCACAAAGAGAGTTTCAAAAGTATCACTCACAAATATTGCCGGGTATTATTACAACTTGTTCATAGCCTGTCACGTTGACCGTCAAGTATTCATATGGATACTATAAAGTGTAATCATAGTATCCGAGCGTAGGAACTATCGCGCAAAACATGTAGGCGCGGTTCGGAAATTTTAAACTGTACCGTGTATGTTTTTTTTTTTTAAAGAGAGCTCGAGATCGACCACGTGTGTAAACTATTTTAATCTTAATCTGTAGATAACAAACACACGATTCGTTTTAACGAAATTAATCGCGAACCAACACGGGTATCGGACACCCGCGGACTTTTTTCCTCGCGTCTTTATATTTGTGTTTATTGTTGCCGAATCGTCATTGTTTTCTAAATAAGTGTTTTGACCGTACGCACACATCACTGCAGGGGAGGCAAAAACCTTCCCCGGACATCGCAAAACCGTACCGCACAAATCGACGCGTTTGTTAATCGACTGGTGATGTAACCGACTGTTTGAAGTTTATAATAATATTTAAATATTATAATATTTATAATATTTCGTGCATAGTACGTTTTTTTTTTTTTCATACAAAAGAAAAAAACATTATAATATACGCGTGTGTACGTGTGTTTTATAGGTCGCA
Source organism: Hormaphis cornu (assembly GCA_017140985.1). Taxonomy (NCBI): domain Eukaryota; kingdom Metazoa; phylum Arthropoda; class Insecta; order Hemiptera; family Hormaphididae; genus Hormaphis; species Hormaphis cornu. The sequence continues at coordinate 31,839,626 of CM029359.1, forward strand.
TGCTTTTGGAGCTGCTCCTACCCCCTCGACGGGCCGACCGTGGGTGCATAAACGATGCGTCTCTCCCCACGACGGCTCTACGAGGCGTTTAGAGGTATAATATCACAGGGTGTCTCGGCCGTGTATGTGCGTGGCCGGGAACAAGATAATTTTCAAAAACTTTTTTCGGAAAATTTTTACACCTATTTTAATGAGTCGTATTAAATAGCGCAAACACTGGTCGTAACCGAGAAAAATAAAATTTTGGCTTTCAGTAAAGTTGTGAAATGTTCGAAATAGCCTTTTGTCGTAATTTTTTTTTTTTAAACACCCTAAACGATTTTGATTTACCGAGTTGTTTATTTTCGAAAATTCGGCAAAATTATGGTTTATTACACAAACGATATTACATACGCCGTTGTTATTGTATCGTGGCAAATAAAAAATAATAACTCGTTGAACGAGTGTCGTCCGTATGAAAGTTTTGGGTGTAAAATTTTTTAGAAAAATCGACCCCATAAAACGGCCATTTTCAATTTACAAATTATACTAAAAACCCAAAATTATTTAACACCTATGACTTTAATACCTAACCAATATCCCGTCATTTTTTTTTTTTTTGGTCGATTTTAACTATACCCATAGTAGGCTTACGATGAACCTAAAAAATATTTAAAAAAATACACGTTAATTTTTCAGTCAGTTGAAGGCAGTTTAAAAATTTTGCGTTTCGAGTTCTTTCACGCCAGTTTGAGTTTTGTAGTCCGTAACTTTAAACGTACACACGTATGTATTTTGATCTATCAACAGTCGAAACGGTCGTTTCGGCCAATCTTTTTTTAAACGTTATTTTAAAATTGACTGCGCGAGTTGAAAATTGAATTTCACCATTATTAAAAAAAAAAAACTCAACGACAGTACACGGGTATTCTATTACGAATCGCAATAATAATTGTTCAAAACCGAAACTGATTAATTTTTCTTTCATTCGTGAAGGAACCAAGATATCCCTGTACATATGATATATATATATATATGATATCACTATAGTAAAATATATATAGCCTACAGAAATAACGTATTTGAGCGCCCTTGGCGGAGTTCGATAGTAAGGAGTTAAAATAATTTTCCGAAAACGGATATTTTGAAAAAATTCACAATAGACGAGAAGCTATTGCCGGGGACACACACCCTGTATATATATTTGCGCTGCGATGTGCGTGTGTTTGTATTATTATTATTATATGTATATTACAGACACATAAGGCGTGCGGTTGTTGGTATAACGTATATTATTCTATAACACAAAACGCGTAATAATAATAGTGCGCGTATAATAATATACATCGGTCGATCTCGTTTGTTTTATTCGCAGTAATTGTCGTCCACTCATCATCGTAATACGCGATATATTGCAGCAGTAACAATGCGATTTTTTATTTTTTCATTTCAATAATAATGTGCTCTGTGCAGCGTTTAAGGAACTTACGAAAAAAAAAAACCACCACGTTCGATGGCGGCTATTCCAATGTTAAGAACGGTGCTCACACACGTCCCGATTTTCGGAAATATCGGTTAAAACAGAGTATGTTTTTTAAAGTAAACCCGTCGAACCCCTAAAATGTTTTTAACAAAGAGCCGCGTATATGATGCGCGTGACCTACAAAATGGTGCGGGGTGAACAATTTTTTGTTTTTTTTTAATTCGGCAACAAAAGTCCATAAAAACCGCGTTCGACGCCACACGAATTAAGCGTTCGCACGTCACTGGAAATTTGTTGAATCCAAACTTATTTATGAAAATATAATAACTGTACAAAAACTTCAGCCGGTACGCGCGCACGAGTTAAAAAATAAACCCGCTGCAGGTAGATAAAAAACTTGCGCGAAAACTAATTATTATTAAAACCGTACAAATACGTTAAAGACACGGTCGTTTTTCATCGCGCGCGCGTGGCGGCACGCCATACGTTTCACACAGAGAACCACCACCCCCCCGTTGTCCGTATAAATTATCGTTTAAATTTTCTCGTTTTTGCGGCAGTCGGAAAGAAAAAAAGACAATAATTATAAATTACCAGGGAAAAAGAGGGTTATTTATGTACGTGCGCGTGTATATAAAACAACGGTAGTTATCGATCGCGTAATTTTTTTTTTTTTTTAGCTACACCGGTCACCCTTTTTTTTTTTTCCGGCTCGCTCTCTACCCACACGCGCCACCCTCGCGCTCGCGCGTGGTTTTTAGACGACTCGGGGTGTGCTGCACCAGGGGATCTCTGCGTGTATAAAAAAAAAAAAAACAATAATAATAAAGAGAGAAGGAGTGAGCGTGGACAGGAGCGGCGGTGGGAAACGACACGAAGGAAGTATAAAAGGGTGAATCCACCACCGACTGCCGTTACTATAGTAACAACAGCTCCGCCGCGGAAGGACACCACACGCGCACACACACAATCGCGCGGAAATTACGAACTTTTCTTATTAAACAAACGACCGAGCCGAGAGAGAATGAGCCGCGCGCGCAGGGGGTGAGCGAAGAGCCACGGCGAGGGGTCGGTCGCGGCGGCGAACAGCGCCGGAGTGAAAGAAAGACGGTACGGAAAAAAGAAAAAAAAACGACGACGACGAAGAACTTCCACTTTTTATTGATCTGTTGTTTTTTAAACACCGGGGATTCTGCAGGCCGGCTTTTATTATGTCGTCAATGTACAACAATATATTATATATACTGCAGGAAAAACGGTGATTGCCCGGGAATTATACCTGCTCGACTTTTTTGTTTCCTTCCACACGTGCGTCCCATCGCCGCATGGCGGAGGTCTTCAAAACTGACGGCGAGAAAAGAAATCCCGCCACACATCGTTATGCTCGTAAAATAATTCGATCGGTTCGTGCGTGAAATTTCGTAAAAGACGTGAAGGGCAGTCTCCGGTTTTCCGGAGAATCGTGTGGCAGTAGGTATTTTCATGCCCTGCGGCTATAAAGCTTAGCGCAGTAATCCACGGGACAGCCGCTGCGCCCACAAAAGAGAGCGATTGTACTTAACTTATGCAGATCAAACTAGTTTGCGTATAATATAACATTCCAACGTATTTTTTAACCCGACCTTATACAGGTATGAGTGACTTTTGAATCTGCAATTTTGAGAACCGTAGTTGGTGGCGGAGACTTTGTGAAATTTTGTAACGTCCCCGCGGCGCTCTTAAGAGCGTACAAACTAACCTGACCTAACGCCACCTGACAACGTTGTAACGGTCTGACAAAGTGTTCGAAAACAGAAACGGGAGCGTTATCCAAAAGATTGCGAATCGTTCAGAAGACGTACATTATGATGAGAATGAAACGTTTGCAAAGTATAAGCGATGATATTAGATATAAGCGATGATATTAGATATAAGCGATGATATAAGCGACGATATTCGCTTTTCGGTACGTATATTGACGACCACAGTACATTATATTTATGCGGCACTTAACGAACGCGTTGAAACAGTTTTTGTATACTTCTAAAATTATAATTATTTTCCTCGTGTAATACACACGCTTTTATTCAGTCGATTAAAGCTTTACTGTAGTCGAGGCTATTCGTTTTATTGGTACCCTCGCGTAAGTAAAAAAATCAAAAAAATAATCGAAAATCTGAAGTGACAGTAGATTTGACGGGATAGAAACGCGGTGTGCGAGGAACGCAACAAACATCTGCAATCAGGTAATAACATGCATTTTATGATTAACTAGCTTCAAGAGTTTTACTGCTGCGAAACAACTCATAGAAACATTAAAAACAAAAAATCTTCATCATTAATTTAGTTCGGTGTTTTGAACTTTGTCGAAAACGGTACGTACATTCATTTCAGGGATGTGCCAAGTATGAAATATGTCGGGTACAAAGTAATTTGTTCGTTATAAATAGCTGAGGTGGCGTATAAGCAAAACATTTCAGTCCTACCGATTTTAAACTTGAAATAAAACTAAAGGTTTGGTCGCAACCACTAGATATTAGGTATACTTGTTGAAACCGGCACGCGAGTACAGAACACGTATAATACACGTTGAACTAACAATTTGTAGGTCATTTTTGAAAAGAATAATACGAGAGAACGAGTTCAAGTTATAAAATATTTACGCGTTTTTGTGTGTATAGTGTACAAACGGATGAACATTGAATGATTATACGATACGTATGACGTGTTCAGTTGAAAATACAAAAATGTTCCTAAGTATTAACGGAAAACATACAATCAATATTGGTTTTCACGAGTTACAAACGCGTTTGGTCCACAATGTACATAATAGCGCCGAACGTATAATAGCAAGATGGGTAGTTTATATTGTTAATCTTTAGAGGATATAATAATATTACGTGTATTCTTCATCGTACAAAAGACATTTTACAGGCATGCAGCGCAAATAATATTAATAGATCATCAATCAACATTTGTACCTACACGTATACGTATTTTTGCAAGTCATCATCACTTCTGTAATTGTTGAATATCGGTGTAAAGATTTCCGAAAATGACAATAATACGTAGCAGAATGCAAAGAGCAACTCCGCGTGTTTGATATTTTCAGATGTTTCTGAATACGACTAATGATCAAACTGATTTAAACACACATTTTTTTTTTTGTAAAAACGGAAAAAAGAGTTATGATACTTCCTTGAGCTCTCCTTTAATCGCGTGCGAAACGCTAGTTTACAGACTTTCAGATATAACAGCTTAAATTTAATTTTCACGGGTTTTGTTGACTGATTTCAGCACTACACAATGTGTTTATTTTATTAATATATAAAAAAAAAAAAGTTATAAATATTAATATTATATAAGTATCATCTATATATGTTTTCCACTTATCAGAAATATTAACGAATTCCCGATTATTGTTCAAAACCGTTATTGAAATTACTGAATTCTGTACGTTAAAATGTACATCTGTGCAGTTTCTACAAAATTGCTCACTGATATTAGCGCGTTAAAAAATATATACTTGAAAATTTTGAAAAAATTTATTATTTCTCTCGTCAGAAAAAAATATTGTTCGACGTATTTTTAAACAATCGAAGTATCACAATGTTCATATTAAAACACTATAAAAATAAATATCGGCAGTGGTGATTTACGAGATACATATTTTATTTCGTTTTGACAGACACACCACGGTAAAAATAAAACAGTAAAAACAATAAAAAAACCGTATGTGTTTGCAATCTGGTTCAAAACTAGGGTTTATGTCGTTTATAAAACATGACGTTATAATGTCGAATGAGAATTCTACACAAACATTTACGCATAATGCAATATTGTATGTACTTATACGGTTTTTTGTATATACTGTTTTGTTAGTACTATCATATGAAAAGTGTGTTTTATCTATAAATTATTTTATGTATATATATATTATAATAGAGACATATATTGGCCTACAGGCACATCGCTTATACCTAAATAATGGTGCATAAATAATTCAAATTTTACTCGTGATAAATCGTGCGATTAAAGTGCAGACGGCTCTACATATCGATATAGGAATCAATTTAGAAATTTTTTGTTTTTGCTCACTAACCGTTTGTACACATAGCCGGCTGTGTTGATAACTCTCAATATTGACGTTTTTATAATTGAATCATGTATAGACGCTGCTACCATTTGCAAATACTTTTAATAAATGTTAATTAATTTTTGGCTGAATTTTTTCGACGATCACGTGTATATTCACATTTTCATTAGTGTGTTCAAAACCAATCAATGAAATTATAATAATCTATAAACATTTGAACTGTTTGACACGACGTTACAAAATTATTCTCGTCTTCTGCTGGCATAATAATATTAACATTCAGTTATTCAAAGCTGCAGCAAGGGCGTGCTCACGGGCAGGCCCGTGCGCAGGGGGGGGGGGTTTTGGGGGTTCAAACCCCCCCCATCGAGAATTTTTCCACATAATTTTCCACTAGCAATAGTCCTTATTCTACGAAAGTCATGATACACATATGTTAAAACCCCCCCCCATAAACGAATTCTGCGCACGGGCCTGCTCACGGGGGGGGTGAGGGTGCCGTATCAACCCCCGTTATTTTTTTTTGTATATACGTCCGTTATAGTATACAATGTGTAACGAGTATTATTGCGAATTTGAAAATCGTTTTGTTCTTGAACAGCTCCGGACAAATAGGTGCGTTCGATAAAAATCTTTGGAAAGTATACATGCGGGCAAATATTATAGTTTTCAGAATAAGACGTGAATTCGTGTTTGTCGATATTAAAATGAATACATCCCGTGTGGGATGAGCACTGTTTTAACTAGTCTTAAAACCAGAGTCGACCGCAGGTTCAAATAAGAAAAAAAAAAATGCACGTGTACTACATGAAACGACCACAGACGATCTATTGTAATTAATATCAAAGTGTGTGGCGACAGGTAAGCGCGAGGGTTGGACCTGCAAGTCGCGAAAAGTGTCTATAGGTTTTAGGCTATTTTTCCGTATCTATATGACTTCGCCGAACGTTTTTGCGGCATTTTGTTTTCGCGCCTACCTATACCGTTACACGCTCCGACTCGGAAAATTCCTCGTTTGGTTTGTGGATGACCCAAAAACCAAAGACCTTTTATCCCTTACACGCGTACTTGTTAAAACCAATCGGTGTAAACGTCGCGGACTTTCACTGGACAACTCTAGTTTTCGCCAACAGACGCAACTAAAAGTTCTAACTGAAACAAGTCGAAGCCAGAAACGGATTCGACCGGTCTTGACGACTCACAGTTTCGTCGGATTTCGGGTTTTAACACAATACTCTCGCTGTACGTCGCGTTATAACAACAACAATAATAATAATGACGGGGAAAGAGTTGTACCTACTGCGCTCATTTGTTTTTTACCGCGTTTTTTTTTTTTTTGACGCGACGAGACACGCCCATCGTCTCTATTTCTACCGACCCGACGTTGCACCGTCCGTCTCTCCGCGGTCTACTCGCCGGCCGGTAGCTTTCGCGGGGCACGCCTTCGCCCCCCGGCACGGAGCGCGCGCGCTTGCGCAACCGGTTCGGTGCATCCGTGCACGGCCGTACCGCATTAACACAATAACTGCAGTGAGCGCGATTCGAAGGGTTGAAAGTGTTAACGTTTTTGTGTGCCTCGTGTACCAAGCCTTCCCCGAGACGTGTCATCTTTTCCTCCTGCACTTATCGCCGATCATCCCCTGCGCACGCGTCGTATCTTTTCCAGGTTGTTTCCGATCTCTTCGTCGGCGTTCTTTTTCCCATTCTCCTCATCCCGTCTCGGTCCGTTTTCCCTCGTCGTATCCACTGTACCGTATACACCGATATACTATACCCGCTACATTCTGTCCAGCAATCCTCTTGTCACTCCACTCGTCCGTCTGAGAGTTCTCATTTCCCCTGTAAATATATATACACGAGCTGTACACTCACACTACCTATCCGTTCTCCCGCAGTCGACCGCCCGACACTCCGAATCGTACGGTCGGTCTCACCCCGGCAGCAGGCAGCACGCAACTTCTAGCCTTGTTGGAATTATCGCGCGCTGCTTCTCGTCCGACAACCACTTAACGAGTTTAATTTTTTAACCTTAACTCTAGTCGATCAGTTAAGTAGTTCAAAGTCTTTTGGAAAAATCTTAAAAAAAGTACCTTATTAGTAAAATACCGGTAGGTACATGCGTTTAACAGCGATGGTCCACCGGCGTTCCCCTGAGTATGGGGGGGCTCAAGACTGGCTTGTCCCCTCTAACCCCCCCGACCTCCTCCTCCCTCCGACCGAACGGCGCCTGCGAGACAATGTTTGTGTAACGTACACACAAGTGTACAAACAAAAATAACAGCGTGTTCAGTGTGCGCCGTTAAGTGCGTAATAATACGTAGTAAATAATGTACTAGGTACTTATTGCGATGATGATAACCCAACCGCGGTTACTTTTTTACAATAAAAAATAATAATAATATGACCGTGTGTACCTATATTGTGCACTCGAACAGGGGCGAACCGGTTGAACAACCCCTTCTGCGCGGCCGGCACGAGACAAACCAAGCTCGTGCTCGTCGCGTGCGTGCGTTTTTTTATCATCATTTTTTAACGACGGCGTGCGCCGCGACCCGCCTCCGCCTCGCCGTCGGTGTAATTTTCGCCGTGGGTACGTTACAGGGCGTACAAGGGGGGAAGGGACGGGGGGGGCGCGCGGAGAAAAAAAATATAATAACGAAACGAAGGGGCTATTATTGTTGCTACAGCGATAGTGTTAAAAAATAAGAAACAACACCTGGAGAGCACCCTCGCGAACCCTTCTCCGTCGCGTCAGCGCCGTGCGCGTACGCACGCGTCATTCGCGATAAGAGGGATGAAAAAAAAAAGGCCACCCGTTACTTTTTTTTTTCGTTTTTTTTTTTACGCAACATACGCAACATACGCCGTAGTATGATAATAATGATACCAGCGAGAGTGCAGTACGACGACGAGCCGTACAAAACCTATAATAATATACTAACTGTGTATCGTAGGTAAGCGAGCGACCCGGAAACGCATCGCGAAAAACGTGTTCGCTTCAGAGCATGGGTTCTCAAACGTATTACTGCAGCGATCATTTTTTCTGCTCTCTCGTAAGCCCGCGACGACCGGTTTACCTGGCTCTCTTCGGGGCTGCCATCGACCGCCTGGAAGGGTGCCTGCTTGGGCGATGGTCCACTCCAAGTAGAGGTGGCCGCGATCCACGTGTCTGCGCAAACGCCGACCGCCAAGTTCTGACGGCACCGTCTGGGGTTAAGGACAATCGGACTCGATTGTAAGCGCCCCCGTCCCGGGGCTCGCCGGGGATTCCGGAGCTGCGTGTCCGGTGGTTTCCGCCTCGCTGGACGGCCGCCACAGGGTGGACCCGTTTCCAGTTGCGGTAATTTACTAATAATTTAGTAATTGCGTCACCCGGCCAAGCAAGGGCGGACACCTGATTTGGGTGATTGGGGCGATCCCGTTCACCGTAAAAAAAAAAAAAGGGTTTTTGATTATTGCTTTTTCGGAATTGAAAATTTTACAAAAAACACATAACATACGACACGATTACGTAATATTAAATCGAACCGTTTTACGAGGCGTGACCGCAGTTTTCCCGACAATGAAAAAAACGGACGCTAGTGTACAAAATATCTCATGTTAACTCGTAGTAAAAAGGAAAAAAAACCACTTTAAAACTAAAGCAATATTTTTCTCTTAAGCCCTCGGAATCATAAATTTCGTACGATCCTTTTTTTTTTATCGCCTACGGGGCCTCGCTAATTAGCCGACGACGGCTACTTTATACGACCTATGAACAGTTTACGATTTAATAAAAATTTAAAATCAATCGAAAACTTATGTAGACAATTATGCATTTCTGCTAACTGCAACAGAACAACGCAATGCTACTTATTTTCGTCAAATCGTTCGTTTTTTAAAATTATTTTTTCGAATAGAACAAAATGTGTAATAAATTCGGAATTAACGATTGCAGTATTATATATACAGCTGCAGGAAAAAGTTTAAGCGCGCAAGTATAAAAACTCGGAAATCGTTAATATCTGCAGCGTGCGCTTTAACGTATACAAAGTGGGTTGTTCCGATTAAAACGCTGTGCTATAACGTCGTTTTTTTTCTTTTTTTCGTTTTTCTCCTTTTTCCCATCTCGAACAACAGAGAGATGTATATATATTTTATTAAAAACTCTCCCTGTCCGTGATTTATAACCCGTTTGGAGGAAAATTCCGGTACGCACAACAAACCGTCCCCGCGCCACCCCTTGCTTCCTCCCTTGCTTGCCGCCGTTTGGCTCACTTTAATTAGCCATTCCTTTTTTCGGAAAGCCTGGGGGCGCAGTAAAAAAATGTAAGAAGTTCTGGCAAGCGAAAGCGGCGGTAAAAAAAAAAAAAGGGGGAAAAAAGACTTCCATAATATAATACGCGGCGGCGGCGGCGGCAAGTGTAAAAAAAAAAAAATATAAAAGCGAATGAGAAAAAGAGAAACGGACGGAGAGAAAGGATAAGTTCCCCGAGGGTCGTTGTGTATGCAGAGCGTCGCGAGAGGGGTGGTTTTTCCTTCAACCCTCTCGGGTGGCTAAATTAATTTCCAGCGCTGAAACAAAAAAAAAAAAAAAAAGTCCTATCGCTAATGGAACTCGCTGCCGTTACAGTCGGCGGAGAAGATGGTGGCGGCAGAACGGGATGACGAGCACTGGTGCGCTGCACATTATCTCCGGGTGCTTTTTTTATTATTCGCCGAATATTTTTTTTTTCTCCGTTATATTTTTCGTCAACGCGCGAAAAACTCTAAAAAGTGTACGAGTCTTCAACGTCTCTAAAAAGCTTTACACACTGTAAAATTAAGTGTACGCTTAAATTTAAAAAAAAAAACCCAAACGTAAGTTATTTAATTTATAAAAACCGACCAACTGGAGTTTAAATTTTACGGTTCGTTTGTACGATAAAATAACGTATTCGTCGCACACGTATACCGCAGAAATTCATTAATCACGTCGTTCGACAACGATTAACAAGTTTTTTTTCTCTTAAAAAACAAACATCTTGCGTAAAACCGCTAAGCTATTTTTCCCGTACAATGACTACCGTTTCGATTGTTTTCACTGGTGTTTCGATCGTGTTTAACAGTGTTATAAGTATTTTGATTTACCGATTTGATTCGTATTTTCGTATTTATAAATTGCAGTTGATTTGAAAAAACAAACATTTGTAATCATTTTCTCGCTACGTATTACGTATATTCTCCCGAGTTTCCGAAAAAGATCTATCCCCCTCATTCCTTTTTACGCCACTGAAAGTATTACGCTCGGATGATGTTATCGGTCATCTATGCGTTGGGTTTATTGCCGAGATTCGCTGAAAATAAAAAGTTCTAAGCGTTGACGTATCCATTATTGTACGTACTCGTATAGAATAATACGTGTAGCTGGTATTCTTTTTATATTAAAGACCGTGTAAAGACGTATAAATATTGTGTGTTGGCATATAATACTATAGCACATAATATTAATTAACAATGATATTGTATTATGTTGTACCTACCACGTGAACAACAACAATTCGTTCATTATTTTTGACGTTCCGCGATGTGCTGTACCGCAGAAATAACACGCGTATCGGCCGAGCTGGTCGTGGTGCCAAAATTTTGCTTTACTCGATCTTTCATCGCTCTCACGACTTACTACTGCAATATTTATCTTTATATTTTACAATATTATTACGTGTTATTAACTGCGTGTAACAGTCATAGTGATGTGGATCGGTAATATCACTACTATTCAGTGAGGTAAATAATTATTTATTGGGAAAGTAATTTGTACAGCGGCTGCTTTACCATTTTAACGGTATTTTTTGTTTTTGTACTGAAAAACCATTTTTAAAAGGTTTATTTACTTAATTAGGTTTAAAAGTTGTTCACAGAAAAAATAAAAAAAGTACTACTATACGTCCTGGTAAATTTTTCGAGAATTTCAAAGTTACAGTATACAGATACTTAACTCGAAACTCATTAAAAAAAAACTTGTATCTTACCTATTTTTTATTACTGTGTAAAAGTTTCAAGTTGTTCCGATCATTATTTTTGATGTTATGGCTAAAACAAACTAAATCGATATGTAAAAAACACGTTTGTCGTAATTATTATGTTTCTCCCCTAAGTTTCTCGATTGTAACTTTTTCAATTTTGAACTTTTTTGAGACCCTTGAATGTACCGTCAGAGTTCCCAGGCCTTTCAGAAAAAGTACCGACTTAAAATATCGGAGCATTTTAAAGCTGTTCACGCAAAAAAAAAAACATCATTGTAAAAACAATACAATACATATATACAATACTATTTCTGCATACTATATAAGCATTATATATATATACCTAATAATCACAATACACATTATTATTTCATTATACAAACATATTTTTTCCCCACTAGCCGTTACTAATTTTTAGTTGGAAATTTTAAAGTAATTTACTTGAAAATTTTGAGAAAAAGCACTCGAGTTTCGCAGAACCCTTAAGGGAGAATATCCGATAGTTACAATCGAATTCCACCAGAGCTCGTCTATATACGTTATTTTTTGGGCGTACATCGTATTATTTACATATACCAGACTCAAATTTGTGTACATCATTTGCGCATCATTTAACAAAGATCAATTCGAAACTAAAATTCGTTCGTCAATATTGTATGATAATTTCAATCTTAAAATGATTATAATTGACGTGGTCTCAATGAATCGTAGTAGTGGCTTACAAATGCATGCACTTCGATTAAAAAGTAGTAGACTTATAAACAATTAATTATAAAATATGTGTTGCCTCAAAATATAAACGGTGGCGCCGAACCCTATACTTATGTATTGCATACGCAACACATGATTTAGGTGGGTGGTGGTATCGAAAAGTAGTTTTTATAGCAGTTTCAAAAGTTTTTACCCCCAAGGGGTAGGTGGTGGTGTGTTTCAGACTTACGTGAAAAATTTGAGTTCGGCGCCACTGGGCTTATAAATTAATCAGTCTTAAAAACTTGTATAAATACATCGAACTTACGAGTGTAAAAAAAAAAAGAATTCGGCGACTTCAATATTTTTACAATCATCGCGATTTTTTTTTCTTTTTTACACGAGTTGACCCCATTGACAACTGTCTCGCGATAAAGGTCTTCGACAATCTTTGTTATACTTTGGTGGGTCATTTTGGCGATCTCGTGTCGTTCGATAAAATCGTATCGTACCCCTAAGCAACTTGTTGTATGATTGATTTTTCGGAGCGGTTAAACGAGTCGAATACGCAAACGAAATTCAAGAATTTTTGGCGTTTCAGAAGAAAAAGAAACGGCGGTTGCGGCGGGCCGGATGTGACCGCAAAACAATATATCGTCGTTATGTTAGGTATTTACGAGTCAATCCAGACGTACGTAACGAGCGCAGTCTGCACCCTTATTATATATATATATATAATACGTATAATAATAATTTAGCCCCCAAATCGCTTTTGTCTCTACATAATAATAATATATAAACCGACACTTATCACACACACATCGTTTTGATTCATTCGACCGTGACTTTGTACACATTATTTCTACGTGTGACGTGCACGGTTTTTACAGTATCCATCGAACTTGTCAATCAAAAAATCGTTTCCAGGTGAGAGATCCGCGCGCATTATTCGTACTCGAACGCGATATTTTATTACAGTTGCAAAAACACTTACGTATATACTATAATAACGTTACGTAGTCACCGGATTAATAATCGCATATTGTTGTACTGGAATATATTGTTGTAACACTGTTACTACAATACGACTGCAGTCGGGGATTTCGATTTTTTTTTTTCCTTTTTGTAAATTTCTGTGTAAAAAAAAAACCGATAAATAATAGCGCGTTTGAACTATTTCCATTTGAATTTATTTAGTAACGAACGATTATTATACTATAGTATGTTGTTGCCGTAAACTGTAAAACGTAATATTTTGTAAGTAGGCGCCTATAATGTGTAATGTTATAAAAACATAAGGTACCTATAGTTAGTAACATTATAGATATTGCAAAATTAATGATTCACAACTACAAAAATAATGTTAAAATTTTCATTTTTTGCCATCTGCAATACCTGTATGATGTTCAAACGCATTAGGTTATTCATTTTAATTGGTCGGGTTTTTCGTCTGGAAATATTTAGATTTTTGATACCTTGAAGTATCGGCGGAGAGATGGGAAAAATAAGCACCGAAACGAATTTCAAATAAAAAAATACAAAACAAAGCGTAAAATAAATTTTAAATGCGAGTTGAAAGATACGATGGAAATTTTTTTAAACACAAAATAGAAAATTATATTTTAAATAGAAAAAAAAAAGTACATTATGTACATAAGTCAAATCGTGATACTATTAAGTGTTCAATTTTAAATTTATAAATTATAGTGATGTTTAATGTAAACTTAAACGAAAAAAAATGATTTTAATTGATACAAAAGTGATGCAGTTTTTAGTAATTTAATTCGAATTTTCACGTTTGGGGGGGATCAATTGCTGTTAAACTTTTTCGACCAAAAAACTGAGTAGATCAAAGACACCGTATTTTTTTGTTCGATCGAAAAAAATCTCGGGCGGAGCGAATGCCCCAATTGCCCTCGAATACGCCACTGACCATCGCGGTTTTTTGAAATTATCAGGTTTCTAATGACGTTTTCGGGTAGAAGGAGTGTTCCGACCGTCGAACACCACGTTGGGATTTCGATTTTGAATTTTATTTTATTCGAAGCGTTTTTTGATTAGAGTTGTGCGCCGAAAACGACAAAAATGGCGAAATCGTCAAATACGGCGTCAGAACGGCTACAGGTATTACAGCCGACGTTTTAATTAATTTTCCTCGTCGTTTCTTATGTACTAAATTAATCCGATACACGTTATGATAAATTTAAAAAAAGTGTTTGCTAGGTATAACACACCATTTTTTTTTTTTTTTCGATTCACCATCTTTTTAATTTTCACCCGCAGGACACTCGTTGGCTGATATAGGTAGCTCGCACAGAATCGTTTTTTTTCTCGAACGCAATGATTAATTATCTTTGCTCTCGGCAGAAATATCATAATACGGGGATGAACCGCAACTTTGCAGAAACCGATAAATGACCCGGCCAAGTCGCTACTGCGTGACTTTATCGTGGCGGCACCACCGTTATCTTTTTTTCTTTTTTCAAGAATATTCTCACCGCGATGGGGGGAACTGCAACGACATTCATTATATTATTCTCCTCCGAATCCCTGGATTTCCTATTACGTACCTCCTGTTTACATGTTGTATCTGCGCGCGGTCGCTGATTATTGAAATAGATTGTCCCACACCACGCTATTCGTAAAATATGATACGATATTAAAAAAAATTGCTAACCGTCGCTAATTTTCGGATTTTCGCGCGACGAGTTCCCGTCGAGTTAGTAGAGAGTATCACTTCTACTTTTATTCAAATATTCTGTCGGGTCCGCGACGAATTTGTTTTATCGTCCGGCACCGATGACCTCCGAACTCCCGTTGTTCCCGCGGCGGATCCGCCGCGGGAAGAATCGTAATAATATTCGTTGTTACAACGTTTATTATTATTACGTCGCGTAGCACGTCGTCAGCTGCAGTTTGTCATTGTTACGTTATATCGGTCGCATTTTTTTGGATTTTCGATCGACAAACGATCGTTTCCGCGATACCGTCGCTTTCCGCGGTGTTTTAATTTTCCGAGGGTAGAAAGCGAGAAAAAAAAAAACGATTTTTTTTATCATCTCCTGCCGCCGCGGAAGAATATGATCAATATTATCGAACTTTACCTACTATGAGAACCAAAACAATATCCGCACGCATTTTACGCGATGTAATAATAACCGATTGGGTGATGTAAAAAGAATCGATTCTTCGGCAATCACTGCTTCGAAAATCAATACTGATTTGTCATTACGAACCAAGACTATCGTCGTCGGTCTGGTAACGATTCGTAGTATAATTTCCGAATTCATTAGAAATTTGAATAAATTTTTTAATTTAGTTTAATCTCCGATCCTTCTGATTCGCAGTTATATCTTATTGGTTTGTAAAGAATCGAATAATTAAACCGAGAGAACCGAATCTCTCAGCTAATTCGTACATCCCATCCCTGGCTGGGCTAGGTACCGCTTGGCACGTCGACTCGTCGCGTCTGACCCCGGCGGTTTTTAAGGAGTTTTGTGTAGGCAATTTTCGCGACGTTTTATGAGCACGTTGTAACAAATTTACTTTCGAAAGAGCGCGCGTTATTTCCATAGCAGTTATTAGGTTGTCTTGGTAATTCATTGTTCCAGACACGAAACGAAAATCATCAAATTTTGGTTTTGAAAAATCATCATACGATTCACAATACCTGTGTGCTGTCATTGAGTTTTTGTTGGAATTTTGAAAAAAAATTATTCGTAAAATTCAATTTTCAACAACGCAGTCAATCTCTAATAGCTCAGAAAAAAAAAAAAATTAATTTTGAAAAATTGACCAACAACAGTGTAGGTATCAAGAAATATGTATAGAAGAGACATTGTACATTTTAAGTTGCAGACTTCTAATTAAAAAATATTTTAACTAGTGTTGAAGAACTTAAATCGCGAAATTTCCAAACTGACCATTAACTGACCAAAAAATAAACAAAGTAGATGTTTGATTTGCGTTCATAACCAGTTAAAAATCAAAAGACTTCTAAGACTGAATAACCGAAAGTATGTTCGGTTTTGTGAGTCAACTTAACGAGTAAGTTTTTTATAAGCAAATCTATTGGTTTATTAGACGTAAAAATAGAATAAATAATAAACATTTTTTTGGTAAAAAAAAAAAAATTTTTAACAAAAACTTAAGTTGTAATAGAGATGGTTTTGAACACAACGTACCTGAATTGAATCGAGCATCTAAATTTAGTAATCAATAAGTTAATCATAAATTAAAAAATTGAGTCTTATATATTATAATCAGATTGTTTAAAGGCGGTTGGAAAAAAAAAAATAGCGGCGTATTTTATCAGTGTTTTAGACCTGTAAGCCTAAGAAAAATTCACGTTCTTGATTTGTAATTCAATTTTTGAAAAATGTTTTGAGTTCATCAACAAAATGTTTATGTTATTGTGAAAATTGATTTTCATATTTTTGATTACAAGTATTTGAAAAAAATTTTTATTTTTCAAAATTTGATAAAGTTTTGTAAAATTATAATATTTCATTATACTGAAGTATCTAAAATCTTTTTAAAAATTCCACAATAACCTAAAAAAAAAGATGATTTAATTTAATCTTTTTACAGATTAAAATTAGTTGATTCTAAGTTAAGTATATTTTTATTACGCTTTTAGGTCATTTGGGCAAAATGACTAGTTAGGCAATTTATATATGTGTAAGTAGGTTAGGTATACGATTAAAAAATTACAAAATGGTGGATACTTTGGGACAGTAGATTGGTTATTTTAAGTTTGATCTGAAGGGTACTGTCGTTTGTTTATGGCTTCGAAGAACATAAAACAAAAATAGATGTATAATAAGTTGCCTACATAATAACTCCATAGAATCATTAGGTTTGCACTCCCCTTAATAAAAACAATTTTAATTTGTACTACTTTTTACAAACAATGGCTTATATCTTTGTTATTGTGGTTGTTTAAACGTATACAGATAATGGGTTGCTATATGCTTGTTCTTTATAACAATAATACAATACTTTATCATTAATATAAAAGACAGAAATTTATTTGTGCAAGATTCAAATGCCTACAAAAGCAAGCATATGGATAACTCACAATTTAACCACCAAATACCAACTAGCATTACATAATATGAACAGTCAACAAGTTAGGATAAAATTGTACACACGCATTTTGATGTTAAAAATTTTAAATGCAGAGTTAAAAACACATAAATATTAGTTTCTTTAATATATTGGTTGATTTAAAAAGAATTAAACTTTATCAATACTCTCTAAATACTCTTTATGCTGCGTTGCATGAGCTGATTGAATTTTCTGCAATTTTTTGGTTAATCCTTTACTAACTTTATTACCTTGAATATCAACTGTTGGCAGACCCTGAAGAAGAAAAAATTATGTTATAACTATACATTATCAAAAGTGTAATAAAATTTAGGATTTACATTTTCATCAAATTCCAAGTATTTGTCTGTTTCTAACTTAAACAAGTCTTTAGGGTGTACTTTTTTAAGTTCTTCTGTTTTGGCACGCGCCTCTTCTAATTCTTTTTTCTTTCTTTCCTTTTCAGCAAGTTTTTCTGCTTCTGCTTTAGCTTTTGCTTTTCTCTCCCGTAAAATTGCTTCACGACCAACAAACTTAATAGCAGTCGGTTTGCTATCAAAATCTTCAAGGCGTACACCACTGTCAGGAAGAATTTCATCCCTGAGTTTATCGCACAAGATTAATATGTCGGTGGAACCAATAGAGCGTGCAATAGAACGAACTGAGTCACGGAAATCCGATAAAATCGTCAGATATGGAGTAACAATAGTCTCAACCTACAACGAGTACGGGTTGGCTCATACATACATAGTTAATAGTTTTACATTACAAATGAATACTTACATTGTTAGATGAACTTCCTTCACATACTGGGAAGCCAATTTCATCTGCCGTTCTAATGCCAAATATCTTCAACGTACCAGTTATATACTTAGCTATACTTAATAGTAAGGTCTGATTTATAGTTGAAGAACTACAGTCTCTTAAATATATATTACAGGAGGATATACATTCTCTGATGGCTTCTAATACTGTCTTGGTATCAATATTATCTATAAAAAATTATGAATAGTATAATTGTCGTTTGTTAATATTGATTTGAATGTATGCCAATCAAAAGTAACGCATTATGTGCTTAACTTATAATCTAAAACTCACCACACAACGCTGCATGAACATTTGATTTGCATAAACTAAACTTTCTGTCCAATTCTATTTCAGAAGGTAACCACTTTGAGTAACCAACATCTAATTGGTCAGCATCACTTTTCCTTGTTACATTTTTCACATTTAAAAAAAATTCCTAAAATGGGAATTTTGATGTTAGGTAACTTACAAATTAGTATTTATTACTTAATAAAAATTACACTATACAAACATTAAGAATCTTTTCACAAGCCATTGATGATTCCATTGTACTTTCGCTATAATCTAAAGTGTCCTTCCACGAGTGTAATAAAAAGGCGAGTCTCAGTTGTCTTGAAGTGTTGTTTTTGAGGGCGTCTTCAATAGTTATAAAATTTTTAAGAGATTTTGACATTTTGCATCCTGAAATTGTTAAGTGACCAGAATGCAAAAAGTATCGAACCCATTCTTCATTGTTGTAGTAAGCCTATATTATAAGTTAATATTTTTTTTTTTTTATCAGCAATAATTATAACACAAATTTAATCAACTCTGTATAATTGATTACTTCAGCTTGAGCTATTTCATTATCATGATGTGGAAATCTTAAGTCTATTCCACCAGTGTGGATATCCAATGTTTGACCAAGTATACAAGAAGCCATGACTGAACATTCAATGTGCCAACCAGGTCTTCCTTTTCCCCAAGGAGATTCCCACCATGGTTCACCTTTTTTGGACTGTTTCCAAAGTGCAAAATCATTAGGCGAACGTTTTTCATTAACTGCGTGTGTGGATAAGTCACCTATATATAATTTTTTTTGAATATTTAAAAATGTATTAGCCAGGAAAAATGAGCGCGTTTATAACTTAATTAAACCTAATCATATTATCAATTACCTTCCCCATCCTGAAGTGATTTAGAATCTCCATATGCTTCTGGAACTAACTTTGCGTAATGGTGTATAGGTTTTGAATCAAATGCAGCAACATCAAAATATACTGAACCATTGGACTCGTAAGCATAACCATTTTTGATTATTGTTTCTATGTAAGCAACAGTCTCGGGAATATACTCACTTACCCTAGAAAGCTTATCGGGAGGTAAAATCTGTAAAAAAAAATAACTTAAATTATAAATAGGTACTTCAAAAAGTCAATGTCATTTAGGTACCTACACATAAAGTATCAACACAAAACTGAAAATCTTGAATTTTGAAATCAAACGTTAATATTTGAGCAGCTAAATTACACGGTTTATGAACATATTTTACCTTATGTCATAGGTCTTTCATCTGTCAGGCAAGTAATATAATATTTGTCTTTTACAAGATACTTCAACTTAATGTTTTCAAAGTAACAGATTTTGAAATATATTCTGAAGTAAAAAAAAATATAATATTTAGGTGGGAACTACACACTTTACAATGTTAAATTTACAGCAACATATTGTACCGAAATTGAAACTATAGCAATAATTACAACCGTTGGTAAGAAGATCATAAATGTGACACCTAGACAATCAACGTTAGAAGTTAAAAGTTTAAATTATTTTCAAGTTAGGTATACGTGTTTTATTCATAAACTGTATATTAAATTTAAAAGTTGTATAATTTTATGACACGCGAATATATTGTTATGTAGAAATAATATAGTTATCTGTACCTACTCATAACTATACGACATCCCACTTTTAATGAATAAGAAATATTTTACACAAAATAAAAACTTTATACTCAACATTTAAAGAATCCATATTTGAGTGAAAATGTGATTCCCAAAACCTAGGCAATGACTCAAATATACTGTTGTCAGAAACATCAGCACCATTTATTTTGTCCAAGTATGCGCCAAAGGAATCTTTAACTTCATTTAAGGTTTCCTACAAAAAAAAAACTACACATCAGTATTCAGTATGTATGGATGTAAAATTATTTTTTTCTTTCCACACACTTGAATGTTGTTCAACGATAAACTTTCCATTGACTGAGAAATCAAAGTCAACTTATCTATGGCTTTTGAAATCATAGCTTTTTTGTCTGGATCCGTCTGATCTAAATTTTTTTTTAAATCATCTAAAGCCAAAAGAACGTCTTTTTGCACAACTTGTTTATCAGAAGCAGTTTTTACATACTCTTCAAACAAATGCAACTGTCGAGCTCGTTTGATTATTTTATCATCAATGTCCGTGATATTCATTACGTATTCGACGTCATATTGAAAATAATCTTTTAACACTCGACGCAGTATGTCAAATGTAATGTAACTCCTAAAATACTTTGTAGCATTAGCTTGGTTTAAAAAACAAATTTTATTAAAATCACCAACCGCGCATGTCCCATATGTGAAGCATCGTACACCGTAGGTCCGCAGCTATACCATCGTACTTTGTTTCCACTTTTTGGCACGAATATCTCTTTTTTTCTTGTCAAACTGTTGAACAGCTTCAGACGCGGAGTCTCCGAAACGTCACCATGCAACCAGAGCGGTTGGGTTCGCTTCAGAGTGGCCATGATGACACGTCTTCTTAAGAAATATCAGTTGGATACCTACTAATCATAATATTGGATACAATCAAATAGGATAACAGATATACAGGTTGGAAATATGTGTAGGTACACCGTTAATTTTTATTATGTTTGTACAATAATTACACAGTTACGGCGCCGTGACAGCTCAACAAACAAGTCACTAAACACGTCAATATTACATGAAATATTTTAAACTGCTTACGTAAAATCGTCGTGTAGGGCGCAAATATTGAATTTTATTTTTGTTCGTCAAACACGGCACGCTTATTTACTCGGGTTCCAAACTAAGTACGCTTAATTTAAACTTAAAAAATGTAGAAAAACATCAATTAATTTGTTAACTTTTGTGGGAATTGTCCACTGACTATAGGCAAAAAATTAAGTAGAGAACTACTAACGAATTATCCATCCGTCATCATATTATTATAGTGTAGATCCTTCGTCCACGCGCGTTGGAGAAATGTGGCGTTTATCACGTTGTCTTATCACTCCACGTCAAATCACCTCAGCTACATAGATAATAATATAATTATATTATCTGTTCTATGCCAAACACAGGTTTCCTTCGTCGTCGCCGTTTGATCTGTACGTCGACTTGTGTGATGAAATCGGTTGCAAAAATATTAATACCTAATCATAAATATTATGTTAACGTTCAAACTACAGACTAACGACGTGCAAACTTCATAGTTTTGTTATCGTTTGAATTTCACAATCCGCGTTGTTGATTTTTTTCAAAGACCTGTAAGTAAACGCATTTTTTTTGTTGTTGTGGTCAATTTTGTTTGCTTACTGTTTGGCATTTACAGTTTGCATAACATTCCATAGTTTAGACAATATTATTTTATTAGTTAGTTATGAGTCTTCGATTGTCATCGATTTGAATTACGTTACCTACGAAAATTGACAGAACAAATTGTGATTTGTAGGATAACAATGTTCTGGTTGATCAATCCATACAGTTTGCGGCATTATAATATTATGACAGTGATTAACCAATTAATCTAGAATTTAAATAACCAAAATATGGATTTTATTTGGTATTAGGTTTTTAGACAGTACTACAGTATTATTTTAGTTGTTAAATTTTACCAAGTTTAAATACCCGGGTATCTCGTTCATTTTGAAAATGGATTATTGTTCTTTTTTTATGAGAAATATTATACGGGCACCATTTTTTTTCTTTTAATTGATTGGTTTGTGTTTCAGATATAAAACCGTTTGCCGCCATGTCCAAGTTGAAGATGGTACCAATGACTGGTTTAGTTCTAAACGAGCACGAAGGCGAAGTACACGACGCCGAGTTGGATTATTATGGCCAGCGTTTAGCTACATGTTCTAGCGATAAAACAATAAAAATATATAGTATACACAACGGTAGTAAAACTTTGTTGACCGACATCAGAGCCCATCGTGGACCAGTGTGGCAAATTAGTTGGTCTCATCCAGTGTCTGGACATTTATTAGCATCTTGCTCGTACGACAAGCGCGTGATGGTGTGGAAAGAATCTAATGATTGGTTTAACATATTTGAATTTACACACGAGTCTTCGGTTAATGCTGTTGCTTGGGCACCGCATCAACACGGCACTATATTAGCAAGTGCTAGTGCTGACGGATCAATTGGTATACACGTGTTTAACAAGGAATGGTCAACAAAATCATTCGCTGCACACAATAATGGATGTAACACTGTTGCTTGGGCTCCGTACAAAGAACAATTATTCGGACCAAATCAAACAGACTTTGGTAAAAAATTGGTGTTAGCAAGTGGGGGCTGTGATAATTTGGTGAAAATTTGGTCTGTCGAAGCGGATGAATGGGTACAAATTGGTGAGATAAACTGTCACACAGATTGGGTTCGAGATGTAGCATGGACTTGTACGATTGGCAACAATCGACAATTGATTGCAAGTTGTTCTGAAGATAAAACTGTTGTAGTTTCGCACAGTGATGATTATGCTAAATGGATATCAACGCGTATGAATTTGTTTGATAGCCGTGTCTGGTCTGTTAGTTGGTCAAAAATTGGAAACATACTCGCAGTGTCTGCCGAAACAAATAAAATATCGTTGTGGAAAGAAAATAGGAATGGACAGTGGGCTACTTGCAGTGAAATAGATGAAGGCAACAATGAAGATTAATAAATGATTTTGTGATAAAAACTTAAATATAAAAATGTAAAATTAATTAAAATATATATTTCAAAATTTTCTCAATGGTAATTTTACAAAACTTAATGAATATTTTATATTGGTGATTTTAAATAAAAATCAAACATTTTATATTCTGAGCACAGCGAATAATGTGTTTTTTTTTTTTTTTTTTTTAACATTTTTTGCATAGGAGTGGTAAAAATTAATTTTTAGACTAGAAATGTTTTTTTGTGTTAAAAATGTCCAAATAATCTATTTAACATCATAGGAACCAAATTCTCTACGTAAAACCACAGAATAATAGTTACATGTTGAACTATTAAAATTGATGCACTTTTATTGACACTGATATTAATAATTGTTGTGCGTCAAGCCTATATATTTTCTTGCATACAGTTAGGCATCAGCCATTCATTTAGAGAATCTTAAATTGGACATCTGGCGTCTCATGAAGATTATTTCCTCTTCAAGTCTTAATTATATCTTGTCAAAGTTCTGTGGTCAGTGGTTCTGTACCATAAACATAACAGTATATAATATTTACAAAGCTTTGCGAGTTAAAAGTGTATTCAAATATTGAATAGATATAAATAAAAAAACATTAACTCAACTCTAGTTAGTTTAATTTTGTCAAACTAAATGAAGAATCTATAAACTATTACGTTCATATTTGATTTTAGTATGTATGACAATTATTGTTTGTTCCAAATCCGATTACAGAAGTGAAAACAAAATCCACTTAGTTAAAGAGATTAATTAAGAACAAATTATTCTTTGTTGAAGTTCATTAAAACAAAAATAAGTTAAATTAATATACAACCAGAAGTAGACCATTACGTAAATTTTAAAACGTTAAAGTGAACTTGCCTTGAATATTATGTCTATAAATCCACATTGATGTCTGTACTATCTTATCTATGAAAAATACTTCGTTTGTGTACTATCTACTAAGTTGTAATCAGTTTTGCACTGTAATATAAATTGATAATACTGT
The DNA here is from genome assembly GCA_017140985.1 of Hormaphis cornu. Lineage (NCBI taxonomy): Eukaryota > Metazoa > Arthropoda > Insecta > Hemiptera > Hormaphididae > Hormaphis > Hormaphis cornu. Next base: position 31,863,670 of record CM029359.1, read on the forward strand.
CAAAAAAAAAGTTTAGACTCAAGTTGTATCAAATTACTTTGTCACAAAACTGAGAATAGTAATTTTTGAATTTTGTCTGTCTGTTGATCTGTGCTTTTCTCCTTATAACGTATCACCTATTAGTTTGTGAACAGAAAGTTCAAACTATTGTTAAGTACTTATACAAAATGTTGAAAATATATTATTATATTAAATTGATTCACAATACTTACGGCACAATAGTGTCCAAACGATACATGATTTAAAATTGTATTCGTGTCATTAAAATATACAGGTTGGTACTTATGGGCTATGTGTAGTTAATATGTTATTTGACGTATTACATTAAAATAAAAATGTAGAAAACCATTCTTTATTGTTTTTTAACTACCTATTGAACACATGTTATTTACAGGTCCAAATTTTCTGTTGACCCGATCTTTTCAATTACTATTTTGTTTTCAGAACAATGTCCGCCTAGACTGTGTTGTTATGACTGAAGCCACGGGCACTTGGCCGATCGTGTATAGAAAAGAGTATAATATTAGGTTTTTTGGAATTGAGAATTTCCATCCTTTTGACTCGAAAAAATGGGGAAACATTTACAAAGTAAGCACAGAAAAACGTCCAAAACTAAAATATCCAACATTAATTTTATATGTTTAGATTCTCCAAAACACTCTGGGCTTAAATCAAAACAATATCTATGTTCCTGACGAAATTACAAAAGATGAGTTGCGTACGATTCATAGCAAAGAGTATCTTAAAAGTTTAAAAGTAAACAATAAATAATTTTCATATACCTATAAATATGTACATCTAATACCATTGATATATATATAAAACAATATTTGTATTTAATACAAATATTACGAATACTTGTTTAATAGTGGAGTTTTGCTGCCGCTCGTATATCAGAGATTCCTGTGGTCGCATTGCTTCCAAATTTTTTGGTTCAAAGACAATATTTAAAGCCTATTAGGTAAAAATTTAAATTTAAATTAGGTACCACTAGATAACTATTTTTTAGATGTTTAGATTTCAGGTTGGTGGTACAAAATTGGCCGGTAAATTGGCTCGAACGAAAGGTGTTGCTATTAATTTAGGAGGTGGTTTTCATCATTGTAGTAAAGATCGTGGTGGAGGATTCTGTCCATATGCTGATATCACATTGGTCGTTAATGACGCTTTGCAAGAAAACAACTGTAAACTGGTGATGATAATCGATTTAGATGCTCACCAGGTTAGCCTGACTGATTGACTAATAAATTCAAATTAACAAATTTTGTTTTGACCAAATTTATTGCATTTTTCAAAGGGTAATGGATATGCAAGAGACTTTATTGGCAACTCGCAAGTATTTATCATTGATGTGTTCAATAAAAATATATACCCAAAAGATATCTATGCAGAGAGTGCAATATCGTATGCTGTTAAACTAGATTACTTTGTACAAGATAATGAATATTTGAATCTGGTTGACAGGTAAACATACTATTGAGTTGAAAATACAATTACTAGAATATTAGTAAAAGGAATATACTGATATTAAAAACTAAATTATTTTAGAAATTACATTAGTTAACACCTACTTGTAATTCGTACATTGCTAGTGGTTTTGTACAAGTAACGAATAATGATTTTATAATAAACTAAAATTTTACACGAAGTTGACACATGTACCTTATGCATATTTTATACCTATTGTTAATAAACCAACTTCAATTGTGTGTGTGTTTTTATTATTGCACTCTTACCCTACCTACTCTAGTATAATCGTTCAAACATTCCTATTGCTATACAATACAGTCTGAATTTTTTTAACGGTTTTGCTTTTTATTCTGCTTGGCTACCTACCTTCAAGTTGTTATTGTTATATATTTGCTGTTCAAATTTTTGATTTTCAATATTTTTTATGATTTGCTTACATACTTAACTGCTTGTACATTTAACCTTTACCATATTGTTTCCCTTGGTATCACAAAGGCTGGGCATTAACAAGTTAGAATTAAGTTACAACGTTAAGTTAGTATTGGATAATTAAACTTCTTAATTAGTTACTTTTTTTTTTTTTGTTAACTCTTAACTTAATAAGTTATTTTTTCAAAATGAACGTGTTTATTTTAAGTTGATTTTTCAATTATTATTCATTAATATACGCATTTATTTAAAAAAACATCTTAAGTAACAAAAAACTTCAAAGTAATCAATCAACATAAGTCATCAAGAAAAATTATTTTCATGATTTGTTTTAACATTTTTAGTTTTAAAATTTTTAGTAAGAAGTTATAACACAGACAAATGTATGACATTGCTGATGACCGTACTCTAAAATACCAATTATAATTATATGCTATCGACCAAAAAATATCAAATATTTTTATTGTCGTAAAATCCAAAATTTTAAACAGTGTTTGGATTAGTGAAATTTATACTTTAAAGAGCCAGTTTGGTTAATTATTTTTAACTTTTTAACTGGCTTAGTGCAAATATATGTTGGATTAATAAATGTTACCTTAGTACCTTTTAGTTTAATTCAACAGTAAAATAATAACTTATGTAATATTTAAATGAGCATGCTTGTTGAATGTTAACTAAAGTTTACTAATAAAATACAATCAGTTAACAGACTCTTATTCGAATTGTTTTTTTTTTTTTTTTTTATTATTATTGAAAAACTAAGTTAAAAGAGCCCGATTGTCTCTACGGCATACATTAGTCATTTCTTTTGGAGTTTTCCTTGGGCTGAAGACTTACAACTTTGAAAAAAGCTTTTCAGTAGATGATAGTTTAAGTCCCTGATAATTCATTGACCCAGTATGTGTCTGAATATGTACCTACATAGTTTCTTACATAACAGTATTGTACTTTAGTTCAAGTATATTATATAATATATATCTGTATAGATGGTAAAAAAAATACAAATTTCACATTTATTTTTAGTGCTTTGACCAAATCACTTATGAAAGTAAAACCGGACTTCATCGTTTATAATGCAGGAATAGATATTTTAAAAGGTGACCAACTGGGGTTGCTATCCATAACTCCAGAGGCAAGTTTTTTTTTTTTTTTTAATTTAATTTTGACAGTTATGTGTATTCCATATAGTTTATTATTCGACTTTTGAGTTAGTCGATTTGGAGAACGATGTTAATGACCAAAATATATTATAATCGAATATGCTTTTGATTTTCAAACAAATTAATACTTAAAGTGTATAGGTACTGTATAGTAAAATACTTGGCACCCAATATAAACAATTAAATGACATTGTACATTGCTTGTTTCTCCATAAGCCATGTATCTATAAACTAAAGCTGCTGTACTCAAATTTTATCCTTAAATAAGTAAAATAGCCAAAAAGTATTGGATTACCAATTACAGAATTCTTACTGATATACCTATACTTATGTAAAATGTAGGCCACTTCTAATTGTAAGCTAGGTATATAGCCCATGTCTGTGACTCCTCACTCATAATCACAATGTTTGAATGAATAGGTATTAGTAATTATTATTTTAAATTTGAAAGCAAAATATTTGAATCATAACAGCATTAAGAGAACAGAGTGAAACTATAGATTTGGGCAAAGCATACGCTAACCGTGTCTAACAAGTTAAATGTTATTATTGTTTATTGTTGATCGTTTGCTGTCATTTGTAGTAGGTAGGTAGTACGTCTTACATAATCAAAATCCGTAACAACGTCAAAGATATTCCCCTTGGGCATTGCCTAACGACAATTTTAGCTTTTCACAAACTCGGGTTCCTGCCTAAATAGGTGTTGTCAATATACTCATTAATATGTTTTTGATTAATGTCAGAATTCCAAACAGGAATGTCTGTCTGTGTAATTTGGGAAGAAATAAGATTTAAATTGTAAATACGCTCACACGCCTTATCCGTTTCCCAATAATTGTCCTTTATAGGATTAAACCATACACGAGTAGGTACATTGAATATTACAGATTTCAGATCTGTTCCTTGATTTTATCCCCCACATTTTTCGAAAAGAATTTTTAGAAAACTTGAGTTTTATCCGGAATCGCTCTAATTTGCGTGTGTAGTTTAATGCTGTGGAGTGCGAGTCACTATACTTTGGAAGGTTTAGTTAGAAGTTGTAAATTATGATTGCAAGCAATTATAAATGAGCTTTGGCGAGCTCGATTCTGTTCTATAAATCATTGCCTTCGAAAAAACGATTCTGAGCGAGCTCAGTTGTCTAATATACGTCCTGGTAAATTATTCGAGAATTTCAAAGTTCTGTACGTTGCTCAAAATTTTTCGAAATCACATGAAACTTTTGTCAAACGGTGACACGTCTTGTCCTTAACCTTGAATAGTCTGTACGTACCTGATCGCTCAGGCTTATGACGATAATTATGATCGTATCATTATACTAACAAAATAACCAAACAATAACATTTTTATTATACATAGGTACGTTTCTTTTTTTCTTTCTATATTTATAAATAGGTACTATTCTGCAAGTTATAAAATCGTAGCGAATCTCTCGAATATTATGTGTAAATTTTAAAAACCAAATTTGCACCTACTGAATTTAAAAACAATTTTTTTTAGGGAATAATACAAAGAGATGAATTGGTTTTCAAACTAGCTCGGCGAAACAATATACCTTTGGTGATGTTAACGTCTGGCGGTTACCAAAAAAAGAGTGCAAACGTTATAGCCGCGTCGTTGGAAAATCTGGTTCGACAAGGGTTAATCAAACCTTCTCAATAGTAGAATAATAATACGACAACATTACTTACGTAGAATATAATTTGTACCTACTATTGTTGTTTCGTTTAATAATATATTTTATAACGGAGAACGTTTTGAAAATAAGAAAAAAATAAGTACAATAAAAAGAATGTGGTGTGGCGCCGAGTGGTTACACCTATATAATACACACACGTGTGCTTGAATAGAAACATGTTATTAATAGGAATGTACCTACGTTTAAACCATCAAACATGTGTTCGGCGATAATCGAAGAAAAGAATTTGTTTAGTGATAATTAAAAAACCGTATTAAAAATCAATTTAAAAAAAAAAAATAATGATTCGTTAAAAAGCACCTACTACTATTATACTTTATATGATATTATAATGTTTATCTACACACTATATTGCCTACGTTTTGCGTCTTTTTTTTAATCGTTCGGATACTCTTCACCGTTCAAAAAGAATTACCGAGGAATCGAAGAAAAAAAACGGTTGAGTAACCTACAAACAATAATTATTATAATGTATCGATTATACATTTGTGATTTATAAAATGTAAAGTGTTATACGCCGACTCGACGTGCCAAATCGCGCAACCAAGTTGTTCGTGTGTGTAAACGATAATGAATTTTTGTAATCCATAATATCCTCTTAAACTTAACTGTTACCGACTCATTATTTTTTTTAAACCAAAATACTCTACTGTAACGGAGTCATGCTACAGCTGTATATCAAACTCCGGGTGTACTTACATGGGGACATTCCTCTGATTCTTTGTACATTTAAAAGTGGTTTGTGTCTGTAACAAACATACCTATGTATAATATATATTATTATATACATCATACCCAGGTATTTGCAATAATATGTCTTGCTGCTTTTAGGAACATTATAATTGTTTGGATTTCAATTAGATGCGTGAATAAAGAACCTTAAAATAATTATGTAGTAGGTGCCTATAGTTGTACCTAACAGCTTTACGAAAGTCCAACGTAGGAGGCTGGAGGAATACCGTACCGAATTGTTAATTTATGTCATTACTATTGTCAAGTTCAAAGAATCTAAATCTCGTTTTGGTTTTACTTACCAAATTTATATACACATCGTATATCAAGAAAAAAATGTGCCAAAAATATGCCGCGTTCGGCAATTTTTATTAGATATATCTCGGTTTTTCACGGCAATATTTTACGTTTTCGCCATCATTTTTGTTGTAATTTTTGCGAAACGGCCGCCGTACCTATATAGCTAATCTGCCAAAGTCCAGGCAAATAGCGCTGGCCAGGAGCGTATTTATGGGCGAGGCTGATGCGCCGGGGACTTCAGCGCCCACGAAATTTTCCAAGTCATACCAGATGCACCAGACGAAAATGTTACCATATTGTAGTATCGTGATTTTCGTTTTTGTTATGTTTGGAGAGTTTTTCCTTTGAAAAATGCATCAGCCCAACTGTAAACACGCCGGTAGTATGCGGTGCAGGTATAACGGTCGAAATCGTTTCTTTTTGTTCCGCGGAAGGAAGGCTTTCTCCGCCTTACGATTCGTTACACTATTCAGTATTCCACAACCGTTCCTAATCGCCCGACACCGCGGCGGTGTATAGTCTCATCATCTGCTACACGACCTCACCGAAGTCTCTTAAAAAAAAAAAATACCCGCAGTTAATATTAATATGTGAACGAGCGCGTGCACGTGGACGTGAGTCGTGGACAAAAGAATACAAAGGTACGTTGACATTGGAATAAAAATAATATAATAGTACTCGAGTATGTTTTGAACGCAGACTATAAATTCGATTTTAATTCTGCTGACCACTTCATTATTGCCGCGAGAACACCACCGACGCGGTGACGAGCCGAGTGTGTATTTACATAGATGTACAATACGTAGCCGGGGTGTTTTACGTATAATATTACAATAAACACGAACAAGTGTCGAGGGAAACCTGCAGTAGGAGGTGGTGGTTTTGAATGTTATCTATCGGAGGGTTGTTCCACCGAAATGCACCGCGCGATGCCGGACACACGGTTTTGTCTCCTGGCTTTGGCCGGGATTCTCTGCTTACGGACCTTGGGTAAGTATATAGTTGGATTATCTCGCGTCGCGGCTGTCAAACAAATACACAGTGCCGAAACTCGGCATAGGCGGAGATATTAGGGGTTCTCCAGAGCTATTCAATCTCGACCAATATTGCTCGAGTCAATACAATATATTAATACGATACGCAGTTAAAAATTAAAACCATCTTATAGATGTATTATGTGACCGACCGTCGAATGAAACGGTGTATTTAAACCTCTAAACATTCCACTTTTTATACTAAAGAGCAGCACTTCTGCCGATACGTTTTGAGTAAAAACAGCAACGAATAGAGCCGTAAAATTAACTACAAATTTACTACTGTAAATTGTCTTTTAGGTATATTCTCAGCTGCAGCTGAGATCGGCCATAGGCGTGTAGTGAGTCTGCATACGTCTAGTCGCCCCGAATAGCGGGGTCTCTGAGATTTTAATGTTGGATGTAAACACGCGAATTACGTCCACACAAATCATAATACTATGTTTACAGTTTTTTTTTATGAGGCGCAAAAAGTTAAATTTTAAATTTTAAAGTAAGTAGGTATAGACGTTATTACGCCAGACTCCAGCCAGACTCTATACATAGCGTGTTTACGTTGTGTAGGTATTATATAGGCTTTACAGTTTATTTAATCAGGTTAAACACATAATAGTTGTAGTAAGTCGGATAGGTACATATTTTTTTTTTTAGTTCTTCGCCGTTTACAAAACCGCCAATGCAGATAGCCTTCTATTTATTATAAAAAAATAATGATGTACATTTAATCGAACCTCTCCGCCTTTGAGCCCCTGTGACAGCTTCGTAGGCAGTTAATAACTGATACGTGTAACCGAAATAACGGACGATTTAAAACGGCGAATTTCGTGTTCGTACAGATTGTTCGAAAGTCGTCTGCTACTTTAGCAATTGGGCAATCAATCGACCCGGTATAGGCAGATACACCGTAGACGATATTCCGGTCAAAGATTGCACCCACGTTATCTACGCTTTTATCGGAGTGGACAACACGACTTGGACGCCCAGTGTTCTGGAACCCGAAGTAAATTCGTTTTTTGTTTTTCTTCTGTTCGTATCACAATCGACGATTCGTTTGATCTGATAGATCGACGTGGACGAGAACGGTTTCAACAATTTTACCAGCCTCCGAGTGTCCTACCCGAACGTAAAATTTATGGTAGCCCTCGGTGGTTGGGGAGAAGGAGGCGCAAAATATTCTACTTTGGTATCTTCGCCGCAGAAGCGGTCGAAATTTATCAACCGTGTAGTGGGTAAGTGTACGCATTATACGTTGTGTAATTTGTTAGATTTATATACATGTATAGATGCGAGATGTTATGTGCAACACGTGTGTACATTGTAAGAAGGAGTACATCTTTTCCTTCGTCTTCTTCAGCTACCTGTTATAACGGTCCTCGAAGGACCTGAGCTGCCACTAGCAAGCCACTCCACATTTCCTCGTTGAATTCAACAAACGCACTCACGTCCACCAACCGAATGTCTTTCTTCACAACATCCTTCCATCTCGTATTATACAGTAGGTGTGCAGGTAACATAATATACTATTGTACGTTCTTAGAGTTTCTTAAAAAATACAACTTTGATGGCCTCGATCTCGATTGGGAGTATCCTGGAGCTGCGGATCGACAAGGATCTTACTCGGACCGCAACAATTTCTATTACTTTGTGCAAGAGTTAAGAGCCGAATTTCAAAAACAAAACACTTCGTGGCAGCTCACCATGGCAGTGCCCTTGGCTAAGTTTCGATTGATGGAAGGTTATTACGTCCCAGGACTGTGTCGGTAAGCTGCGATCATTCGGCGTGGTCACACTATTTTTATTATACTTATAAAGCGTTAATGTCGAGGAAGACACATTTTTGGTATACAGAGTTTTTACATCGCTATTTTTTCGTTTTGTCACTATGCGTACCGATAAGTATGATAATAACTCCTTCAAAAACTTTATTGAAATTTTCTTACGCTATTGGATTTAACAAAGTTCAATTATTTTGTCATAACAGTTTTGAATATTTTGGAGCCAAATTTAAATATTTTATAGATTTTCGTAACTGTGTAGGTTGTGTATGTAGTTTATTAGTTGTATAATTTTAAGACTCGAAATTTTCACGCAAGTTTCAAAACATATTTTTCTATATGTTGTTAAAAAAATGTTGATAAAAAGTCCATTTCGTTCTTTTTTATTTTGACAGTAAATTTTCTAAAAATTATTCCAACCACTTGAAATCTTATCACATTATTAGAACGGACAAAATTAAAACGTCGTACAAATATTTCAAAAATGGTCGAGTCCAATACAAATATAATAGAACATTGAAATTTTCGACTTGTTGAGTATTTGAATCACTGCAGAGCTCTTTCAAAATCGTAATTTTTGTTATTGATCCGTTGTTTACAAGTTATTACTATTAACTGTACACGTCAATACCTACAAACCTTCCTGATGTGCGACCCATGAAAAACTGCGGTGCCCTACACCCGACCACCGAGATCGTTTTACTTTTTTTTTTAAATTGTAAATAACATTAATTTCCAAAATCACTATTGGACGTAGGTATATGTATGATTAAAAAAGTATGTAGTAAAAACATCTTAAGTGGATGGGGAAAACATATGATGAAATATCACATATGTATCGACATGTTTACGGTATTCAAGTGTTTTATAAATAAATATTTGTTATGTTCTCGAGTTTAACTGATGCCGTACACGTAATGGCTTACGACTTACGAGGGAACTGGGCTGGATTCGCGGATGTCCACAGTCCTTTGTTTAAAAGACCTTCAGATCAATACGCGTACGAAAAGCTTAATGTGGCAAGTGATTATATTGTTTACATTCTAACGACTAAAAATGCAAATACTTATACGGACGATCGGCCCCACAGCAGTCTATTGTTTAGTTATTTTTTTTTTTTATTTCGATTTTTTTTTTAGGCCGATGGTATGCAATTGTGGGTGGATCTGGGTTGTCCGCCTGGTAAATTAATAATGGGAGTTCCGTTCTATGGTAGGACGTTTACACTGAGCGCTAGTAATCACGATTACAGCATTGGGACCTACATCAACAAAGAAGCAGGCGGTGGCGAACCGGGAAACTACACTCAAGCGGTGGGTTTTTTGGCTTATTATGAAATATGCGAGTACTTGCAAGGCGAAAACAATGGCTGGACCGAAAATTGGGATTCGATAGGAATGTGTCCGTACATGTATAAAGGTATGATAGCTGTATGTTGTGTAATTTAATTAATTTGAATAGTTTGTAAAATAAATATAAAAAAGAATCGTTATAATTTCTTCGTCTTTGGCGCGGCCAAAAAATTGCCAAACACAAAATATAGAACACAGTAACGTTCCAAAATGTTTCGCTCCGATGACTATCCATTGCTCCGCCGCATGTATTATATCTTTAATTTTACTCTTCAGTCTTCGCAATATGATCTCCATATACGAGAACAATAAAAGAAGAAGCTCGCGTCTAATATACAAACTGATACAAAATCATCCTGTAACTCTCTCATAAAAGTTATCTCCATCCGCACACTCCAGGAGATCCCAGGAAACCGCTGGCTAAAAAGGAAGTGGTGCCGTGACGTTTTGCGAATTCTAATATCTAACGACTGTATAAAAAAAAAAAAATAAAAATTAATAACTATAGTCAAAGTCACTACAATGGGTGGCTGCTTAATCACACCTTTCATGTTGTATATTATACTACTCTAACCATCATGTAAACTTATTGTGCTGATTGTTTATGTCGAATGAAAATAAATTTAAACGTTTCTACTGTTGCTTATTGTGATAGGTACTCAGTGGATCGGTTACGATAACGTAAAAAGTTTGTCATTGAAAATGGATCACATCAAAAACAGAGGTTACGGTGGCGCGATGACTTGGGCTGTAGATATGGACGATTTTCGTGGTATTTGTGGCCCGAAAAATCCACTTATTCAAATTTTGAGCGACGCAATGAAAAGTTACACCCCGCCAGCTGTTGAGTTTATCACTACCCCCACGGTACGACGTTTAACTATAAGTACCTAGCGCATACTATACGCATCTGTGTGTTTTAATTGTAAATTGTAATCGTTACCTACTCCAATAGCCTGAGTGGTTGATACCTCCGGAAATTACAACTTTGAAAAACCAAAATACTACTGCAGTGCAAGTAGATACTGAAGAACAATCAGCGACCACTACTTCCGAAAAAAAAGAAACTACCACTCAAGAAGTGAGTGAACCTTCTGCGACAACGACCGCAGGAACAAATGAAGTTGTGGTACATCAAAATACGGACGGAAAGCAAAAAATTGGATGTAAACAAGGAGAATTCCTACCGAGTACTTATTGCAACAAAGTGAGTGTTTGAAAACTCTATAACACATAATATATCTTTGATTATACGTATGTAAGTAATGGCAAGCATATATATATATATATTTAAATAAGGGGTGGATTCACCCGTAAATAATGTTTAAAATTCATTATTTTTATTCTTACTCTGTAGGTAATCATAAAGTATATGTTCATTTTTTTTTTTTAAATTTCACTAAAATTGAAAATATTTAATATGTTTCTTAATTGTAGTGCTTTTGTAATTTTTGTAATTTTAAAGTCCAAAATAATTATAAGTCTTGATGAACTAGGTATGTACCTATAATTTTACTACGCGTTGTCTATACTAGATATAGGTTAACTGAGCACTATTTATTCTTGCATGACACGTAAAGTGCCAATTTAGTCCGTGAAGATTGGCACAATATACATTGTAACTAATTTTCGTCAATTTTTTTTTTTCAATGTCTTAAAACTATTTACGACAAAAAATTCACTAAACTGTGAGGATTTAGGTGTTAATATTCCATTAACTAATATGACCTTAGTGTTACCGTGAAACAATTACTGCAATTAGTATCTATCTATTATTTCTATATGTAAATTTTAAAACTAAAAATGTACGAGTATTATGAGGCAAAATAGTGATGGGATAGCAACAGACGATAGTAGCGTGAACGTTTCGTGAAAAATATTTATGAATCATATAAATGTATTACTATAGCAAAAAAACATTTTAAAATTTAATCAGTACATATAATCATATGATCATATTTTAGTTGTTTTACGTCTCGTTATAAACATAATACGACGTAGGTACACACATAGTACCTATAACGGTGAGTCAGTACAAACACCTACAATTCATATGTTTATAATTTACGCGTATAAAACAATGTATAAAGTAGTTTTAAAATTTTAATCTGTTAATAGGTAAAAAACGCAGTAGGCAATAAAAAGGCAGCGGTTGACAATAAAAAGTTAACATTACACACCTTTACCTGCAGTTATGCCGTTAAAATTTGTTGATTTTATACACCACTATAGGTACGATTTACGAAACTTAAATTTATTTCAAAACTAACCGAACGTGTTATACGCTTCTTTAAGATTTTTTTATCTACACAGTTATTTGTAATGAAAAATCAACATATAATGTATATAATGCAGAATAATTATAGAATAATAGAACAAAGCTGCTAGACGACCGAGTGACGGCTGGGTTTCCTATATAGGTATAGGTATGACATACATCACACAATATAATATATTATACACTGATTATCGTTTTTGTTTTATTGTAATTTTTCGTTTCAAACATTTCTCTTTGGTCGTGTTGTTTGTAATATTTTAAAACAACGGATCTGATTATATTGGTACTAACCAGCTAACCCACTCGTGTTTTTTAATCTTTTTTATCTATTTTTTTTTTCTTTTATTTTTTTAGTATCCAAACACTTTTTCGGATAGTAGAATTGAAACAATTAGTTATTACAATAATTTGTCCCTTCCACAGCGAACAGAGACAATAATACTTTATAATTTTTCTTCTCAACTTTGCTTTTAGATCCATATTCGAAACTTTCGAAATTTCTGAAAATGTTTCAAGTATCTTAAAATTTTCACACATTATGAAAAGGAGTAAAATTAATTTTGAATTTAATTTGTACTCGACAGTTTGACTACTATTTTTCACCCGTAGAACATTGAAATCCTCAATTTTTTGAGTACCTACCTCTACAATATTGTGTTTGTTTGACTATAGAGTAAGTAATCTATCAATATTATTAGTTTGTTGTTTGACTCACGATACAAGTACCCCTGTACTTTTTTTTTAAACTAAGTACGCACTTCAGTTAAAAAACATTTTAGTTGTTTATTCGACTTTTATGACGAGTCACACGAATCGGTTCGGTGCGTGAAATTTGAGTGTATCGATTTTTGGGTCCTAATGATGTTTTTTCGAAAAATACGTTTTTACAACAAACGTTTAAAACATTGTCTCGGTGTTCTCATAGGAAACGTCGAAAACATTGACTCTCGTGTAAATTATTATTATTATTGCGCTCAATTTTCACAAAAAATTGTATCATTCATGCGCGGTGTGTATTATTATTGTTTGTCCTACAGTATTTCATGTGTAACCACGGAAAGTTGACGGCTTTCACTTGTCAGCTGGGCACCGTCTGGAACCCGCGGGAAATGGTGTGCGACTGGCCAAACCGAGCTGCTCATTCGGACTGCATACGAGTTTAATTTATAAAAATTAATTTTGTTTTTTTTACCTTTTAAAAACTATTCGACGCGATATTACATTGTAAATGCGTGTATAAAACATAGTATGAGCTTACAGCCGAATCGTGTGTTTGAAAACACGTCGCGTAACAATAGCGCGAATTTGCATTAAAAGGAAGTAACACGTTGTCCAGACACGAGTACACGCGTTTACGTTTTTTTCGTTCACATTTGTCTCCATCCGGCTCCTTTTTAACTTCCCGTCCCGCGTAACAGCTATAACCCCGTCCGGCGTGCACGTCCCGTTCAATTCGCAACGGCCGCGGACAATGGAAAGACTCGCGATCGCGTTGGTCGCTCTTCTCGGCTGGTCCGGCCGGGCGGCTGGCTTCGAGTCGTCGATTCCTTTTGGAATCTACAAAGACCTCAGCAACAATGGCTCGCGCGAACAGTGTCGGGTCGACGTGAACAAAATGCTGGACGGAGTGAACAATTCGGACAGATGGGCGTTGGAAAGTTGGTTTTCAATTAGAATTTTTTCTTTTCGACTCTTTACACCCGCCGTATTCACGTGTAGCGACGCGATAATCGTGTAAATAGAGAAAAGTAACGCACAAACTCGGGTAAAATAGGGTCTTCTCCTTTCGTTTTTGCCTTTATCCCGACTATATTTGGAGTCGGCAACTCGTACAGGGATCGGGCCGCAACTCACCAACACCGCTCGTCCTGTTCCTCCGCTGATCACGATCATTCACATCCCTTACACACACACACACACTCATAAAACACCCCTCATATCTTTTTTAATTGTTTCCATCCTTCTCTTCGTCCTCTACCTCTTTTTCTTTCAACTTTCATTTTCATAGGTGCAGTTCTTACTGCTTCAGTTTCCTCATCACGTGCGTCCAAACCATTTCGGCCCATCATCTTGTTTAGGTAAAGGTGTGTGCAATACGTAAGTACCCATATCTTAGGCATGTATATACGTAGACCCTTTGAATTTTGTAAGTATAACTGTTATGTATTATAGGGGTGATTAAAACAATTACTTTCGCACAGTTTCAGTAAAACAATTTTTGTCGGTACGGTGAGCCTATTTGTGGTCCTACATAGCTAAACAAAATAAATCGTTCGACATTTCAGAACATCGCTGGACAAAGTGCGCTGTTAGAGTAGGCAAATGCGAGTGTATAATATTATGTCGTTCGATGTAAAAAAAATAACTCGAGTATAAAAAAAAAGAAAAAACGCTTTTATGGTACACTGCATTCATATCACATATTATATACACACTGAATATTATATATTTAATAGGACGTATTATACGTACTTCTATATAGGCAATAGTTTGTTTCGTATGAATAGATTTTTGCTTTGCTTATCCGGGTACGAATTTTCGTGATTTTAGATTTAAAAGTTTAAAAAAAAAAAAACAATTTACCTAACGTGTAGTATGGTCTACGATTGGAGTTTGGATTTTGATCATCTAGACTCTAGGAGTTCCGTTCGACTAGGGTAACGACGGATGTGGGGGCAGGTGCCGAACGAGTTTTCGCACGAGAAGGCGACTTGGCAATCGTGTAAATAGTTTCCCCGCGGTGCCGGCTATTTTCTAAGGGGCAAAATTTAGACAATTTCCATATCAACTCAATGCGTTTGTAAAATGGAAATCGTTTGCTCTTCGATTTTATAAATAGTGATCGACTCAACAGCCAAACTGCCTTCCGGGATATTAAGAGGAAATCTGAATCAATACGGCGATTTTGACGAGTGCATCAACGCGGACGACGGTGACGGGCTGACCGGGAAATACTGTTTGGCCGCAGCCGAATTGAAACGTCCCGTTTTTGGCAAATACATCAATGCGTATTACCAAGTGAAAAACAACTTGACCGATGTAAGTTTGTCGTTTGTCGATACCTTCTATAGAGATATATATAGTTCGTTATAAACTTTGATTCAAATGGTTAACTCTCTTGAATATTGTATTGACTTGCGTTAAACGCTCTCCTCGGATTTCATCCGATTGCTTTGCCCGTTCCCGACGGAAAACATAAATAATAATTATTTGAAATAAAAAAAAATTGTATATTCTCTACATCGATTAGATTAGACGTAGACAACACTAGGATGAATCGTCTTTTGTTGCAGAGAATAAAAATAAAACAATTTTCATGGGACAAATATTGTAACAAATTAATGTAAACACCCTGCACAAATATATAGAAGAAAAATAAAAAAAAATTGCCATTTCAGAGACGATGGAAACGTTGCTGCTACCTTTTGTTAATAATTATGACCTATACGAGTTGCATAGTAGTATCTACATTTAGTTTGCTTACTTGTAATAAAACACAATCGTAGTTCCAACTTTAATTTATATACAGCACGCGCGCGCGTCTACCAAGCCTACTCTCCTTGTTATATTTCTTTTTGTTTCTTTGATGGAAAGACTATTCATATTTCTTTTATTATTTTTTACATTTTATTCGATTTGTCGACTGTCAATGACTGTCACTGACGACTATTGTCACAACCAAATGTCCGCGTTCATAAAATTATTGTGATTCCAGTTTAATAGAAATTTTCAGTTGGTTACGATTTCAGTATTTTTATCGAAGCTTAATATCCGATATGCAACCATGTTTCTGTTTTATATTACTGTTATTGTATTGTACTTATGGACGGCATTTTTGTTTCGATTTTTTTGTTTTTGTTTTTTTCAGCCTGGTCATCGTTTGCCCAAGTTTTCGACCGTGTACTGGGGCGTTTGCGTGCCGTCGTCTTGTGGCCCGGACGACGTGTCCTCTGCTGTCAAGTCGGCTGCGCTGAAGTTCCACGACGTCGAAGTGCTCGTCGAAAACGACATGTGCCAGACGAAGCAAAAGCCAAAAAATTCGATCGACTTCGACTGGGTGCGATTTTGTGCGGTCGTCGTAATTCTCGCCATGATGATGTTCGCCCAAGGAGCGATTACCACCCCGGACGAACTTGACCGTGCGTAACTACCGTAGTATTTAAATTTTGAGCGCAGCGTTTTTACTATGATGTTTTTTTTTTCTGCGAACACTTTTTCGGATTGAAGGAATGCTCCGATTTTTAAAGCCAGTAACTTTCCTGATAGGTCTATAAACTCCGGTGGTACTCTGGTCCCGGGTTATTTCTCGAAATTTTGCTTACTTTTTGAGCTGCACTCCAAAAACTAAAAGAAATTGAGATTTTGACGGCGAAAAATTTGAAATTTTCAGGTTTATGATGACGTTTTCGTGTGTAGAAGCAGTGCTCCGATTTTTTAAATGCAGTAACTTTTTTGCTAGGTTTATGGTCCCCGGAGATACTTTAATCCCAGTTTTTTTCTCGAAATTTTGCTTACTTCTTAAGTTGTACCTCAAAAACCAAAAAGGTATTGATAATTTTATAGCGAAAAATTTACTACAAAAAAGTTTAGATTTTGGTTTTTAAACATATTTTATTTGAATGATTTTTTTTATATTTTCATTGTTTTTTGAGTTATCTGCCGAAAACTGCGAAAACTGAAACATCACCTAATTTGATTATTTGTGTTTTATCGAGTGGAATGATCGATTCGTTTTATAAAACAAAAAAGTTAGGGAATTGGACTTGAATTAAATGTTATTTTAAACAATTTTTAAAATTTTACGTATTTAATACGATTCCATCCGAAAACACGAATTTAGACTAAAAACCACGATGGAGAGGCGAGTATTGGTGCGTTATTTTCAACGTACTGTAGGTACGACTAAATTGGTGTTTATCCCGGTGTTTATATGAAAAATACGGCTGTTTAATCCGTTTTCAGCTATTCAAACGCTTTAATACTCAAAACAAACTACACGGGAAATCACTCAACTGTATTATTTAGTTATAAATGGTCATGATTAGATTGTAAATAATAAAATATGTAGTTATTACTAAGGATAAAATAGAAAGATACCTAGTTAGTTTTCACGTAATACATACACGCACAGTCTGGCTATATGCTAAATAGTAAAAGCCATATATATATTTTAACACGATAAGAGAATGTTTTTTTGATACAGCCGATGTGGAAAAATCTGCTCACCTCATGCTTCGAATATCGGTCGTCCTGAGAAATTCGTTTGGGATCAGAAGCAACTTCAAATCGTTGTTCCAACCTCCGGACAGAAACGGATTCAAGAGCATACAGGGAATACGGGCGTTGAACATGATCGCTTTGCTTTTGTGTCACATTGCCATGGCTAAAATGATCTCGCCATACTTCAACAAGACGGAGATGTCACAGGTGAAAATCGGAGGAAATCGTTTCCGGCTTTCTATAACATACGTACAAAGTGTGATTTTTCTCTATACCGCGGCCAATTTTGTTTGTAGAACATGTCGAAACCCTGGCTGATCGCCGGGAGAGTGGCTTATTTGTACACCGATTCGTTTTTGGTCATCAGCGGTTTGTTCGCCGCGTACACGTTGGGTAGATTTTCACCCGTGAAGAGTATTATCACACGTTATATAAGGTCAGCGACTGTATAATACTGTCTTTAAGTAATCTATTTAAGTATTTGAACCTTATATTTCTGCACAACGTTTATAGACAGAAATTTAGCACTATTTTGGGTTGAGAAGTTTTATATTTCAGTATATATAATATATATATATATTATATTTAATTAGTAAATCGAATGCAATTAAAATCTATAAAAAGTTCTCGAGAATCGAAACCAGCGACGACGGCCTGCAGGAATGGCCATGGGCGAGAAAATGCCTACCAAAAACAGTGTATTGTTGTCGTAACAATTCGTCTTCTTCTACTTCTTCTTCTTTGATGCCTCCACTACTTTTTCCTATTCAACGTTCATTTTCATCGTCGCTACAATTTTTCTTCCTATTAAATCCAACTTTCATAACGAGTTTGTTCTACCACAACATGTTTTGTCTCCGTTGTGCACAACCTAATATACAACATAATATAATACGATGACGTAATTAAACAAAATAATCATTAATTATGATTATGTAGTAATATATATTGTACTAAAAATATTGTAATTTTAGATTGACCGCAACACTGGCAGCTGTCATGTTAATATGCACCAAGTACTTACCCGATATGAACTCGGGTCCAATGTGGAATATGGTGATCGGACGACACTCTGAACTTTGTTACAAGAACTGGTGGAGAAATCTGCTGTACATGCAAAATCTGTACGGTTTTATGAACATGGTAAAAATCATCGTATACCTACCGCGTATACCTACCAATAACCGGGAGGGTTATTCCGAAGAGAAACGGTGTACGAAATTTAGGAAATCTTAAAGAAATCCTAGCAAATCGCAGAAAATCCTGCAAGGAAATCCGAACTCCGATGTATATAGGGCGGGGGTCATCCTGGGTACATATGGTGAAAGATCAGGTTCAATAAAAATTTATCTAAGTCCATAATATTGTCTTTGTTACCAAAATATATGAGGTTTTTTTTGTGGACTTTAACACGAGTAAAATTAAAAATGACCTAGATCTGAAGCATTTTTTTGGGCCATTATTGTTATGCCTGTGATTATTATTTAACTATGACTGTGATTCATACTTTCCATCATGACGGGGCTAGGGACACACTAGCCACATTTAAAATTTAGTTTTCTCGGACCAGCACAAACGTGAGACTACAAACGAATGAAAAAAGAAAAAGTTAAAAATTGAGCCATGGCTGGGGAAATGGATTTTGTAAGCAATCGGAGACTTACTTACTAGGTACTTAACAATGGAGAATCGCATTGTACAAAATAACTGTTGATGTGACCAGACGCGTTTGTAAGAAAATCGGCCCACGTATAGTTAAATTAATTTCTACGCCACTGACAAGTTCACGATAATCAATCGCGATATCAATACCCATCACCAATAACGCAGCTGTGGTTGCGCGGTTCAAATCATGCGGTGTTTGTTTCGTTTTCAGTGCTTGACGCATACCCATCAACTCGCTATCGACTTTCAGCTGTTCGTCGTGGCCATCCCTTTGACGTACTTGCTACGAAGGTCTAGAGCCGCCGGGCTATTCGTTATCGTGGCCATCATGTCCGCGTCGACGGTGCTTCGTTATCTGGCCGTCAAAAGTCACGATCTGGCGACGGTCGTTTACTTCGGATCGGAGTGAGTGTCCCTCCCGGCGAACGAATCGTATTTTTCAAATATACATACGTATATTTTACATTCCGAGATTCCACCGGCCGATTCGAAATGTTATTTAACTTACATTTTTTTTTGTTTTTTCCCCTCTCGGGAAGCGTTTCACAGCTGAACCGCACTTTCGACTTGACGTACACTCTGCCCACCCACCGGGCCACCGTTTATCTGATGGGATACTTGGTCGGCTATTGGATGCAGCAACGCGGCCGCCTGAACTTATCCAGTGTACGTGTGTGTGGACATACCGCGGTTTACTCGTCTCCTTATACAAACGACACGACTCTCGCTGCATGAACATGTTTATGTTTGCAGGGAGAGTCGTGTCCGTTTTGTCTTTTTGCGCGCCAAAGTGATACCTACGTAGGTTTTGTGAACAACAGAACCGATAGAAACTAAATAACTTTCAGAAAATTTAGATTATTACTCGTTTCGCGAGTGGGATTGGTTATTTGAAAAACTATTAAGTACCATCTTCGTTTTGAAATCGCAATCGTTCGACTCGAATCCGTTGTTAAAAACATGTACCCTTCTAGAGTTCGATCTGGCTTTAAGCACCTCTATACGCGATTTTCTCGTTTTCCTGCTGTAGCCGAGTTGAAATAAGTTCTGCGTTCACACATCTGAACATCAGTTATCGTAAAATCACAGTATATTCTAGAGTACCTACTTAATTTTACAAACGAAAATGATAATTATCTGTTTGGACGAGCGTAGACGCAAGTCAAGAAAACGTGGCTTGTAACCGCTGCTTGCGGTTTGTTAGCTGTGTTCGGGCCTTACCGACTTTCCGACATGAACTACGTGTACAACAGCTTTCATTTGGCAGTTTTCAACGCGGCCGCGCCCATACTCTGGTCCATATTCGTACTGTGGTGTGTCGTAGCCACTGACAACGGACACGGAGGTATCTAAAACGTATTGGTGTACACGAGGTCTAAAAGAAAAATCGACCGAAATAATAATTACTTAGCCAGACCATGGCGGCGGGCGAATGCAGAAAAAAATCTAAAAAATATGGTACTCGATTGGATTCCTGTAAAATTTAATAATTATCAATGGTTATTTTATGTCGTATTTTATACAAAACGAAATTTATTCGTTTCGGATCTTTTGTATGATAATATACGTAAAATTTAAATACAAGTTTCCCATATAACATTGATATGGTTTAAAACTTGTACGCACACTTTGAAAATGTACTTATTATATTTCGGCGGAGTTGAACCCCTCTTACAAACCTCCACCCTGTGTTCGCCACTGAACTATGGAATGGACCCAAATAACGCGTTTTATACACACATGTTTTCTTTTCCAGGTTGGTTTGGAAAGCTCTTGTGCTGGAACGCGTTCACGTTTCTTTCAAAAATTTCTTACGCCGTATACTTAGTACAGTACCCGGTGTTTTTCTATTTCGTCGGATCAACAAGGGGCCCGTCACTTCACACATTCACAACCATGGTAATCGTTAATCCGCAATTCGTAAAATGTGTTGGCCTCGTTTTTTTTTTCCTCTCGAGCACCGGCAATAAACGCTGGAAATTGAGTTCAAAACTTTAGAAAATAATTCGGAAACAACAGTTATTCGATCACATCGTCATAGCTGCGTCACATACTTTTTAATAGAAATATGGTTGATCGGTGATCATAAAACTGGGGTCAAACTGTGCACTATTGTCGTCTCCTCTACAGCTATAGAAGATTGGGATACGAATTTGTTTTTATTTTTGAAAATTTACGTCTGTCCTAGAATTTTCATAAAAACAGTGCGACTATATATACCTACCCACTTAAAACTTTAATGGTACCTACTTACATTAAAGCGAAAATTAAAACCCAACATAATCAAAGCGTATACCTATAACAAAAATTTAAATAAAAAAAAAAAAATTAAGAGAAAAACGTGGCAAAACCAATAAGTAGACTAAATCTGTTGTAAAACGAAACATTGTAATTTTTCGTTTACGAGATTTAACTATTGTCAATATATGCGTACCGTATTGTTTTAGTTTGATGTGGGCCAAATGATACTGATAATGGTGTTGTCCGTGATTCTGACACTGGCAATTGACATTCCATTTCAAAAGATCGGCAAATATTTGACACAAGAAGTGGTGTACGAAAAGAAAAAATTATTTTAAGTTATCCATTCATTCGTTATACAACTGTTTTTACTAGCATAAGACTTGACCTGTATGCTTAAATCTTGTTTTTGAAACATCATCTTCAAACAACCAGCTGCATAGTGTTTTTGTTACGTGCGTTATTTTTGTGTAAAATATATTTAAAAAATTAATAAATTGATACTATTATTATTATTATATTGATTATAATGCATTATTATAACTGTATTCAATATTTTATTATACTTGTATTACCTATAAATAGTTGTGCAATTATGTACCTATACAAAATTAGCGTCAAGCTTCTGTCAAAGTTTTGAGTCTAAAAACTGAAAATCAAAATTGTTGTCAAACTGATGCTGTCAATAATGATTCTTAATGTACAGAAAAATCATCTAAATCTATTATATTATTTTTAGCCCGAAAATGGTCAAAATTATATTAACATTAATCATGCCTGTATCACATATACATGCTGAAAAGTTATAGGAGTTTTTTGAAGATTTCGAGTATACCTCATTGGACTAATATGTTTTAAAGATTTATTTTAACAGTTATAATTAATATAGTTTGTAAGATGTAAATGAAATACGCGTCAACCTTACCAATAATTTTTTTTATACGTTTATGAAAACTGCCGGTCGGATTTTTTCGTCATTTTCGAATGCAGATAGCCGACTTTAACCGATCGATAGTTTTGCATGGGCTAAAATTAAAACTTTTGGTCAATTTATATAATGCCCCCCCGTCTAGAGATAGGATATTCTTTATATATTTTTTTTAAATTTGTCGGGTCTAACCAGGGGCCCCATATAGCCCATGACTGTTTGACTATTTGTAATAACTTACCAACTATTATTGTACTTCAGAAGGAATACTTTATGTACCGTGAATGGGTATAATATAGTATTTTGAACATTTTTCTTTGTTTAATTATGAAATACGGCTCATTTAATTTTCAACTTTTCTACATTTTGATCAATCGACCGAAACTCTACGCGTATTATTGAACAACCATTTGTAAAATAATTTTACGACAAAATTAATAGTGGAAATCCTATCGTTTTTAAGCCTATATTTTCTGCAAAAGGCACTTTTAAAGATTGCAAGTCCACCGGTGACTTTATACGTATAATATATATCTTCTAGACAACGAGACTCGCGCGTTCATTTCTCTTTCTATCTGAAAAAATTCACATTATACAAGTTCGGTCATAATGACTACTACTAATATGAGTAATGTTGTATGACACCAACGAGAGACCTGCGCACGTTCCTACCGATATTTGCGTTAAATGTTACAAAAAGAAAAACGATTTGATTGCACTCGGCGGAGCACATATCATACGTAATATAAACACAATTTATACATTATGACGACGATCTGTGAGTGAAAAAGTATTATTTTCAACAGTATTATATTTTATCGCGCATTTCGCTTTTCGAATGAATACACCGCGAGATAAAATATGGAGCTGCAAGACACGGTGCTATCGCTAAAAAAATTGTTTTTTTTTTTTATACATCAAACGAGTTCACCACTTCCCTCATCGATACCGTAAATAATAATATTTTAACGGATCATTCGCGCCGTCGTCAGTCGTTAGCGGCGTGTGGGCCGAGAATCTTTTAGCATAGTATTTTAGCGATAAATATAGATATATAAAAAAAAAATATGTTTGTTCAAGAGTACTTACCTAGAGATAGACGGGTACGTAAACAACTTTTTTTAACTCGTTAATACACGGTCAAGCTGAAAGTTAATTTCTTTATTTTTTAAAGTATTAGCAAAAAAAAAATTAACTTAACTCGTAATGAAGACAATAATACGTTCACGTGCGCGGCGTCGTTGGCGCCTAGTACGACACATTTCTATCCCGCGATTAAAAACATTTTTTTCGTATTTTTTGTTAATTTCCTTCGCACCGTGTCTACTAGGTACTTTTTTTGTAAAAATTTCTGAATCGGATGTTTATTTTATTTATTTAAACATACGAAGTCAACGCGTTAAATTTGAAGAAAAAAAAAAATCCGATGAAAACACCTAGTTGACTATGATTCGGTTAAAATTGACTTACGACTTCGTTTTAACTTCGTTTTAACTTTTGCCAAAGCCCAGCCTTGTTCGAATAGTACGCGAATAATTCCGCGATAGCTATAATATTATTTTGTGTAAACGCGTTTTTTTCTCGGAAGCCAACGTGTATATTTCGAACAGTTAGCTGCCCAGAAAAAAGCGCGCTTACGTGTTCGAAAACGATCGACGTCGCATTCATACTGTTTATAACATTTATAGACATTGTTGTAAAATAAATTTCGTTTTTTGCACCTATATATAACACCAGTGTTCGAGTTGAAGAGGTAAGGATTGACCCTTTATTTTTCCAAAATATTTTAGCGCACTTACGTCGTCCCCTTCGAATGTACTGCCCCTCGTAGTCTGGTGTACACTGAGAAACTGTTTTTTTTTTTTCCGAATCGAACACCTACCTATAGGTCATAACGTACAGTTTTAATTCCGCTCGGATCGCACCGTTTTGTTCGTGGGTATACACATTTTAATAATGTGTCGTGTATGTAACAAAAAGTGCCAGCCTTTTCATTTCGAATTCGTCCGTCCCACGAGTACTTCTTATTTGAAAAGTTAAAAAAATGAAATGTTTGTTTTTGCGCGATTTTCGTTTTTCCGCGCAGCCGTTGTAAAGATAGCCGCGATTCGTAGGTCAAATTCGTCATAAATAATCATAACGTAGTGTTCAAAACAGCAAAACAGAAACTATACAAACATTTTTTTTTTTTTTTTTTTAAATAATATGTATCTTGATTTTTTTTGTAGTTTTCCGACAGACAAACTGCAAAAAGCTTTAAAAACCGCGTCACGTCTACTAAATGCGTTATAATGTTAACCAAAACACAAAATTGTTAAATATTAAATACGGTTGATAGAAGTGAGTATATAATAGGTACTGCATGTTTTTCTCGTAGTCAAAAATCAAAATAATTGGTCAAGAAGTAACCTGAAAGATTTTCCACTAATCATACTATAGTTGAGCTAGAGCCAGAGAAAACTTTCTTTATACAGTGGAGGATTTAAAAAAAAATGGGCCGATTTTTGTTTTATATGTTGGGTCCTTTGGCCCTCTGTAACATGTGTTGTTGTACTTACCTATCCTGTACTATTTTCAACAATTTCAATTTCTTCGTTCACTCTGCGCTTCCCACCAGCCTTCCTATTCCCTGCGGTTGTCTACGACTACTACTATTCAATGGTCAACAACGCATAAATAATAAATTTAGTTTTACAGACACATGAAATTATAAAAACTCGATTATATTTTGTGGTTAGTGCCCTAAAAATTGTGACTGTAACTAGGAAATTCAATCGTATGACAATACAGATACGTGTATATGGATTATAAATGAAAATATCTGTCACACTGATTTGTACAAAAACGTTTCCATTATGTACCTACTTGTATGGTTCGCTAATTTACCTTGTTGAGAACCGAAAAAATGTTCTTACTTAAAATAAAAACAATCCAACAACGGTGAAAGTTTATTTTTTGTGTGAATGACTTGTATCATAGTAAACAACTATGTCCGGTTAACTGTGAACGTACAATATTTTTATACGAGTCGCTATATCGTAATACTTCAAAGTGAAGGTGGTTGACGGTTACAGCTCTTGACCCGGCTACATATTTGTGAACTTGTGGTTTAAGCTCTGATCATTTCAGTGTTACATTAGTCATAGGTACACTACCAAGAACAAAATATCAACATTTTTAAAATATAATACATATTCAGATTAATTAATCTCAATATATATATATAAAATATTATCATTAAACAAATAAAATAACAATAAAACGCATTGAACATGTATGGAAAAAAAAAATTTTTTACCTTTATATTTTTAATACATTAATATCATGTTTGCTCATTACGATGGTGTACAAGAAGAACAATGTTTAACTTGGTATTTTGGTGGTACTTCGAAAAAGTTCAAAGCAAGTGGCGTAGCCAGAATTTTTTTTCGGGAGGAGCTGATGCTGAAGAATTCCCTGGTCCACGTTGATTAACCTATTTATATTTTATAGAATTTAGTACGCAAAAAGCAAATCAAGCGCTTTCCATCCTTCAAAAAAATTGTAAATATACCATTGGCAATATTAAAATCTTGATACCACCAACAAGCTAGCTATATTTTATTATAGAACAAATAATTCGCAGATACATTACTGTATTGGTAGGTACACTAAAATTATTTGCTTATGATGTACACCAAAAAATACTAGTTAAAAAAGAAAAAAAATGTTAAATTATCCGAAATTTTGGGAGAGGCTTTAGCCCCCACTGTTTGAAGCTGTTAATGTAGTTAATTTTTGGAAAATATAATAACCCAAAGGCCAAATAGTATTAAAAATTACAGAATCAGGGTTGTGTCAACTTACATGGGCTAAAGGTTTGAGATCAAGTAAAAGGTTGAAATCGTGGTCATTTCTAAGGAGTAATGTTAGGCGACTTAACATGTCTGTTGAAATCGGCATTGTGTATGTGCGTCATAAATAATTCTTAGTGTGCACACCTTTCTTAACAATATATAATTAATTGTTTGGACGAATTAGGATAGTAGTAGCGTGGATTATAAAAAAGTACATAAAGTATTTATATCAATGGTAGTAGTACTACTATGTCTATGTGCCTACTATGTGTGTACTACGTGCTACCTGTATAAAAACACTGTTTTGTGCATTGATCATCCTTATTTTCTCTTCAAATTGGATACTAATTACACAATATACAATATATTTGAGGTCAAAATTGAAAAAGTCACAACAAAAAAACCAAGCAAAAATTAAAAAAAAACGTTAAAAATTACGACTAACGTGTTTTTTGAAACATTCGATTTAGGTTTTTGCCCAGACTTACAATCGGAACTAGCTGAAACTAATACAAAATAATGATATAGGTAAGATACAGGTTTGGTTCAAGTTTCAAGCAATTTCATAATAATTGTTTGTGTTGAGTATAAAACTTTAAAATTTTGGAAAACTCCCATTTATTTGTTATATCCAAAAATTTCAAAAAAATCTTAGAACTAAGTATCATCAATGACCGCTTTCCAAACTTTTCAGTGCTCTGACTTTTTGCTATTGGTCCACATTCCTCTTTCCATAAAAATGATAACAGAAAAAAAAACTATACTGTAAAAACAATGCAGTAAAAAAAATTTGAACCAAATTGCTATTCTTAATATATTTTTTATTTCAAGATTTATTAAGCAGGTAAAAAATATTCGTTGAAATAATTACTCTAATTAATACTTCATATTAGTTGAAGCATTAAATAAAATAAAAATAATACAAATTATCAAGTTTATGATGTCTTTACTATTATCAGATAAAGTATTATTCGATACAAAATGAAAACGATAGTTAAATTTCCATACTGGTACCTAATTAAAAAAAAAAAAAAATAAAATAAATTAAGTGTTTAACCAATGAAATATAAAAAGCACATTATATTATTATTAGTAAAACTAAAAACCATAAATAAACAAATTGTTAATTAGTGTATTTTTATAAATGTGAACACAAGATCAAGGTTCTAAGATTCTATAGAGATAAAATATAGACCTTACAATACAATATTAAATGATTCATAATACAGGTACAATGGAGCTCTAAGAATAATTTATTACTTTAACTAATTAAAACATATTGCTTAAGACTGGTAAATTAAGTTTATGTTATATAATTTTGTACTAAATAGAATACAATGTGTATTTTCATTATAAATAGTTTAGAAAATTTTTATTCTGCTCAAGTTTAGATAATACATTCATTGTAGGATCGAGGATGTAACATACTGCATACATTATCTTAAGTATAGAATGTCAAATAACTTTAAAAAAAAAAAAAAATGTTTAGAATCAATTATCTGTAAGTAAATCACTACATCATAAAGCCAAT
This sequence comes from Hormaphis cornu, assembly GCA_017140985.1. Classification (NCBI taxonomy): domain Eukaryota; kingdom Metazoa; phylum Arthropoda; class Insecta; order Hemiptera; family Hormaphididae; genus Hormaphis; species Hormaphis cornu. The sequence continues at coordinate 31,891,320 of CM029359.1, forward strand.
GAATTGTTTTTTATTTTTATTTTATGACAAAAAAAGAAAAAAAAGTATAATCAAACAATAGTTGTTTTCAAAATGTTAATATACGTTAATACAAAACTCCCCAATTCATTCGACCATGATGCTAATGAGTACAGTTTTGAAATTCAAACATTATAAAGTAGAACTAAACAATGGAGCTATACTCTTTTCTATGGTTAATTTTGAAAAGAAAATTGTATAACATTCATTTTTTAATGCATGACAATATATAAAAATTTAATTGTTACTATAAATAGTAAGTTTTGCTATTTTTTTTTTAGTTGGCATAAAAATTAAACAACTCAAGTAGTATAATTGTTCACAAAACCAAAACTCATTATTAAACTATTTAAAACTAGCGTTAGAATATATAACCGAAATTAAAAGGACATTAAGAAAATTGTAAATTTAACTGAGAAGTTATATTCTATTATTAATATCTTATTAAATAATGACAATGACAAAAATAATTTATTAAAATAGACGTTGAAAACAAATACTGTACTCGTGAGAGGTAGAAGATGGACAAGAGGAGTATATGTGCACGTGGTTCTTAGGCTTCTTTGAGGCGGCCGCCATCACCTTCAGACACATAACGCTTACGAGATGTTCTAGCAATTAAAAATAACACAAAATTAATAACATTCACAGAAATAAAAAAAAAATATATTGTAATACCTAGTTGGTATTTTTTGCAACAAAGCTCTTTCCAAAAACCCAGCGTTAATGCACTTGTCCAAGAAACGTTCAAGAACAGCTGGTGCTAATGGCACATCAATAGTTATATCATCAAGAACATCAAACACTCTATCGAAGCCCTAAAAAAATTTATAAAATAGTTTATAAACATTAAATTGTGTTATGTATGCTAATAGTTTTCTTAATTGTTTATACTTTTTCCATCATTTCGGGTGTTATAATGATAGCATCATGAAGTGCTTTAAGTAACTTGCACATGGCAATTTCAGTATGAGTATTCATAGCTTCGATAACATCAACAACAGCCTATAAGTTAAAATTTGAAAAAATGAAATTATTATGATTTTCAATTTTAAAAAACGAACATACTTAAAGAATATATAACAAATTAAACGGTACACACCTCATAAACAAGTTCGTGATAGAAATGTGGAACTTCCAACTCCAAAATACACCTGATGGCTTCTTGCAAATCGCCTGAACACAAATATTCATCCAATAGCATGTTCATTTGCCTCACGAGATACTGTACTGGTCTCAAACTACCACCAACTCCCCAAACATTATCAAGTCTAGTAAGTCCGTGTTTGATACTCAACAATGTGTGAGCTTTTAGCAATGCTTCACTGAAAATCAATTAAATAATCTACAGTAGTAAATTAAACACCAATTTGTAAATAGTATGCTCGATAATATGCTTACTTGGCTAAATCACTATAGTTTTTCTCTTTGAAGAAGTCTATAATCTTTGGTGGCAGACAATCATCTGCAATAGCCCTGGCGATGAAACAACCAACTACAATAGGAGCGTCGGGAGTATCAAGAATGAGATCAGGAAGATTGGCCAGTATTACATCAAATCCCAGGGCAATTTCTTTTTGCTTGATTAAACGCCCATATAGATCCGATAACAATATAGATGTCATCTCTCTCTGGGATGGCTTATGCTCCAGAGCTACTTCAACAGCGACTTGAGTGATCTAAAATAAATAATAACATATATGTACTTATACTTAGAAAGGAAACATCATAATTCCTTACAAAAAATTATGTTTTGACTTACTAAATGCCACTTGCTGAGTATATTCAATTCAGACAGTGATATTGCTGCTTCCTCAGTATCACCGTGTTCATAATACTCAAGAATATTAAATGTAATAGAATTCTAAAAAAAAAACAAAAAATATCATAATTATATTAAATATTATTCAACTAAAAAGTACTTCTTTATTGGTGAACACATTATTATAAATAAACTTGCCGTGCATAAAAAATTAAATTATTTATCTAATTTATTTAACTAAATTAATTATTTATATTATAAAATTATTTATATTAGGGACCAAGTATGTACCTACCTATTTTCGTTTTTAAAGATCATATATAATTACTTATTTTCTATAGAACTAAAACAAAGCCATCTGGCAATGTTGACAGACCTTGGGGATTATTATCAATTGAACCACAATTATTATTGGCAAAATTTATAATAAACATTTTAATAAACATTAACAAAAAAACATTTTAATCTAATAATGGATTTATCACTAACATTTTATTGATAATTAAAAAAATTAATCAATTTATGAATTGTACAGATCCAAATCTCCTGTTTAAAATACATAAAAATTAATACGAAAAATGAAACACACAACAGTAATATTGATAAGTAAAAACTACAAAGCAAAACATTATTACTTTGAGTTCTTCGTCAGACGATTCCGGAGTGATTTCACGCAAAACAATGTTATCGTCGTCCAACATATCACTATCATAATTAGGATCCTTCATATCAATAGCAGCATCTAAATCACTCTCATCACCTAACTTTCCCCAAACGCCTTTGCCACCAGCACCACCTAATAACACAAAAAATAAATAACATTTTATTTTTTGTCATTATATAACAACTAGGTAGGTAGCTCAATGCTTAGGTAGTGTAGTAGCAAAAAATGTAATCACAAAAAGACAAATAAAATTAAATATTGTTCATGTACCTGCACATCAAATGTTGGCAACCATTACTATAATTTATAAATAATAATACAATACAATGTGTAATGTATTTTTTACTATAACCGATGTAGTAACTATAAGATGTTAAAAAAAAAAAAAATTTAAAAAAGTACCAACCATCTCGAGCCAATTACCTATTTTAAGAGGTACTTACCTGCTTTAATATGTAAATATTAAAGCAATTTTACAACCCGAAATATACTGAAAAATTTTTTTTTTTTTTTTTAAATCGATACTTTTCTCATGTGATTAAGGCTATTGAGGACCTCAATTTTGTTTTCTCTGTCTATCACACACCAATCATGGAATTTAGACGTAAATTTTGACAAATGTATCGATTGGTCTAATGACGCGCGATTCTGAAAACGGATTTAAGTTTGTCATGAAGTGTACTTGAAAACAACTTTTCCACATTTTTTATGTAATCCCCTTAATTTATACAGGGCACATTTGATAGAATTTGATTTTGATTAATTTTTGGAAAACTTAACAACTGAATCAAAAATGTTGGAAACTAGTTTATAAGTAGACTCTATGGAAAATTTAAATCGATAAATAAACCTGTACGTTTGGCAAAGGAAAAGGTCTAAATTCCAATTCTTTATGTGAGTTAAGACTTTCAGACACCCTTGACCAGATGGTTTTTGAAATTAAAATTGTTGAAAATTCGAAAAAAATTATTGCCAGCAAATACAACCACTTAGGTACCCTACTAGTCAAAAGTATGTTGAAGTATAAATTAGGTAAGCAAAATTTAGGCATTTTAAAATGAAAAGTTTCTACACATAATTAAAAAATCTATTAATAAACTGTACAACAAACACATGTGTACATCATAATACACAGGTACTTACATATTATTATGAAACAATATGCCAAGTACCATAAATTACCTACAGGTGGGTAAGGCTAAATATAGACGTAGGTAGTACAGTACTAGCCACTACATAGTAAATAATCTTGGTATGAACTTACACTTTGAATACAACCAAAATAATATTATTAACAGCTTATGTCGGTTAAGAAGAACAAATTTTGATTACTGGCCACCTAACTTTTTTTCTGTCTACTTAGCGTTATATTCATACACTAAGCGCATCATTGTTAATGATGGTCAGAAAATACTAAGCGAAACATACATGTACCTAAGTACATTTTAAGACAATTCTCCTCCCTCTATTTTAAAAATGTTTTCCCAAAATATAACGATAATAAAGGTACTACCAAATACATGAACTAATTACCTATTGTTACGCTATAAAAAAAAAAACAAGACGGAGATAGGAAAAATGTTACCAAAACATAGGTAAATTGACTAGCCATCAATCACCACGCAATGTGTTTGGTACCTAACACTGTTATGCGCTAGGTATATGAAATAAGTAAACACAATTTAATAAAAGGGTAAAAACGGGGTAAACAAGTATTAACAGGTGATAGGTAGGATTAATCCACGTCAGTCACGGTCTGTGACTAGTGTAATGGTGGCGTGCGTACGAGGAGGGAAGTTGGGATTATATTCTTGTCCATGGTTTTATTTATTTATTTTTTATTAGCAAAGTTGATGAATAATTTATGGAAGTGGCTATTTCCGTGTCTGACGTGTGTAAATGCCTATTTTCGTTCTTTAACCTAATTCGCATGGTTGTCCGCTATCGGTACGTTAAAATATTGAAAAATTTAAATTAAAGAAATAATTAATATACATACAAATAAACCTGTAAGCAAAAATATACACAAAAAAACTGCGATATAGCTGTAATTTACTATACACTCGCTGTAGATATTTTACGTTTAATCACATACAAACATCCTAAACTCTACTTTTCATATGTCACTTTTAACTGCATTCTATATTTCTTCCAAAGTTCTATAAAACACCTAAGCCTACCTGGATACGAGTAAATAAACGTGTAGGCACCGATTATTTTCACTCACAAATTTACAGCCATTTTTACCCGTTCCCGAGCACGCCACTGCTGCGGTCGGCATTCGAGTATACACTCAATACTCAACTGCTACTACTACTAGACTACACTGCCGTTTATTCAAATCGTAATTATTGGAGGAGAGGTCGAAAAATCGCTCCGCTTTAAACTCGGCTCTACAGTTTGGGGGATCTCACCTTTCTTGACGTCGCCCCTCTTGCTGAACCCGTTCCGGGACTTTCTGTTGTTCTTCCAGCGCCTCTTGAGCTGCACCACGGTCGCGGTGCCGCCGTGCCCGTTGACGATGCCGCTGTCCCGGGACAGCGACTTGGCCAGCCGCTTGGCCTTGCGCTTGACGCGCATCTCCACGGACGTCGGGTCCGCGGCCTTGTCCGAATAGTCGCTGTCGCCGGTGATGGTGCACCCGTTGACCACTTCGGACGCTACCACGTCGATGGCGGCCTCGTCGACTCCGGCCATTGTCTGCGAAGGGGACGACACCACGCTCTTGCGTACGCCGGCTGGCTGCAACGGGAAAGACCGTTCGGACGGGTGGTAGTGGCCGCACGTCGTCGCCGCCGACTGGACGGGGGGGTTCGCCGTTGCGGTTCGAATGTTGTAAAACGCGAACGGCTCGAGTTTTGCAATATTCGACGACAAAATACGGTAGCACGGTAAAAGGACGACGACGATCGGACGAGAATAAGAATGTGTGTATAATATTAACTTAGATATATGTACTTAGGTATATGTAATGTACTATAGAGAGCGGTGTACGACGAACGTCGGCGACGGACAAGCGGATACGAGAACACTGCGGCGTCGTCGTCGAGGTGGTTTTTGTCCGATACGCAAAACTGCCGCCGCCGCCGCCGCTTCCCGAACGAATTGCGCAGTTAGCGAACGGCGCGCTCCGATTGGCCGCAGCTGATCGGCGGCACCGACGTAAACAATAACAGACCGCGAGCGCCAAGGTCGCGGTGCCCCCGCGCACCGCGCCCGGTGCCGGCGAACGCCGCCGCCGCCGCCGGAAAAGCAAGGAGGTTCCAACGTGCCGGCGTAGCGTACGTCCGCGCCGGCAACAGCGCGCGGCGGCGGCGGCGGCGGCGGCGGTGGCGGCGGGCGGCGGCGGCCACAGACACCGGCTGCCGACGTGAGAGTGGTGAGACTGCGCCCTGCCGCACGTATTTTCGCTACGACGCGACCGACCGACCGACCACCCGCACGTAACTACTATATAGTGACCCTGCTGTTCGGTGTTGCGGCCGTTTGAGGGGCGCATAATATTAATACGTCGGCGGGTTCGCCGGGATACTGCCGGTTGTTTACCGAGCATCCCTAACGAGTGATCTAAGTTCTTGCTCAATAAAATATTGCGATTTTCAATCGATATATTATTATAACATCGTGCGTTTCGATGGACAACAAAATTTTCGTTCGCGTGTAATACAGTTTTTATTTGTTGACGTTCTTTTGTAATCGACGTAAAGTAATTCTTTTCTCCAAAAGTAACAAACAATAGCGAATTTCACACGTTTAACGCAAAATTTTCGTAGATTTTTTTTTTTGTTTTTTAACTAGGTATGACGCAAAACAATTATGCCGTTTTTGAAAAAACGCTTCATGTAAAGCATACCACATCTTGGTTTAAGCCCCCATCGCGAGAGTTACTGACTTTAACAACCGGACCAGTAGTTATATTCAACCAGAAAAGAAACATCATTGTAAAAACAATACCTACATTATATAGGTGCATTAATGCTACGCTCAGAATCAAGAATTGTTTTCACGCATAACGTACTGTGATTCGTATAAAACCAAACTATACACTGTATAATAATTAATTAAAATTCAGTACCAACTTTAAAGGAAATAATAATAGATTAGGATAGATACATAGATTATGTGGCGAAAAATGTCCCGGGAATCCAGAAATCATAATCTGCTCGGTAAAATGTACCAACCCAATTATACACGTAGTAGGTTGGTAAAATAATTAATTGGTGTGGAAAAAATTTGTTTTTGAAAATGTTGCGTGGTTAGTACACAGGCGTACGAAATATTGATTAAAAAATTAAATCGCATTTTGATTACGGATATTCAACCACCACAATTTTACAGTCGTTAGTTGAAAAGTTGATTAGTATTATAATGGACGCAAAATCTTGCATATTACCTATATCTTTTGTTTGATTTCTTTGTTTTATTTTCCATACTTTTTCTACCCTGGGTTCCACCAGTAATAAACTTCTAGATTTGCCCCTGATCACTGGCGTGTACTGTATTCAATATTGCCAAAAACACAGTAGTATAAGAAAATTTGGTTTTAATTTATTATTAGAAAATGGCAAATAAGCGACACACTCAAAAAAACACAGCTTGTAGCTATCTAAAGTTCTTAGCTTTCTTATATTATTTTAAAAAATTAAAAAATAAAAAAAAAGAATTTGTGTACAAAACCCTAAGACTTTTAAACATTACAAGTAGGTATATTATGTTATAGGCATTTATAGCTTATAGATAGTGCCAGAGTAAGTACCTATTTAGTATATATTGCAGTTTATTGAAAAAAAAATATGGGTGTACGTGATAAAGTCGTACAGTTGTTTTATTAAATTGTTTGAAAAAACCGATTCAACAATTTAATTTTTATACTGCACACATCGACAAATATTATAATTGATAATAAATAATATAGTTGTATCTAGGTCAATTGTTTTTTTCTTTTGTAGTGTTTAATTGCAGTATTTCATGATCGATCCTATCAAATCAATAATTTGACCAGCTACTGTTTAGTGACTATAGTGACTATTAGATTTTAAAATAATGTGTAAACATTTTATTTTCGTTTGCAATTCAAGTTACTGTTGTCACTAAACTAAATTTTCAAACATTAGCCCTTTTATTTTGTATTATTACGGGTGAAAATCACAATTAAATAAATTAGAAAATAGTTCGGTACCTTAATTATAAACGACCGAAAGAACCAAGTTCTATATAGGTAGGTAGATTAAAATATGTAACTGTCACCACAATTATGTGTGGTAAAAATATAGAGAAAATATAAAACTTATTGTGCGTTATACATATTTATTAAATTATTATATATATTAGTATGACGCATAATAAGTAGAGTTCGGATTTATATTCTTTTAAAGTCATAAAATATTATATTTTGTATACTTAAAAATGCAAAATATTCTACGAAAAAAAAAAAAAGGTAATTTAAATTGTTCAATTTAAACGTATATTTATCAATGTATTTTTGTTTACAAAAAAAAAAAAAAAATTTTAAACACTATAATAGTGGTAAACCGTAAATCGAATGAGTACCTAGTATAAATCCTAAAAACTATTTACAAAAAAAATTAATTATTGTTTATCATTCTCGAGTCATCTAACGTATCAAACCCCTAAAATATGCTTTTTTATGCGAAATAAACTTTTTCTCTGAATTCTGCGTTTCATAAAGATATTTTACACCCTTATATTGAAACAAACGTGTAAAATCATAATAATCCTACTTCAAGTAATAAGTACGTAATAACGAACGGGAGTTGTAGTTTAATATAAAATATGTATAGGAAAATTTTCGAATTCGGTAATATACAAAAAAGATTATTAAACGTTGTATTTTTTTTTAATTTGGAATTATGTTCACCCGACTATTACGAAAAATTATTAAAGTCCCGCACGTTTAAAATCAAAATATATTATCGTGTGCAGACTATATATAATATGTACAACGTATTGATTTCATTTAAACGCTGCGGCGGTCGTCTTCCTCGCCGCATATATGGCGTACACAGTCGTCTACGTATATTGTACACCTGTACACGTAAATAAATACGTGTTATAAATTTTTAAACGTTTTAACGTTCTACATATAATATGTACCTTTTACAGGAGAATAAAAAAAAAAAAAAATCAACAAAAACATCAACAAAAAACGATACGGCGCATTAAAATTTAAAGTAAAGGTATCATCGACCTTGAGGGAAAAAAAAAACCGTGAATGATATACGCCGCGCGTCATCCGATTGTTGTTATTCGCACATACACAGGTATATAATACGATATATAGGTAGGTGGGTACTTTGCAGATTGTTAAATTGTCGAAAATTCTACGGTCTTAACGCACACACTCCGACGTATTGTAGCGACGTACGCACTTGAATTGCCACAACAACATGTATATAGTGTACGATTACATGTTTTTTATACGATAGATTTTCGATATCAGCAACAATAACAACATGTTATTGTCGAACGATAATGCGTGCAAACGTGTTTCAAGAATTGAAAAATCATTTTACCATACGCACAAGTTTTCGTACACACAGCTGCCTATATGCGTACTAGCATTGATTAAATATACATGTGTATATTTAATCAATGATACTATAGGTTACTACAGTAGCATACATGGCTGGTGGTCGGGATTAAAAAGGAGTTTACACATAAACGGATGGAGAATGTGCTGTATTTTGTACGTGGGGATATATTAGATACGTATTTTTGTGACGTGTGTGGGGGCTACTGGTTGGGACCATATTAGTGTGACCATATTTTTTTTTTCTCGTCATATAAAATTCACGCTATACGCATAAACGAGTATATTTTAAATTTAAATAGTAGAATTTAGAAAACGAGTAATCGGTGGTGTTATATAAACGTTATAAAAGGTAAAACACCACGTTTTCATCTTTTCGAAATGTTTATTTAACTTTATAAGTGTAACGTTACACCCGTACTGCAGTTTGAAGTAATTTAACTGTATATACTTGTACTTTATGAAAAACTCGCAAACAAATAGGTACCAAACAAAATTAGTTTTATTACGTGCTATAAACACTACGAACAATACTCGTTAGGCTAGAAATGTGGAACAATTGGAGTGCGTAACTTAGAAAAACTGGACAATATCCCCCTGATGTGGTCACCCAGCTATAGGCTAGGTGTTAGTTTTGTATAGTTGAATAATCAAATAATGTATGATACAAACAATTCGTGCATTCAATGGTGTTCCCGTTAATTTTTTTGACAGTTTACCTCTAGTCGTCAGGACGTTAGGTACCAAAACATGAACATTTAATATAATACAAATATTTTTCTTATAGGACCACCATTTTTTTTTTACGAAAAAAATTTAAATCAAACTTTTTAAATGTTATCTTCTTTATACTTCCATGATACACAAAAATTATAAAATTAAACGAAATGTATTGTTAAAAAAAAATTGCGACATCGGCACATATATTTCTGAATAATATCCAACAATAATTATTGTCTATAATAAATAATTTGGCTATCAACGTGATTAATATACCTAGAACATATGTCAATATGTGCATTTGCTGGCGTGTTGCGGAAATTTTTTTTAATTTAATTTCGAAAATACACTTAATTTGTCTACGTTCGAGGCTTGCTTTTCTGAGTAACCAAAGTTTCAGTCTTGAGAGTATACGCAATACTTTTACCCACATAATTTTGGAAAAATATTTTTTGAGTACACGGTGTATAATACGCAGTATATGATATTTACCAAGACTTTATATAGGTATTTGTATTGGGGTAAAAAGCAATTTAAAAAAAAAGAAACAGTGAAAAACGCGAGTCGAAAAAAGCAAATAGAAAAAATTCAAAATAATAAAAAGCGTATTCTTTTTTTTCATTTGCTTTTTTTTTTTAAACTTGTTTATGTTACTTATACAGGTATTATTTTACTACTTATTAGTCATAACAAGCAGATATAGCTGGGGTGAAGGGTGTGCTCGGAGAGCACAGTGTAAACCCAATAAACAATTAGTCAAAGTCACTCAAAATATACTAAGATGACATACATTACTCCCCTTCAAATAGCCTAACGATTAATATCTGCTTGTATGACGTTAATTTTTAAGTTTTTGATCCATATGGGTGTCTACGACTGAAACAAATAGTCTAGGTATACAGTAGCACAAAAATATGATCGGTACATCTGTATTTGCCAACCTATACACCTATTTACATAATAAAGTTATAAATTTTAAACGATAAAAGACATAAAAATGATTGATAAATACTGTATAGTGTTATAATGATTACTACTTATTGCACGTATTGGGTTCCATTTAAATTATATTGGTTATGAATTATACTGCTGGTACCTATAGTAGTTTACAAAGACATAATATTATTGCTAATTTGCCGATATCTGTATGCAATAAAGCACAATAATTAGGTAGGTGTCATTGGCTATTCTCGTATTTTTATTCTCTGGCACATTTCTGTATCAATATTGCTTGAAATGATATTAAAATCACACATTTTCTGTTATTAAAATACATAATATAATATAGCATCCTAATCTAATTTTAATTGGATCAAAGTTTTTATGTGGCTGTATTTTATTTTTTTCAATCAATGTCAATTCATTTTTTAAATAATATAATTACGTTTTTTAAATTCTATAAATGACACAAATAATATCCATAATAGTAATTACTCAAATACTTTTTAAAAGTATTTTTTACAACACTGTGCTTATCATAGTAAAAATAATAATCTTGATAATTTTATATAAATTTATAGTATTAAATATTTTAAGTCTACAGTGTTGCTGTATAAGCAATTTTCTTCTTTTTTTTTTTTGGTTTTAGATTTTTAGCAAAGTGAGGAATAATATATTGATTTTACAACAAAGTTTTTTACTTCTGTGATTACTTTTTTGTATAGAAAGAGTGCTCCTACCTTTACGTAATCTAGGTAGGTACCTACCTCAAAAGTACCTATCTAGTGGCCTTAGGGTTTAGATGGCGATTAAGCTTTATAGGGGTTTTGATCCAAAGTTTAAAAACTGCTCCAAATAACTTGAATGTTTCACACACCATTAGCAATTAGGAAGTGTTGAACGCACTTGCATGTAAAATTTGAACCGAATTTGCAATTTTTGTGAGAGTAACCCATAAGACTTTGAAAATTTTGAGTTATAATAAGATCAAGTCTTATTATTATATAAGTATTATATTATTCAAGACTTTTTTTTTTTTTTTATAAGATGATTGAAACAATGTTAAAAAACGTACACACAGTTTACAGTAAAATTCATAGAGTAATCAAACTTTATTCTACTATGACGTATTTAACAAAATTTAACTCGGTGAGGTAGGTATATAATTATAAGAATTTCCATTCTTAATCACATTCTATACCGTTTACACCTACAGTTATCATTAAAAGTTAAAACCATTAATTATATAGTCACAAACAAAAACTACAATATAGGTACTTCTTATGTGGGTACCTAATTTGTGTTTAACACGTTTTGTGCGACAATTTTACAATTTATAACATATTAAATTATTTATTTTCATATATTAAAACAATTTATATAAACATAATAATATATATGTATTGAATACCTACATAATTGTAACTATTCAAATGGATATCAAACAGGTAAATATAAATAGACTTGTAAAAAACAAATTCAATTTTGATTAAATAGATGTATTTATACATATCTACTACAAATACAAACAGTAGTTGTCTTAAGAATGCCTTTTGATTTTTAATTTTAATACTAGGTACCTATATGTATTTTCTTTATTTTTTTTACAACTTTATCAATAATGAGGCAAAACATAAATGTATAGGTACATCAATTCAGGTATTCTGATGTACCTATTTTATACAAGTACCTATCCATTTCAAGGTAATGGTAACATAAAATCACATGAGTATAAAAAAATTATTTTACATTGAATAAGCTACACAATTTTATAATTGTAAAGATACCATCGTATTGGTTAGAATTTGGTGTTTTTATTTTTTATTACACTTTTGGTTGATAATTTCACTAGTTACTTTTTTTTCATTTTTAAGATAAAATATAATTTCTATGTTTTATTTTAACCGTTTAACGAATAGGTAACAAAACATTTTTATTACGAAGCAAACTATATAGTTATGATGTATAGAATAATAGATAAAATAAAGCTATAGGTAAATCACAACTACCTATGAAATTGTAAAGTATACAATACTACAATTACTTATAGGAGAAATATTGTGTAACAGTTTCAACGTTTATTGAGGAATAATCTGTACAAAAGAAAAAATCACATCACATTTAAGAAAATAAAAGATATGCAAAATAAATACAAGCACCCAATTAAACACTATATTATGTTTAAACCATTCAAAACAATTTAAAGCACCATTCAAAATAAATTAACATATTCAAATAACCCAAGCCCTGTTTGTTATGAAGTAAAAGGAAATAAATTATTTTTACTTGTTCAGTAAAACTAATGGCCACAAAAAATTCAATCAAAAAATCAAATTTAAAAATTGCACTACTGTAAAAGAGTTTTGTCTTTAAAAATTGTAGGTATGCTTATCTTATTGATAATTATAAGATTGGTTTTTATAAAAAAAAACAATAGTAGGGTAATTTATTAGGTTTTTTAAAACAATTATAATAATAACAATAATTAATTGATAGTGAATTTCACCTCTTTTACTTTAATCTTAACTACTACCTATTGTTAAGTATACCTATAGGTTAACAATTTGTGTAAATATTTTACGTTCAATAAACAATCATAAATGGTTGGTTAGCTTTTTAAAATTAGTTACAGCCTATATAGGATACTTATATATAATATTAGTTGAATCACAATCAGGTTAGTACTAAAAAGTTGGGTACAATTTTATAGTAGGTTCTTACAGCAGCTATTTATGAAAAATTTAACTCATCCCTTTATAAGTACATAGATATTATTAGCTCTATAATAAATACTACTATAGTAGGTACTTATTGGCTGTTTGTAGAAACTACAGTGTTACAGATTAATGTGTAAGATAAATGTGTTAGAAAAATGGTACCATGAGTAATGTAGAAACAAAATTACAATGAAACTTCAAAGTATTATAATATGTAATTAGTTAATTTTTTTGGATGCGGGCAATACAGCATAATGTTACTAAATGATAGTAAAATTGTGTTTTATTTAATATTTTGATAATTAAATTTTAAATCAAAGAAATAATTTATTCAGAAAGGTTGTTTTCAACAAAACAAAAATATATTCAATCACCTTTGCTCCCTTTTAACAGAAATATTTTGATTTTACTATACATATCAAATTTCTCAATATTTTTTTTAATAAACTCTAAAAAATTTAAATGTTATACATTGTTAACTACAAATTAAAAATAATAAGACATTTAACAGTTTGGATTTAAAAAAAAAAATTTTGTTTACGTACCCATCTACTAATCAAAATTAAACTAGATGACATTTTAAAAAAAAACTATAAAAGCAACATTGACAAGATTTAATATGCCAAAGTAATACATATTAGCACACCCGCAATAACACTTTCATATAGTGTATATTATTTTTCTAACAGTTATTAAATATTTTTAAATAATATATTATATCTAATCATAGTTTTAGTATAGTGTACCTAGGTAGTACATAGGTACCAATCTATAAGCTATCTATAAATAATCCTCATGTTTGTGTTCTTTCTTAATAAATTTAAATTTATTAAGAAATTTATACTTTAATCTTTATGTGCTAATTTCAAAGATAAAAGTACACAATCAAACAAATGAAGTTCTACCAAATAATTACTTCTTTGATTTAGTTTAGCTCATAAAGCTATAAGTGTAACCAAAAACAATAGAATTCATGTACCGCACATACAGGTATACTTACCATCTATTGGCTACTTATATTATAATTTACATAATGTCAAAATATAACTATGTACAATATAGGCTATAACAGTTATACAATCACGTTACAAATAATTAATAAAACAACATAACATAATTATAATTCAGGCGTAACAAAATAATACGAATTTTTATATAATCTAAAAATGTAATCAAAAGTTTTATTAATACCTTTAAATGGATGTTAAAAATTAAAATTCAATGAGTAAATGTACCTAAGTATAATAAATAAAAATAAAGTACGATTTTAGAAAAATGTTTTACATATATTGGAGCATTACTGTAATGATTCCATTTTTAAAGATGAGAACTTCTAAACATGATAATAAAAAAAAAAAAAACAAAAAAACATAATTTAATTGCAAAAAATTACTATAAAATTATAAAACAAAGAAATAAATTTGTAATACTTCGATGAACACGAATTTGTCATTAAGTAAATAATAATTTATAATACTAGTACAACACAGTCATATTATAGGTACGTAATATGGTTTTATTTTACTGTGTTATTAAAATGACTATACTTGCCGCTTAATTCTATATTTCCCTCATATACCTAATACAACTTTTGTTTTAAAACTTATAACAAAAATACATACATACACGAACACTTAAATAGCGACTTTACACGAGTTTTTGGTTTTCTTCTTCAGTCGTACGGCTGTGCAGACGATACATATCGGTTAACGATAGTAGTGACGATGTGTTGAAAAGTGAACATATGCTTCCCTTTTCTCGGTCTACAGTCCGAACAAAATTATTGTTCGTCGAATTTTACACACACAAGACATCAGAATTATGGGAGATTCGTCTAATTCATATATTTACTAAAGTATATAATATGCAATATGAGGTCTAGATGACGTGTTTACCTCGAGATTCGCTAGCCGATCGAAGACATCGAGACTGATAGTTATACCGTGGCGAAACAACACAACTCGAAGAGGCACCTGCGAAATTAGAACGTTTTATTTTGTGTAATTTGTGTTATTAGTTGTAACAGTGCTCGAAATTGGAAAAATGGAAAATTGGAAAAAGGAGACGCTGTCGAGTATGGGTAATCAGTTTCAAGCGATCCGATTTACTTATGTACCCGATCACAAGAGGAAGTACTTAATTTTGAAGGGGAACTACACTGAAATGAGTAAAATGATTTGTAATAAAAGGGTTGTGTAATCCTGCACTTATAATCTAGGGTGGTGTGACAATTTATAGTTAATTAGTCAATACAAATATTTGACTTGGATTAATCAGTGAAACACAAGACTATTGCACGTATTTATATACCTAGTTATTATCTTAAATTAGTTAGTGTTATTCGTATATCTAAGTTGAATTTTACAGTTTGTAAATTATTCATGCAGTGCAAAACTATATAGTAAATATAGGTAAATAAACTTCAAAAACTTTCTCGAATATGAATAAATAAATTTATAAAATTTGGCTAGGTAAATTCATCAATAGCGTTTTAGGTGCATAAGTAATAATAGACATTTGGAAAATCGATTGGCACATCGAATGGATCGAAAAATGATTCATTTATTTATAATACTTTATTTTGTAGAATTTTCAATACTTGAGCTCACTTGTAAGCAATGACATTGTCGTTGCTTTCAAATTTAGTATAACACAAATAAACTATACCTAGCCATAGGGGGGCTTAATCCCAACCCAAAAAATTTGTAAATTATCCACGTTGAAAATATATTATTATCATACAATTATTTTGGCATATTTAGTCCCACAAATTTTTACTTTTATTGCAGCATTATCCTACAAAACAATAACCAACAATATACTTCATATCATTGCTCTTTACTTTTGATGACATTTTCTCTCCTTCATACATTTTTTTTTAAAATAACATCTAGAGTATTAATCCCCTTAAAACACAAAATTTGTATTTTAGCCTTTAAATAACCAAAGTTCTTTATCTATATGTTTAGAATCACTTTCAGTGTATTTTTTTTTTTTGAGGATGATATTTGCATAGTGCACTCAATTTTTTGTAACTAATAAAGTAAATAAAACATAAAATACTTGAACAAGAGCTGTGAAAAAGCGATCGGACTTGCGGACTTTTACATCGATCTCCGTAAAGTTCCTAAAACAAATACATTTTGAAATACAACATACTGATTATTTTATGTCGTATTTTGAAACATTTAAAATAGTTACTTGAGAGTGATCCTTTTCATCGTATTTAAATATAGGAATACGAGGCCACGTAGTAGGAGGTGGGCTTCTTACCATGTGTTGATGAAGTTCTATAAGAGCCCCTGGACCCATGTCAGCTAGATATTCCTTTAGTAAGTATAGTTAAAATAATTAATATATTTTGTGCGATTACGTTTTAGAACAGAGACTAGTTACATAATAATAAAATTATTTTAAATTATTAACAAAGCTTTGGATTTGTCAGTATTACTATACGAAATCGTATTAATTTGATTTTAGTATGAATTATTGTTGTAGTAGGTACCTGAGCTATAACGTCTATGTCATCTGTATCTGATACAACAGTATTATCATCTAATAGGCTTTCTCTGCTTGCTAAAATTTTTTTCTAAAAAAAATAAACATTTATTACTATACTTGTTTAAATATATTTTATGGAGTCATAATTTTATAATTTATTTATATTTTTAAACATCATTGTATAATGCCATAAGAATGTTAGGAATTACAAATATATACTGTCAAATATTTCATAATACTCCAATATTTCTCATTAGGATCCACTAATCACAATTTATTAAAATTTTAAAAAGCATAGTAACTTCAATCTTGACTTTGGTCAAAAAAGTCACTGTTTGAAATGTATTCTTTGAAATTTTGTGCTAAACTTGTAAGCGATTCGGAAATAATTTACAAAAAATACGATTCTGCAGAGTGAGAACAGAGAGTCAAATCTCATCAAGTTTTAAATTTCTAAAATTACTTATAACGTTTACACGCGCGATAAGAACGGGTAAAATGTAAATTAAGTGATAAAAATTTCAATCGATTTTGACAATTTTTGAGCTAGAACTTTTTAATTTGTACATTATTGCATTTATTGTTTCATTAAACCTTTAATATTCAGTTTAAAGACCCAAAAATAATATATTAAAACATTTTTTTAACTATTGATAAAAAATTTCGATAATCGATTACCACCATTTTTGTGTACAAACGATATTAAAAATATCATTGAAAATCATTGCAATCAATACATTGAAAATTGACAACAATTAAAATAGTTACAGTTTGTTAATTTTTGCAGTAACACCTAAGTTGAATTATTTATTATTTTATTAGAATATTCTAAATTTTTTTTTCGAATTTAATTCGTTAACCTATGAATTGTATTTTACAAAAATTGTAACAATAACATAATCATATCTTACCTGCAAGTAAGGGTTATCGTGTCTAGAGATTTTTAGCGCTTCCATATCCTGGAAAACATCTCTAGATCTAGGTATGGAAAGAGCAGGCGACGCGGGACATGAATTTCTCGATTTTACAGACATTGATGTTGCTATGCAAACTTCACTTTTACTTAATTGTCTGGCTATATAACGTCATTAAATTTATTATTAATATTAAGTATGTTGTCTATCTAATCTTTGACTACACCACTATGTGGTTGAATCGAAAGTAAAAAAAAATATATTTTATATATATATATAAAAATACGCTCTTGATTACCTTTTTGTTTCTCTTTTTCTGATCTCTTCCATCGAAATAGACCATTGAACAATTTCAGTCTACTGTCGTTGTGGCCGTTATCCCGGGCGGTCGATAAATGAGGCATTGCCGATAAGCAACCGCATCACATAAAAACATCGACTGCTTTTATCTGCCAATAAGTGGTTTGGATTATTAATTTTAAATTTTGTACTATTAGACACTTTGCAAAATTGAAATAAAATCTACTGTTGACACCGTAACAAACCAAAATAGGATATCCATTACGTATATCATCAAAAAATACGTATTATATTCTATATAAGTCGTTATAATATTATTATTATATACATTATATTATATACATTTTAACAATTTTAATTCCTCAGATAAGATTGTAAAGTATCGGTTTGTCGTATGTAAATAAAAATTATAATCACTCGACAAATTGTGTTCGTTATGCTTATTATATTAAGTATTTAAGTGTAATTATTACATTACCTAATCAAATTAAAACTTACCAGTAATGCATGTGTGTGTGTATGCGTATTTGTGTGCGCGTCAACATATTTTATACGTGCAATAAATGTATAGATCACGGGCATAAAATGAATTTTTTAGGTAAGTAAATTGATTAAATTTAAAGATAGTGTTATTTATGATTAAAAATTATTATATTTAACTTTACAGGTATAGGTAATATGGCGATGGGTACATATATAAGAATCTCTGAACATTACTGATCATTATACTGCTCCCCACAGTATATTATTGCGCTATTTTTCTATAATTTTCAGTTTTGGGTATCACAAAAAAAAACAACACACGTATCTTATACGCATTCACTCTCTCTTTTTGGGTGTACAACTGTATGCAAAAAGGTTCTTTATTCGAAAATTTGTTGAATTTATTTACCGCATACGCATCTTTTGATACGTATCAATTAAAGAATCTACAAAAGATTTAAAATTGCTATAAAATCTGAAAGCTTGTATAATTAACCCACGCACCACCCTAAGGATTTTACGTCAAATATGATAAAAGTGTTTATTCGATACATGTTACAAAATTTGTAATAAACACATCGGTGGTATAGATAATTTGTCGATTTGACGACAACAGGAGTCTAAAATTCAAACTAAGAGTAAGATTATTATAGTTCATATGGCTTGAAATTTGTTGAGATAACGCTTTATTTAATATATTTATTTATAATACCTAAACTCAAATTCTTACTAGTGCTCGAATTGAGGGGGATGCGCAGGCCGCAGAGGGACGGAGTTCGCCTTCATTTTTTTTTTTTTACAAATATTTCAGCGTCTTCCTTCCTGTGGATCCTGTGAATCTAGTATAATATAATAGTTGAATCGAAAAGCTTGCAGCTCTTTCAGTGTCAGCTATTTCGCCGCACTAATTCCTACACGTCATCGTGATAGCTTTTTATCGCCTCGTGATAAGTATTTATTTATAGAACACAATATAACCACAGAATAGATTAAATTAAATTAAATCTATTCTGTGATATAACTATACAGCTGTACACTTGAGAATTTTACACGAAGCGTAACTATTTATAAATCAAAATTACCACAGTAAAAATAAAACGGTGCAGTTTCACTCGAAAGTGCAGTGGAGAACAATTACGTAAGGATATAATATCAATGTGTCAAGATTTTTGCGAGTAAGTAACCCTGTAACCCAAATGATGTGCGAGTACGATCATTACACTGCTTACTATATACGTCCGTAAAACACGTGCACACTGGTTAAAAATAACTATCGGATAATATTGTTTGAACTTTTCACTGGGTACCTTATCTTATAACAGCATCTTTAAATTTTTTTTAAACACACGCTAAAACTATAAATTAATAAATAAGATACATTTTATGATTTTTTTTTTTTGTAGTTTTCAAAAGCTTCAGAATATATAAAACATGTATTTTGAGAATATAATATTATAATATGTACCTCAATTATTTCTAAAAGCTGTGTACACGTCGTTGCACTTCATTGATATATATTATTTAAAAAAAGTATATATCTGCAAGCAAGCAAACAATTTATGTGTTCAATCGAACAAACAACGAAATTAAACCAATTAAATGTTTAAAAAATAATAGAAAAAAAAAAAAAAGAGTACGTATAGTATATTTATATATATATATATAATATTATTATGTATGAATGTTATATAGAAATAGAATCAATGGTTATGAAAACCAAAACAAGTATAATACACGACAGGGAATTATTTTTTATTGGGACGTGATAATATTGTTCGCAAATTTTTAGAGGTTTTTTTTTTATAGTTTTGACGCCGAATCCCCGAAGCCACCACCACCGCCCTATAATAGAGTCTAAATCAACACACATATATATATATATATATACACTTATTATCTTATTATAAATACTATCAATACTGACGTTCCGAAGTTAACTTCGCGATTTCACTGTAACGTTACACTGTAACGTTATAGAAAATCAATAGTAAACCTTTCGTGATTTGTGCCCCTGGAATATATATATATATACCTATATTGCACATAATATTATACACGAATTGACTCGTACGCGTATATTGGCTACGTAATCGAACGATATACATTGTTATTGTCACACCGATTCAATCATATTATATTCACAAAGCGAATACCATAATGAATACAAAGCATATTATTATGAAATAGTTTTCCTGATGTTTGGGTTACGCTAAAATTAGAATGCACCGCGCAAATACGTGTTTCACTTACCTTATTGCACCAATAATATCCGACCGAGTCCGCTAAAAATAATGCGTTATAAAGAATTTCGCAAACGTAAAATAGACACGGAATGTTAAGACTTGTTTCTTTCGCTGATTATCAAACGTACATATCAGCTGACCCGGGCGCCATGGAAATCGATTGCTTTCAGCCCCCTTGCTCGGTGTACTCGGAAGTGTGCTGCAGGGTGTGTGTGTCCCCGATTTTCCCGCTGGCGCCAATGTATCCGCAGTGCTTCCACAAACAACAATACGCTAAATATTGTATACGCGTGGTACCATAGTATTATAATACTATTATATTTTGCCCCTTTCAGCGGTTATATTAAAAATGAACGTTTGAGGAAAAAGAGGCAAGTAGCCGAGGAAGACCAAAGAAGAGATGGACATTTGAAAAAGATGCGAGGGTGTTGTAATATGTGCGTGCAAGGGATGATCGTGATAAGTAGAGGGACGGGACGAGGATGGCCGTCCCCGGCAAAAGTAGTTGTCAGAAAGGCAAAAAAGAAGAAGACGTGTTATACTTTATTCGCTACAAGGCCGCCCGCAAAGAAGTATTTTTCGGAGGGAGGCCAACCATAAAGAAAAAAACTACACGATATTGTCAATTTTTACAGCCGACAGTGGCGGTCACACGGGAAAGGGGGTTAATTAACGAGGAAGTCATATCCCTCCGTGAATTTTTTCAGATTTTGACCGCGTATTTTTCAAGTGAAAAACTTGTTTTGGTTTTACAAAGATTTTTTTTTAATAGCATTTGAAGTAATAAAAAATTGTATTTGAGTGATACTGGTACTGAAGGAATGGCGGCATCTTAGCGTAGTAACGATAATTTGTTTGAAAAATTGTTTTTGAAATTTGCTCAGTTTTCAAATTATAATCAATGAACTAGAAAAATTTTTAAATGACCAAAAATATTCGTACCGTTCTTTTATTTCCCTGCGCTATAACGCTTCTAAAACATTGTTTTTGAGAAATACGTATTTCTCAACATTTTAACGTATGACTTGAATAAATAAAAGTAAAAATAATTACGAATATGGTAACAAAGTTAAATTATATTTTGATGATATTTGCACCAGAGCGAGAATTATCAGAGTTTACATTTTTTTTTTTTTTTTTGCCACTGTTTATTTCGCAAAAATCTAAATTTTTTGTTTTCAGACTTGAAACACAATCGTAACGATCTATTTTGTTGTACATACCATGTATAGTCTTCACAATTTTTGTTTATATAGGCTGTATTAACACATTAAAAATGAACGAAGAATGATTTATAATAAAAACTTCGTAATACAGTAACTCAGAGCTCGGTCGGAATTATTTTTTTCCGTAAGCAGTTATTTATCATCGTTTAAAAATTTAACACAATACGTTCATAACGAGTACCACACAATCCTGTCCAAAGCAGTGACCAATTTCATAGTTTCCACTACGTAGGTACACTTAATGTACTTATCTAAAATGTGTTAACAATGTTTTTCAGGTTAAGAAAATTAATATCTAAATACAAAAAAAAAACAACGTGAATTTGAAAAAATCCACCTCATCCCCCCCCCCTCCCCACGACAAAATCATTTTACCGTCATTGACATGTATAACAACAGCACTAAAATAACAAATTTCGTGATGGGGTGGACCTTGACATTCACTACATAGACAAATTGCAGATACATTATAATTTATAGTTTACAATGACCACAGACCTGCGCACATTCTATGATGTGGGTATATTAGTCGTGATCCCCCAATCCTTTCGGACGGCACGTGCATGCGAAACTACAAAACATCGCGGATAAAAACGAAAACGGTTTTTTTTTTTTTTTGTAATTATGTATTACAGCATATAATATATATTGTCTAGTTGTACGCGATTTTTTCGAGATCGTGTACAACGTTAAAAAAAAAACGTCGCGCGGATCACATCTTGGACTTGTCCTCCTTGGCCGGCGGTTTACTGACCACGGCCAAGTAACAGAACGCGCCGCACTTGGGCACGGGCTGCGCGGCCAGGAACGCGCCGCCGTCCGGCGACTGTCTGTACAGCAGCGGCTTGTCCGTGTCTTCGCTGGACAGGTCGGACTCCCACGGGGCCGACTTTTTCGCGTCCTTGCCGCCGGCGGACGGCGAGGCGCCCGTCAGCAGGTACGTGAGATTGATGAGCGGCGTCGACGGCGGGTACTGGTTGAACGGCGGCCGGAGCTCGCCCTCCTGGACGGACGCCACCAGCTGGGACATGAAGTCGTTGCGCAGCGCCATGTCATCCACGGTCTTGTTGCTGGCCAACAGTTTGTGCACCCACCGGTTCACGTTGTGCTTGTCTGCAACGAGCGGATTCATAAATGTTTAAAGGCGGGGGGCTGTGCTCTGTCCCGGCATTATTTAAGGGGCAATAAATTAGGCAACCGCAAAGTCGCAAAGTAATTTTACTGAAAAAAATGTATCACATCGCACTGTTGTATAAATATAAAAGAGTTATTGTAATGCTTTTGTCACACACTGCGCCAACACTCTTGCGACTAAATTGCCTATTTAAACCCCTTAAATAAAAATTATACGCACGCGTTGAAGACCTTGGCGAGTTCCCATCATCAGTACGATGAGAAAAATGTTTAATCACCACTATTGTACGCTTTGAAAATGGGTTAAGAAACTTAAGAACTTCGTCTGTGTCGCCTACTACTCTCCACGTTTTTAAAAATCAATTTATAAAGCACAACTTTTGATACTTTATTTCTTTTTACATTTTTCTCGAGTAGTTTACAAATTAATGAAATGAAAATTTTTTAAATTGGCGATGCAGGATACACAGAAGACTTTATTCAGAATCCAAATCTGTTTTCACAATTAATTTCGGTCCACGCATTTGGACGTAGGTACTGATGGAACTCGCCAGGCATCATGTTTTAGGTCTAAAGTATAAAGAAACAGAGGCCCCTTAATAATTCGGTTACGCGTATCAAGTTACGTTCAACTCGATCGGTCAATGAGAGTTATTTCTGGAACATTAAAATCAATATACTTTTCAACCTATTTCAACCGGTCTTTGCAAATATTTCTCCACCACGTAAAAGACAAGAAGATTTCATTAGGAGACAGTGCGGAAGAAGTTCCTTGAAATATCTACCAAGTACCATATAATATACATAGGTACCGATCTCTGACGATATCGAAAGTTCGCCCCAACTGAAATCACAGAAACCTAATTGTTGGCCGGACAATGCCAAGTAGTACACATATTATTATACTATACCATACTATTAAGGAACGTTGGAAAATATAATGAAAAGGCGTTATAACTACAAACTAGTTGAAGAACCAGATCTTACGCCTTCCAGGATTTAACCTTCTAGTTTATTATATTATATTAAAATTTTTTTATAAAATTCTATACAAATATTTGGGATATCAATAGATGCTACAGTTACGACTCCGAAAAATGTGGTTCGCGACTGTTATCCCTCGCTACCCCATTTAGTGATACACTCGTGATCGTGTATGGTGGAAAAATTTATTACCTACCTAAGCATCGGTATACCTACATAGTTTGTATAAAATAAAATTAAAACCGATAATATATACAAGATAACTGCTGTAATACCTATAATGAACAACATTGTTTCGATTAGATTCGTCAGTTTATATTGTATTTAATAATAAGTTAAAAAGAGTATAATATATAGTGTGTAAGAATACAAATTAATAGAATAATATAGTCTAGCAGCAGTACTCATTATTAAGATGTAGAAAACGTCGACGTATAATATGGTACACACTGTTATCATACATACCCTGCGCGGTTTTTAAGTTTTGCATGGAAGTCTTCAACAGAAACAAATTGTAGTTCATGTCATAGTTGAGTTCGGTCGAGTTTCTCTTCGACGCCATTTTAATTCAATATAATATTTGCACTATGACGATGAATAGTAATAAAAAAAATAAAATAAAATAGATGAAAACTTTTAAAAAACCGTTTTGTAAATTTCAATTTTTTTTTTGTACAACGATTTCAACTTAATTTGTGACTGGCGACTACTTTGATACTGTTTGGTATTTTATTATTAACAAGGGATCATTCGAACATAATAATTACAAGCCAGCAGTAGGTCGCGTTTTTGTATGTTCCCTGTATACAGCAAGCCAATCATTAAAAATTAATAAATATATGTGAATATCATACATAGATGTGGGAGACCGGGAAACAGGAAAAATGTAAAGGCCTTTTTTTCGGAAAAAAAAACAAAATTGTTGAAGGTCAACTCACCTGTTTTAATGACACGTTAGGTATAGTTACCCCAACAAAACCATCAAAATTAAAAAAAATTCATGGTGCTACGCATCTTAGGGGGTTAATTAATAATTTCTAATATGTAACTAGAGCCCTCGAAAATTTTTTTGGTCTTTGAATTGCACCTATATGCAATACCTATAGGTTAGTATGTATACCATATTATATTAAATAGATAGGAAAGAGATATGAGAAATGAAAAGGAGTCTTTTCAAAAATTTATCCATGATCACAATGCATCTTGAATGTGGTATGTGTTTGTGTACCCTGTCTTGTGTTACTCCAGCGACACTGAGAATTAATGAAAGCTTATATACCTTTAAAATTGTTTCATTAATTCCTTCGAAAAGAGCTTAAAATATCTATTTAATTATAAGACTAAAAAAATAATAAGCACGGCTATAGAAACATTCTGATTCTTGTCAGCACGAACTAAGGCTCTATAGAGAAGTATAATTAATTTAAACTTTAAAGCATTTAAAGAGCCCTACACGAACCACTCATCTTAGTTCACGCGTCCCAGTAACATTTTTCCGTTTCTAACATCTTGTTGATCAAAAAATATAATCTTAACAATTTTGTTTTTGAATTTTTTTTTGTTTAGAGGTAGGTGGTAATGACAGTGTTTCACCCCATGTCTAACTGTTCCCCGGTCTCCCCTATATTGTATACAGGGTAGTAGTAGTGGTATGAAAAACTTACATCATATTATTATTTGAGTTTATACAATGTTGTATAAACTAGGTAATACGAGCGGCACTTTAAAAGCTCAGCTATTTTGAACAGCTTATGATCGATACTATAAAGTATAAAGGACACGAATATGGGGTGGCACGGGGCAAACACAATTTGGTAGATACCTAGATCCCACGTTTGGCTTAAAATGTTTCGCTCGTTCGATAGTAAGAATTGTCTTACATTTAACCGTGTGCCACAGTCCTTGATTAATTTCAACGCTTAGGCGCAATTTGAAGAGCCGAATCAAACATTTTTAGGGGCAGCATGTATTCTGTGTTTTTTAAAAATTCGAGCCCTCCCAAATCACACGCTTGTGTATTCAAGGTATAACATGTCTAATCTAATAATTCGTACTATTATAAGTACATCAATTGGCGCATTATAAATACCAAAATTCTTTTGCTATGGGTACTATTACTTATAAATTAAAATATTTATCGGCAAAACAAAAATAAATGTGTAGGTACACCTACAATATAGCGAAACCGGTGGGCGGTATAAATAATAATTAATATGCATATAAAATATACGCGACATGTGTTACTCATTCTTAATTTAGTCCGTAAAACTGTCCGTTTGCGATTGGCTAAAAGTCCCGAATCGCCAATACAGTCCAATAGCCCAATTACCTAAATTACTTAAATTATTTTTATGTGTAAAGTATAATATTTTTTATGAAAACACGAAATTTCCCGTTCAGTCGTTAAAACTCACACGAACCGTTCGTGTGTCGACACTGCGACTCCGTTCGTCGCCCACGGCCTCTAATCACCTGCACTTTCGGAACGTTATCAGTCGGCGATCGGCGTTTTCCGTTTTCGTTTCTCCAAATCCACAGTCCCAGTTCCGTACCCACAAATCGTTTTTATTTTTATAAAATCGGTTTGTCCATTTTTTTTTTTTTATTATTCAATCATTATACGTACTAGGAGTGCTGGTCGACCAGTTCAGATTCGCCGTCTTTACCGGGCTCGTCGTCGTCAATCCCTCTACGGTTACCGCCGTTTTGGAACCGCGCTCGATCCGGTCTTGTACTGACACCGACTTTAGGGGCGCGCAATGATGACATGTTAACCAAACGGCAAATTTTGTTACTGATAGCAGCGATCGGTGCGGACTTCAACGAACACCAATTGGCCGCGCTCTTGCTGCTTTTCCGACGACGACGGTTGTCTGTATGTAGTTCCTCGTCGTCTTCGTGTTCGTCGTCGTATCTACCGCCACCGCCACCGCCGCCACGGCCAGCAACTGCAGATCAGTCGATGGAACAGCGTCCGCACTTTGGTCAGCGGGACGGTCACGTAAGAGACGCGTTGCTGGAAAAAGAACTCGAATGGTTGGCCAAGGAAGACCACGGGAAGCGACTGCGGGTGGACAGGCAGACGTTCCACAAGCTGCTGGTGAAGCTACACCCGCACATGACGCAGGCGAAAAACGGACTGAAGGTGAGCGCGGCCCGTCGTCTGGCGGCCACGCTCAGGTTCCTGGGCACCAGCTCTACGCTGCAGGAGATCAAGGTGGACACTCACATATCGCCGCAAACGTTGACCAAGATCATATTGGAAACGTGCGAGTGTATCATAGACGCGATCGGAGATTACATCAAGGTGATTAATTACGCACAGAAAATTTAGTATCGTGCAACCGGTTGTTGAAACAGCTGCAGGTGGTCGGTCAGAACCGTAGCCGTTAGAGCAAAGCCCCAAGACTTCCCCATACCCAAAGATTTAGATCCATATAGTTTTGACTTTTGCAGACCAAATCGTTTATGATTTAATTATGTTTTCCCCGAAATGTCAACTCCCCTGACGACTAAGTCCGGCCTACAGCACTGCTTGGACAACAAAACAAATTCGATTAATTTTGATGACCGTGAAAACGGCACGGATTTTCTAGATTTTTAGTAGGCACTATACGTAGGCTGTGCTCGGAAATTTCTCAATGGGAGGAGTTGAGTAAAATTTTTCCACCAAAATTTGATTATTTTCAATTGCTGATAACTGATAAGAGAAATAAACTTTCAACACTGACAATGTAGAGGGCGGGGAATTTGGACCCTGTAAAATCACTAGCCCTCAAGCACGCCCCTCAGTACTGTACTTTTATTTCATTTTAGATCCGAATGGTAATACTTAATTGAATTGAATGATTTAATACTTAAATAGGTTGTATTAATGTTGATATCGGTATTATTATTTATAATATTTATAAAATAAATTCACAATTTTTAATTTGTTTTTTTTTGTCTTACTAAGCTTTCATACTCGGAAATGTTATTAATTTCCAATACTTGGCGTAAGCATATTTTGATATACCCATAACTAATTGGCTCACAATAAGCGTATCAAATTAAAAATATTAATGGACTGGCCTACCCACACATTTTTTTTAAAGTTGGAAATATACTGTTGAAAAATTAGTCAACATATTTAAATTATTTTATGTCATTTATACTTTTAGTTAAAGTTTAAAAGTTTAAATAATGAACTTTAAGTAGTATCTACTTAAAATTACAATATATTGACTAATTTTTCAAAATGAATTGTTTTAACGGTGCTATAATTTTTTTTTCTTATTTGGACAATTTCAATATGTCGAGTTGGTACCTACTACCTATCTGTAATTTGTACGTACAAAGTACAGTGATTTTGAACTTTTTTTTCATTTTATGGATAAATGATTATTCTTAGTATGGTTTTAGATTGTACATAGTACATTATTTATGTTTCTATATTTCTTGAAAAAAAAATTTTTATAAACAATAATTGTAGTTCCAAGATAATTGTTTTGTGTTGTGCCTACTAATAAATGTATTAAACAAATAGCCAATAATTACCTTTTTATTTTTAATTATAAATTAATTCCATGTACCTTATTATAATGTAATAATAATGCCATATTTTGAATTTCATGCAAACATTATACAAATATTACAAAATACTGATACAAATATATTGAAATGTAAAAATTATAAGTAGGTAGATATGATAAATAATATGAGTAGATAAAATCTATGTACGTATACCGTCAATGACCAGTACTTATACTTTCTACACAAATTTTTTTAAAAAATTTGCACATTATATATTAAATAAATAATGTAAACAATTTTTTTTTTCAGTGTCCCCAAACAGAAGAAGAATGGATACGAGTGTCTACAACATTTGAACGTACTACAAGATTTCCATCGTGCTTAGGAGCTGCATGTGCACGTCATATAGAACTTCGCAAGGCTTCTAAAGCCGATTCTGATTATCTTAATGAACGACGTAGGCCTAGTGTGTTATTGTCTGCTGTAGTAGATGCAAACTATGAGTTCCTTGTGGTAGAAACATGTCCTAGTGGACATCTGTCGGTAAACAATCCCCCTAATAAAATTTTGGAGCGTAAATTGCAATCGTCAAAGTTACCATGCCATCTAAATTCCAATCAGCTACCTTATGTTTTTGTTGGCGACGAATGTTTTAAACTACAAGAAAACTTTATGGTGCCTTACAGAGCCGTATCTGATAAAGGAGATGAGGCTATAAAATTATTTAATCGACAATTAGTGAAAGCCAATCAAAGGGCCGCCAAAGCTCTTGCTATTATGGTCTGGAGATTCGGTGTGCTACAAACACCCGTAAACTTAGATGCTACAAAGGTACAAACTATCGTGAAAGCATGCTGTTACTTGCATAATTTCTTCAAGCACGAAACTGTTTATTATATAGACAGTAACATGGAAGCTGTTATCAAAGCAGATATGGCGCCAATTGTGTGGGGTCCAAACACTACTGTCATGCCACACATAAATAATAATTATGAAAATGACCCAAAATATGTGAGAGATAGTTTTTCAAAATACTTTTATACACTAATTAGAGGCCAAGGGCAAACACGTTTGTGTAAATAATTTAAAATGTTGAACTGTTCAAACGTGTATAAATTAAAAAATTAAATTCAAACATCATTCTAGGTATATTTGTACTAAAAATATTATGATTTTATGGAGTCTAAAAAAACTATTTCATACTAGTCTATTTGGAATACTGTGATTAGCTAAGGGTATATTTATTAAATTGTATCTAATTTGTTTAGTTACAACTTGTTATTTTATGTTCAGACATATCTTGTGTGCTTTATACTAACATTTAAACTTTCATAAAATTGTGTTAACAAAATACTGCACTTTATCAATAATTAAATAAAAATTACAATGATATTAACTGTCAAGCATCTATGTTGAAGTTCATTATGTTCTGATACATAAATAAATTTTGTTACTGTAATGTTTATGACTATAATTTTTTCCAGTACAATAATTTTATGACTGAAATTACAAACTGGTTATTCATAGGATGTCTTCCATTATTTATTGTCGACTTAAATATTGGTTATTATTAATAGACATAATACTATTATATTTTTACCTGTTTTAATTACAGGGTGTTCCTTTAATACATATTATAATGACATATGTTTTTGGCTATGATATAAATTTTTAGGTACTATAAAGGTGTATAGGTTGTACTTAATAAATTTAACAGCTTGTTTTATTTTCCGATTATAAGCCTTAAAATGTATAAATTAAATTTAAAAATGTTTAATTTCATCTTAGACATTTCAACATTTAGGTACCTATCTATTTGTCCAGTTTGTAATATTTTTATATTTTAAGTAATGATTTATATATAACACTTGTAATTATTTTCAACTGATTTATATTAAACAATTGGCACATAATATTTTTTTAAAAATTTTTTTTTTAAACGTGTTCCATTCAGTATAAGTATAAGTGGGCTTAGTAATTTTTATATTACAATAATCGCACTACTATTGTATAATAATTAATATATGAATTATATTGAAAATATTGTACCAAGACTAGGTTTTGTAATGGAATAAAACCAATCATTATGTTTTTTGTGTTCATGTAACAATGCTTTTATTAAAATAAAGTTCATAAAGATTTATGTACATAATATTATAAGGATGTATTTACAGAGAACTGTTTTATTTTATTTAATGGTTTATTTTGTTTACAACATTTCATTGTACAAACTGTTCTAAAAAATCACTTGATTTATATGAAGTAAATTTTACAACAAATAAAGATAAACCACTGTGTAGTACAATTTAATAATCTTTGTTTAATTCAATATGCCCTCATGAGCTTCATACAACTAACATTGTTTAAAATCTGCTTACCTGTTAGCAGTTTGAGTCCGTTAGTGCTATTTAGAGGAAACTTTGATCCTCTTAAATCTTAAAAATGATTCAGTATGCATTGAACATTATATTTGAAAAAATATGTTTGAAAATATGTAAAACACTATCATAAGGATTTTGTTCCTTTTATACTAGAATTTTTAAGTGTATAATTACGTATGATTTTGATTGGGCAGTACATTTATTCAAATGTTTTATTTAAATATACTGCAAAAAATTTTGACTATGATGTTGACAGTTGATGCAAATTAGTGTGGGTAAATGTAACAAGTGAATAATATACAATTTGAATTAAATGTACATTTCAACATAGTTATCGAGTCAAAAATCTTATTTAAAATTATAATTTATGTATACTTAAACAAGGTAGGCATTATCTGAACGTAAATTTTGATGTTAGATTGTACATACTAGTCATTAGGCATGTATTTGAGATTGTTATTTGTAGAGAGCGGGAGAGGATTTGAAAATAAATATGGTACCATTTTCCAGCATTATTATGTTAATACAGTGTAAAGTTGTTGTAAGAAAATCTACAAGGAGACCCCAAATTCCAAAACCACCCTTGTTACGTTTGATTGAACATAAAACACTTATAAAACCAAGTCAAAAGTTGTGATCATATATTTTATTTTTAAACTATAATAACAGATAATCATCAGAAATTCAAATAAAGTGCCTTTTTGAACAGATCAGATATATTTGAGGTAAGGATCGGAGCAATTTTACTACCCAAAAGTTTAATAACAGAATAAATACAATCCCAGCTTTGCTCATAATTTAGAACCTAATATTACCAAGTTGCAGCAGTGTATAGTATCTCCAAGAAAAGTTTACCCATTTACATTATAAACCTTCACATTTTTTTGTTTTAATGGTGATCATGTAACTAATAAGCCATTGATCTCGCACAATATTGAAATGAATAATGTTAAATGGCCATAAAAGTTTTGAAGAATTTTGATCATTTTACTCAACAAAATATGGTATCTTAAATTTTTATGTAAATTGTAAGTAGTAGCATTGATTAAGTATATGTACGTAATAAATTAATGATTGTAGGAACCTGTTACATTTTTAAGAATCCAATACCAAAAACTATTTGGATACAAAATAAATATGGTACCAGATAAATAATAAAATCATTACCTTGTCACAATGTAACAATAATATCCAAAGTAGGAAGAAATAATTAACACAAAATCAGAATAGCGTAAAACTGGTTTTATTATGACACTAAATATTTTTAAATATATTATAAAAGTTTTTTTAAAATCCATTTGACACTTAGTCTTAAACTTTTAGAGACTGTATGAAAATTTAGTGAAATCAAGTAATTTCCATCCCTACATTTACCCAAGATTGATATATACCATGTTATTGTAAAATTCAGCTTTAATTATTATCACTATATGTTAACTATGTAAGTATGTAAGATTGTATTGAATCCCTTTACGATTCTACTTTATTTTTATCATCAAAAATTTAATGGATTTTATAAGAGCTAGTTTACATGAAGAGCGTAGACCAGGTACTTACGTAAGGTTAGCATTGAACACGCATAATTAAATGTAAACTATAATATTAACTACTATAGTAATTTCATTATAATTGTAAATGCGTATTTAACGCTCTTTGTGTAGCCCTAGCTTAAGTGCAACAACCTGGTATAGTTCAACCATCTAAAAACACAATTTACAAGATTTGTAATTTTTAAGTAGAGAAATCTACTATAGTACCTAGTATAGTAGATTGATTCTATGAGGTTTGTTTAAAATGTTCAAGTACCTTAAAGAAACAGTGTATAATTTTTTGGCAACTATTCATGATAGAATACTAAGCCAAATACTTTTCAGTCTGACCTCGCGCACAAATTATAAAAGTGTTCAAAATAAGTTTTATTTAAGGCTAATACATGGAGATCTATCACGTTTCAATTGGACGGATTATAGTGCAGTTGTTACATTTAAGTGAATATAATTATTCAATCATGTCCTTCAGAAAATAAAAACACTTTTGGATTTTCAACAATTTGTAAATAGTCAACCTTTACTGGGTTTGAACACATTGGACAGTTCTCTCCGGACTCCAATAATCTATACACAAACAAAGTACAATATCATATTATCACCTTGCAATAAGCATAGAATATAGTTACAAATATTGTAACAATAATTGCATTACCCAACCAATTCATCGAATAATGCCGGAAATTGACAATTAGGACAAAATGTAAGATTTTCTTTTGTTATATGCCACCCCTAAAACAATAAAATGAACAATAATTAATGAAAAATATCTAATTTGTTTGAAAAGAATTGCTTACAGATGCTATGCAAAATGGTATAGTACTCTTGCAGTTGGTGCACATGAGATTGGTCATGGGCAAATCAAATTCACAGTATGGACAAGGTTCTGTTTTTGCTGTGATGTTATCTGACTGAGAACCAACCCTTGGAGATTTTCTAATAACGCTTTCAATTTTTTTCCGATATTTCTCGTCAATCTAAGGTCCATTCCCAAAATTGTATTAAAACATAGACACACTAACATCTATCGCATAGTAACAACAAATAAATTTACTTGATGCCTATAGTCAGATTTCATTAGAATTGTGGCAAATTTAAATGCACTTTCTTTCATGTTGGATCGGTAACATTCAATAACTGTTGACGTTAAAATTTGTACAGCATCTGCAGTAAACATAAATAAAACAATTAAGTTATTACTAAAGCATAGATAAATTGATAGATTAATTGATACATACGTGAAGGAAATCTATCAATATTTTCAGAGACTCTGATCAACAAAGGTGCTGCTTTGCTATGGTTGTCCAAACGAACATGTATACGTACCAATATGTACGAATGGAGTAATGCTAAATTAGCAATCATCTCATTACTAACTTTTAACTGATTGTTTCGTAATTCACAAACCGTATTATACAATACATCATGAGCTTGTCTATAATTACCTAAAAACAGTAGTTTATTTTGATAAATATGATTAATTAGTTCACTTTCCAAAGTTAACATTTTAACCATGTAAATAATTCAACAAATGTTTTATATTTTATCATTTTAAATATTTTAATATATTTTAAATGTTAAATACAATTTTTTAAAGTAACTAGTAAAAATTATTTAAGTACCTTTGATTTGTTCATTATTTGCTAATATTATCGCAACTTTGGCTGCTTCTCTATATCGATTTCTTACCATGTGGAGTTTGAACAAAAATTTTGGGTTCTGAAATAAAATACAGTATATTATAATGTACATACAAAAAAAAAAAAAAATAAAACTTGCTTTTTAAAATAAAATTATAAAATAGTGGACAAAAAAAAAATTATTTTAATAAAACAAAAAAAAAAAAAAAAATGGAAATTTACTTATAATATTAAATACTATTAAATATCTACAATTTTTTTAATTAAAATAAAAGTGTGGACCCTTTACAACAAATGTTTCTGATCTGATGTGTATTATACGTTTCTGCGTTTGATAATTTTATGTATTGGTTACAGAACATACTGTAACACAAAAAAAAAAAAAGTTGAACTCTAAGAAAATATGTTCATATCATCAGTAAATTATGAACTAAATTAATTTTTTTTATAATGAAATAGCTGTTCTGACCCGAGTTCAATATAACTGGCCATTGTTATGAGCATCTTTCATGTTTTTTTTTTTTTTTTTTGTATTATTTGACTCGTCAAATTTACAAAACTTTGTTAGTTACAGATGAAAATTTTTTTTGTAGTAATTTTTGTAGTATTATGCTTCCTTTTAATATGTACAATGCCGTGTTATTATAAATGATAATCAAAATCATTGTAAAGTAATGGGAGAAATTTGGGAGGCACGCTCTCAACTTAGTAAAAAATTAACACATTCCAAAAAAATTTTAGGGAACCTTGGGAACACTTCTGCGTGGCTTTATTAAAAATTTCAATGCAAAAAATTATTTTTTTAAATTTTAAACTCTCACAAAGAGAGGGAAACATTTTCCAAACTTCACCAATAATTTTTCTGGAGTTACATTGTTAAGCGCTTTCGTTCAAAAAATTTGTTTGAAAATCTGAGTAAATTCACTTAGTATCCCTAGCATAGCATATTTTTCAGTTTTGTCTTTATATAATAAGATTTTATTTCTTAAGTGTTAACATAACAATTAAAACTTTATGAAGACAAGCTAACTACCTAACCACCTTTGGCTATCTAAAGACCTGCATTTACAACATTTTTAATTAAAAATTATAAAAAAAAATGTGTAAAATAATGATTTAAACTACAGAACTCATAATACAAAACAAAATAAATTGACTCAGTCAAATAACCAAAGCTAAAAAATGTATAAGCAATGCAAATTTAATATTTTATTATACCCGTGCATGGCCATCAACTTCGCCCAACAATAGTTTTATGAATTTGTCATCAATAGAATTATTTTTTGCTGCAGCAACTACTTCAATAGCCAATGACAAAATTTCATCATTTTTTGGATCAGATTTACTGCCTTCAAGAAGATTATTAAGTGCCTAAATGTTGAGTGAAATTGATGAGTCATAAAATTTTTCAAATATTCTATTTTTCTATGTACTTTTTGATAGTTCTTGGCATGGAAATAATATTTTCCTGCAAGAGTTGGACTGTTTTGTGTTTCATAATACTTTGCAAGACTGGAAAATTCAGGAATAGATACTTCTTCATCTTCATCTAATAAAACATCACCATATAATTCTAAGTGGTCATGGTCACACGCCAATCTAAAAGCGTCTGCAAAACAATGTGACATTGTCAAAAATCGAATTGCCAATAACATTTCATTGTTTTTTTGAAAGTATCTATAAAAAATAAATTAGTTAACTCAATCAAATTTACTTTTTTTATATATTTAGGAAATTGTTTTGATATTACTTCATCAAATAAAGTTCACAAAATTTAAAAAATTTAACTTACCTTGCTATCATTTTTGAGCCTTCAGCACTACGATGTTCTTGAACTACTCTAATGGCGTCTTGTGGATCATCTAATTTATCTAAATCTATTCTTATAACATTTTCATAATCATTAGCTGCATTATAGCCACATAAAGCTTGTTTGTAATTTCCCATTGCTTCCATTGCCTATTTATGGTTAACACAAATAAGTAATAACATATTAAAATTAAAAGTAAAATTTAAAATTGTACAGCCTTACCTTGGCATACTGAGCATGAATTTTAGTGGAAGTAATGTAACTTGCATATTCACCTACTTTGGTCCAATTTTTTAGACGAATGTAACAAGAAGCTGCTTGGTCCCAATTTTCAATTCTTTCATATAAATCGGCTGCATCACTTAATTTCTATAAACAAATAATAATAATTAAACTATATGATAAATAAATAAAAAAATAAATAAATACATAATAATAATCTCATTTTCATACTTTTGTATTTTCTAAAAGCTCCGCACAATCATTAAATAATTTCTTAGACCCAATGCTGAGAGCTATATCTATGCCCTTTTTGGCATTACCACACTTAATCGAACATCTAGCTATTCCTTCACGGCACTGTCTTAAATGATCAGTATCTACCTCTAAATTAAGACCATTTTCATATTGTAACAAAGCTTCATCAGCTTTGCCACTAAATAAAACAAACAAGTTATTCGTACAAAATAATTTGAAGATAACATGCGTGTTACAAACATGAGTTCTAGCTGTTGACCATATTTATACGAAATGTAATGCATTCGTTCAGGTGCCAGCGTTTTTGCAAGATCTAATGCTACATTCCATTGCAATAAATCTTGTCGCATTTCTAATGCTTGAATTGGATTTGATGATTTTAAAAATAATTCCTAAATAAATAAATAAATTTTATAATTCCTTCTAAGAGCAAAAATAATTATTTATTTAAACATTACTTGAGCTTTATCGAATTCTTTCATGAACGTAGCTATATGACCAGCAAACAAATTTTTGTCTTCTATGTTTTTGATTAGTTCTAATGACCAGACCATTGAAACGTCACCAAAATTATTATACACTTGAACAGCTTCAGTAAAAATATTTAACTTATAGTTAGTAAAATTATCATTTAATTTTAAGAAAATAATGTGATTTATTTATAAATATTAAATAACTTACCAGTTTCTATATCAAAATGTTTTAGACACTTCATACCCAATTTTTCCCAATATTCTTTTTTATTTAACAACTGACAAGTCTTCCAAGCATCACTAAACTGGAGAAGAGATAATTGTTTATCCAAGTCTTGTTCCAATCTCTCAGTTGGATGACTAAGAGTAGTAGCTGCTGGCCGCATTAATAAAGCAGTATGTGTAGATAATGTTATAGTGTTAAGTTTTCCAGTAGAAGTTTCTAATGTTAAATCACCACAAGACAAAAATAATGGTATTTGACATTCAGGCAATTTTGTAGAACCAATGTAATGAATTACACTACCTAAACAGTAAACAATAAATGAGAATTTATGACAAAGAAACTCATCATAGATATAGAATGTTACTGTATAGTGTATACCATTAATTGAATCTCGAATATAAACAAATGTTAAAGCAGATTTATCACTACATGCTATAAATACATGTTTCTCAGATGGTTTAAGTTCCCAGAATACTGAAGTAGCAGTGGTTGGGAAATCCTTAATTGGTATCATTTCTTCTGAAACCTACGAATAATAATATAGTTAACTAATAAGAATACAATTTATTAATATTTATACACAACATATATTTAAAATGTTTTAGACATATTTAAATTAAACATACTGGAGTATACAAATATGCTTCATTTTTTGCATCAACTACTACACTTTTTGTGCCTTCATGATTAGGGTAAAAATGAACAATACCACTATGATGCTTATGAGTAAACGCTTCATTCCAATCTTCTAAATGAAAATAGTGAATATTACCAGCCTACAAAAATAATTTTAACAAAATACACATCAAACTGTTAAATAGTTTACAATTTAAATCACAATCAAACATATATTAGTGATGAGCAACTTTGGTTCGGAAATTTAGTAGATCCATGTACCCATTCTACATTCTATGGGTGAGCACTAGTAATAAATAGTGTCATAGACAGTCTCATTAATTTTAAATGATTGAGAAGCCCAGTGCAAAATTAATACATCCATATAGATATATTTGTTTGATTTATAAATGTACCAACACTGAATAAATAAGAGCGACTGAATAATAAAACAATAACATAGTTTACACCACATTAGCAAGCAGTCACGTTAACCACAATACAGTGTGTTTAAAAAAGGACGTTCTTTTTAAAAATGCCAAAAGAACACTTTAATTTAATCAAAAAACAAAAAAATGACATCATTGGATTCAGGAGAACCTCCGGTTTAAGTATGAAATATTATATCATTCATGTGACTCCCCTGGCCTGTTGGCACATTGTCACACGGTTAAGGAAGTTGGCGATTACTGCCCTACAGTTCTCCCTGGTGAGATCCTGGATGACTCTCTGAATTTCTTCCTTCAAAACCTTGATCATGTGAGGTTTCTTATTGTACACTTGAGACTTTACAAACCCCCACAAGAAGAAATGGCAGGGTGTTTTTGAATTGGCGTCCTTTTGTATATTAAAATTGGTAAGTAATTAGTAGACACAATAGCTGAAAAACAACCAAAAATGTTTTGGACACCTATTTTATTATATTTGTACCTCAGTACTGTAGATTAGAAACTCGTTGGTTAAATATTGATTGTTGATGTTTTTTCCTTTATCTGGAGGAAATAATTTTGAAAAGTTATCGTTGACGGTCTTAGAAATAATACAGTCAATCTACAACAAATGACCATAAAATACTTATTAGTGATTCAACCATAATATAACAACCAATAATGCATCCAAATTATTTAAAAAATATTACATATTTAGTTATTAACATATGGCCATGAGGCAGTGGCGTATCCAGGAATTTTTTAGAAAGGGTTGATCTATGAAAAGTTCAATGGTCCCCATTGATTCACTTATTCATAGAATTTAGTAGAAAAAAAGAGAATTATCCCTTAAAATAAAGCATTTCCCCTCTAAAAATAAAATGTAAATTTACATTAAATGATGGCAATTTTAAGGTCTTAAAATACAATTAATGGCGTACTAAAATACTTTATTTTTGTTTTGGCAGACTTATCAAAAAGTACTACAGATTTTAATAAAAAACTAATTTATCTGAAATTTGAAGCGGGGCTCTAAATCTAGCCACCTCTAAATACGACACTGCGTTGAGGTGTTGATAAAGGTCAATGTTTAGCAACTGGCGGAATGCGATTTGAATCCAAACCACATAAATGGCAGAAAACTAGACAGTCAACATTTTCTACTTGAATATATTATTTTATTTATCAAACTCAGATTGTGTAAGAGATTATTCATTGTAAATATTTAGATACTGTGCGAGTATTACTTCTATAAAATACCATATCTATTGATGGTTACTGAATAAATACCGAATCTTAAACAATGACGTAAAATTATGTTTATTGAAATTGTTTATAGATATAATAATAATTGACTGCAATTTTTTAGAAATTATGAAAAAATAGCAACATTTATTTTGTTGAAACCATGTATGCTGAAATGTAAGCACCAGTTTTTTCTGGTTTTTTTTTTTAGTATTTCAGCCACATGCTTTAAAATAATGCGGGCTTCAGAAAAATTGGTGAAATAATACACAGTAAGAATTTTCAAAGGTTACTGGAAAATGGGTCTATATGATAAAATTTGTGCATTCATGGGTAAAATAAACCACATATTTTTTTAAACAAAAGCTTCCTCGTAACACATGTCATCTTTGTAAAATCAACTATTTTCTTCCAATGCTTAGAATCAAAATTAAACTACATGATTAACTTACTGTATGAATTTGCAGTCT
This sequence comes from Hormaphis cornu, assembly GCA_017140985.1. Classification (NCBI taxonomy): domain Eukaryota; kingdom Metazoa; phylum Arthropoda; class Insecta; order Hemiptera; family Hormaphididae; genus Hormaphis; species Hormaphis cornu. The sequence goes on from CM029359.1 coordinate 31,931,299, forward strand.
ACCTTCAAATAAAACTGATACAAATTCACTATTGATGTTAACATTTTGTATGTTGCCTAAATACTCTCTATCACCAAGTAATGAAGTTGATAGTTTTGTTGAATCAGATGCATTAATTTTATAATACCAAATTCTATTATTCATGCCAACTGCTAAATGATAAGGACCAATTCCTAAAATACTTGGCTCCATTACTGTAGTTATACAGACCATATCTGGTGGTTGATTCTAAACAGAGAATTATTTAATAATAAATAAATTATTCAAATAGTCATAACTCGACATCAATAAAATAGGATGACTAACTTTATCTGAATTGCAATAATGAATAGTAACTTCATTTAAAGATGTCAAAAAAGCAACACAGTTGTTGTATGATGATGATACCATTGGTAAAGCTTCTAAGTATAGATGAACAGAACCATCTAATGTAGTAACAGCTAACAATCGTCCATCTTCACTCCAGGAAATCTGATCAAGTACACTACCTTCATCAATATTTAGTACCGCTGTAGTTTCTTGCAATTTCCCAATTTCATGTACTTTAATACTAAAAATTCAAAATTTTAAATACTTTCACTATTTATAATATATATTAATATTAGTCGATTATGATTCAAGTTTAATATTTACATATATTCACCACATGTGACAACTTTTCTAGCAATTTTAGATAAACCAACATCCGATAGCATTTCTTTATGGTCTCGTACTTGAAAAAGTTCTTTACCGACTTCTTTAGGATGGGTTGATATTGATATTAAGTAACCTTCACTAAAACCTATTAAAATGTAGCCATCTCCATACCAATGGTAAGTTATTATTGATCCATATTTCAAGTTGAATGCAAGTTCAAAAGGATTGTCAGTATCTTGTAAATCAATAAGGTATAATGTTTTATTGCTCACCAAAACACTTACCTAAGAACAAAAAGTTAGTAAGCCATTTAATTACTTGTATGAAATTGTTATTTACTGTTTCTTCAGAATGTTTTCTACAATCAGATTTCATTTTTGAAAATGCAATTTTAGATGGTTCTCCTCTGAGTGATATAATTTTTAGTGTATCACCTTCAATGTTATTTATAGATATTGTTTGATCTTGGGATCCTAAAGCTAGTATGTTATCCTTATTCCATTCACCACATGTAATGCTTCTAGAGTGTTTTCCTAAAACTGGTATACGCCTAAAAAGTATTTAATAACTATACACTATTGAACTGAAATTAACAATTGTTGTTCTTACTTAGTAGTTATATAGTCATAAATTGTCAAATTTCCTTTTGCTGAAGTTATGGCCACTGTTTGACTAACTTTAGACCATAGTACACACGTAAGGTTGTCTTTAAAAACAGGATTGATTAGCTCGGTTTTTGATGAATTGGCTTCCCATAACATCAAAGTAGATGATCCATTGCATATAATTCCTAATAGGTCGCCGTCGCGATCCCATGCTAAACCTGTACATATTCTGAAATACAAAGTAAAGAAATGTTTAAAAAAATCTGTTTGTTTAGGAAAAATGTACATGCTGAGTTATGAACTTGATTATTATTAAATTCAAATAAATAATTTATTCATTACTAATTAATCATATAGTCATAAAGGGTTGCATTTAAAATATTTTCTTCACAAAAAAAACTCACAAGAATTGTAGAATGGTCTGATTTTAATAATTATTTTTGTTACTGATAAAAAGAAGACTTCCTACAGTTTGCATTGGGCTTAGATTTTTAATTTATAATACTAGTTTGAATTGGCTTATTTTTATTAATTTTTTGGGGGGGTTTTAGCAATAAAATACACTTTTCATAGATGTAGTTCGATTTTTTTGAAAATTGTCATTTCCTATGTGTTATAGCCATAACTTCAGACTTTTCCATAAATACATTACTCAAAATTGTTAAAATTTTCACTTGTTTATTAGAATAGATGATATTAAAACATCAATTAAGTTACAACAAATTTTGAGTTCAATATAAAACTTTAAACTTAGAATTGTAAATTTTCATAAACATTCCATTGCTTATTAAATACAAAATGTTTAACAATAGGTGCCTTCCAAACCCAATTAATGCTTTAATTAAAGCATCAAGATCAGGATCATCTAGAGGCACTCCAAAGAAAAATCTTTAATCTTTTAACCTTTTTTTTTTGTTTTTTTATAGGTATTCTTATTACTTATTATATATATTATTACATAAATTAAAATATTAATTCAAAATTACGCAAGTAATGTAACAGAATAATAACCAAACACAATAAAACAATACCTAGTAATTATAACTCTTACATTAGATTATTTAAATCATAAAATAGTGTAGAAATCAGAATTTATACAACTCTACCCCAAAGTTTTAATTCTTTCAATCAATTTTCCATTGCGGTTGTAAATTCCAACACACTTGTCTGTACCCGTTACAGCCAAGTAAGTACCACTTCCTTTTTGCCATTTTATTTGTGTTACACCAATTCCGCCAATACTTTCGAGTTTTAACAGTTTCTATAGCAAAAAAAAAAAAAAAACAATAATCACTTTAGTAAGACCACTAAGTAGGTACCTACCTATTTATGATTATTAACAATTCATAAACAAAATATTTTACCTTCATTGAGTGCCTCTAACGTTATATCCCTCAAAATTGTCAGACACAAACGCACAAAAATGCAAAGTTAACGGAATAGATATATATGTTAAATGTTCATTAACCAATACTTCAGCAAGATAGTTTTGGTGTATGGTTGAATAGTTGACATACTAGGAACAATGAACATTTGAAATTTGAATTAGATACTTTCTGATAAATTTTTAACGTAAATCACAATTAAATTTAAGACTTCAAGAGTAGGTAGTGACTACTTTTAAATAAACTAGAGAGTAGGGCCCGTAGTAGGGATCATTATCAGTTTGTAGATCATCAAGATAAAGAATATACAACTTCTTATCTTGAAATTCTCGATTACGATTTAAGATACTACTATTTTAATCTTAATGGATAATGGATGAATAAAGTTACTTAGCCATCAATAAAACATGCTATAAAAAAATATAGATATTCGAGAGAGCAAACCGTTGCAGAATATAACAGGAAAAAAGCAAATATTTTCGAAAACCTATTCGCACAATTTCTGATTGAGGGATGAGTAAACTTCTTATGGGATTTTGTTAACATTGAGTTAAATGTACCATTGATTGGCCCGATATTGTACTTTATTTGAACATTTTTGGTTTTTAGAGTCATGATCAGTGCCGCATTAAGCCAAATTGCTGCCCCGGGGAAATATAAAATTTGCCGCCTCTATATATTTAAAAAAAATATTATAAAATTTTCACCTCTCTTTTTTCGCTATCATAAACACAGCAGAATTATATTTTAATACGTTTCTCCGTTAGTTTTAAAATATTAAAGAGTTGCCTAGTAAGTACTTAGTAACCTATACAATAAATTTATACTTAATTTTTCTTTTTAAACATATTATTTATTAAATATTCATAATACAATTAATTAAAATTATAATTAAAAATTAAAAATAGTAAATTAAAATACATTTTTATTCAACTTATATTAATTTTTTCCTTGATTTCAAAACTGCAAATTTATGTATTATCTCTTGTAAAATATCACTTTCTATATTTAATATGGATAATGATGACATCTTTTCATCAACCAAAGCAGACCTTAGATAATTTTTTATTCTTTTTAATACAGAAAATGACCGTTCTCCACTTGCATTGGATGAAGCCATACAACAAAATATTCGCAATACTATTTCTACATTTGGAAATGTTGTCAAAAGGGAAGAATTTGCGAGGCATTTTAAAAGACTCATAAAAGATGATTTATCTTCTTTTGAAAACTAATTGAGAATATTTTTTAAAATGTACCAGTTCTTCTATGAATGTCTCGTTTAAATCTTCAGGATATATTTTCACTAGGTTTTTAGCACTTTCGCGTATTCCGTTAGTATCCAATGTAAATAATTTTAATATAAATCCAAAATTATTATTTATATCAGTGTAGGACAGTATTCTTTCACGTAAATTCACAACTAGCCTGTCAATAACAACAGAATACTTCACATTTCATTTTTTGTTCTCCTTCCAATAATTCATCGTTACTTTCAGTTTCATCAAAAAACTTGTTTCCTTTTTTTGTCTCACGTCACCCCAGGAAAATAATTGTTTTGAATACATCAAGTGTTCACAGTTTTTGATTGTTCTAAGTACACATCAAATCTTTCTCTAAAGTCTTCCACATATTTTTCTAAAGATTCGTACAGCGTAACAACTGTGGCTAGGTCTATATCTATAGACTGTAAACTTATATTTGTTGCGTAAAATCTTTTAAGTATAGGTGTCCACATACAAATCATAAAACAAAAATTTAAACTCTCAATTTTATTTTTAATTGAACAAGCTTCGTGTCTTGTATCTTTTTTTTGTTCTTCGTCATCACAAATAGTATTTAAAGCACTGAGTACTTGTGCATAACCATTACACATTGCTTAACATACGACCAGTAGTGCCGGAGTCATCATAAGACAACTTTGATGATTTTGGCCTTCATTTTAAAATGAAAAAATATTATTTCAATGTTTGCTACATTTTTTAATTTAATAATTGTTATCCTCAATAAAAATAATTTTACAGATGTGACTATATGTGACTATAGGTAACTAAATATAAAACAAAAGTAATTCTTCAATAATAGAAAAATGTAATTAACACAAAATAGTTGTTACAATTACTACTTAAACAGTTAACATTATTAAAACTATGCAATATTCAATAGATAGGTACTGACTACCAATAATTTATCACAATTTTGTATAATTCATCAGCAATTTAAATACTAAAACATTATTTATTTACGCATTATTCTTTATTCAACTATAAATAGAATTTTTTTTTCAATTAAATTAAATGACAATTTTATTGTTGAATAATGAACAAAATAATCATTTATAGTTCAAGTTTAGATAACGTTAATGCAAAATCAATGTATGATGAATCAATGTATGATGAATCAATGAAAATCTTTGATTCATTGAGAAATAAATCGCTCATTAAAAATTCATTCAATCGTTTTTTTGTAAAATATGGACTATTCATTGACAATAATTTGACAGTCCTTCCTTTAAGATGTTCCATTAACACATCAATCCATATATCGTTTAAACCATTACAATTCATAAACATAATATCCTCTAATGCACAATGGGTTTTTAGTAAATCATCTAAAAGTCTGTGGCTGACAGAAAAATGATCTAAATAAAATCGTTTTAACTGTTTGAATTCAGTGTATAATAATTTTGTATCAAACTCTGGAGGGAATTTAATGTTCAAGTATATTACATTTTGTATGTTTGGACATACAATACCTAAATACTTTAAAGTATATTTGTTTGAATGGCTAATTTTCACATTATTGAACACTAATGTTGTCAAATTGTTGAACATTATAGTCGAAGAAATTCTAATTTCAGCTTCAATCACTAAAGTCTTAACTTGCCTAAGGACTTTTCGATATTGTGTGATTAAATTATGAACAAAACCAAAGCTGATTGTACGAATACAGTTTTCTGTTATGCTATTAGGAATTTTATGTGCACTATGAAATATTTGGTCTTCGTTATTGCTTTTCAAGTAGAAGAAATATAATACCGTACTACAATAATAGTACATTCCAATTCGTTTTAATGTATGCGAATCTGACTTGATTATATTTAACCATTGTTTGCACACAACAGGTACTATAACAATAAATTCGTATGCAGGTAGATATCTGAATATAGACAGTAAAATATCATCAGGCAGTGACTGTATTGCAACGGGATACATTTCTAAACAAAATTATATCAATAGTAATTAATTATCATTAAATAATTATACAAGCTGTAACAATAATCATTATGAATAGATGACTTTCTTGTTAATTCTTGATTTTTTAATAGTTATGTACAGATGTACGTATAATGTATAAACTGTACCGAATATTTTACATTAGATATTACAGCAATTATCTCAGAATATATAAGAAATAAGTTTTTTATTTTAAGTTATCAATTAATTCTAAAAATTTAAAAACTCGTGTGTACATTAATTTTTGAGTTTTTTTTTTTTTTACATCAAGTCTAAAAATTAAATTTCTATTGGAAACCTTGTGATTTTAACATTTTAAAAAGTATGTAAAACTTTACCATACTACCATGATTAATATAATGTAACATTTCCTAGAGAGCCTATGCAGCCACTCTAATATGGTATATTAATAAAACAGTAAAAAGTTATGTAATTTACTCTGTATTTCTGTAAATACCCCAAATAAGGTGAGGAACTTAGTTTTTTTATGAGTTACTAGAAAAAAACTTTTTTTTGTTATTAACCTTACTAGATAAGTAATAAGATACTTAAAATAAGTTTTTTTAAAATTTCAACGATAGATTAAAACAGACACGATTTAAAATTTTGTGCGTCACAAACATAAATCTAGAAATAGGTATCCAAAATATAGAATAATCTAACATGATTTTTTTGAAATTTAAATATGCAAGACTGTGGTGTTAACTTACTGTGGTGTTAACTTACTGTGGTGTTAACTTACTGTGGTGTTAACTTACTTTGTTCACGGCTATTTTGAACAAAAATAAAGAACCAGAATTTTTGGTATTTACTGTAAGACGTGAGTTCCAACTGATAAAAAAAATCAATTTACTTGAATGATTTCACATTTTTGAAAGTGCAAATGAGTTCCAACTTCTAATTTTGTGTTAACTTTTAAACAAGTGTCAAATGTGTTGATAACTGATTATAGTGATAATATATTATCACAGTTTCAGGCATAGATAGTAGACCGCTCGTTCAAACCAAGGTTTATAGATAATACTATATATCTATAAATCTTGCGTTCAAACATATTCATTTATCTCGGCCGTGATCCGACTATCCATTCCCATTTCTATTTTGCAAGCTGGTGTGTAACACATTCTCCCGGTTCCCATATTTCAATGAACATTAAATGTTCATATATTATCACTGGGAGTCAACTTTTTTTATTTTTAATTCAACAAAGTTATTTTTAAAATTACTTATATTAGTGTTACCTACCTGATGATTTATTTGGTTTAAGAATTTATAATTTGTTAAAGTTATTTTTTATTTTTAAATTTTAGAAACCAAAAGACAATTTTTGAATAAAATACCTACATCAATATTTTTTTTATGAATTGTTAATAAATATTCATTATGTAGTAATTATTAACACGGTGTCTGAATTAATTTCAGGGTTTTTAAGGATTTACTAAAACAAAATTTTTTTAAAAAACCCACTGGATCTTTAGTCGAATGGGTTGGTTCCTGTATTTGAAACCCTGGAAAATTGTCAATTGTACCTGTGGTTTTGATTGAGACAAAATAATTTATTGGATGCATTCAATATGGCATCAAAATAATAATTCCAAAGCTCAATGTACGTTTTACCTGAGTTTGTAACCTTTTCTATAGATATGTTCGTATCTGCTAGATAAGCGTTAATTGACGCCAAGATCATTTGTGTTCACCAAAATTATACCTTGGTATAACTACTGATCTCAGGTATTTTTATAATGCTTTTCTACCACAAATAAGAAGGTAGCAGGAATTTGATTTAAAATCACAGTACAGAAACGAGATTCTAAATCTTTCTTGTGGCATGATTGACAATTTAGCTTTTTTTTTTTACAAAAGCATTAGTGATGTAAAGGAAGGAAAGGCAAATTTAAAAACTGTTGTCCCTTCTGTAGCACAAGATTTAATTGACTATTTTTACAGTACCTATAATATATTTTAAATGAACAACACCGTTGTCGTCTGACAAGAGAAATTTGTTAAGACTATGTGTTTCTGTGCTCCAAAACTACTCAACTTACTGACTTTGCTCGCAAAATAATAATTTTTGTATGGAATAATTTATAATTTTTGATGTTGGTGAATTGTGCTAGCAAAATTTGTTATTTATAAAAATGTTTCTCTTGAATTTAGATCCTATTATTTAATTTTTGGGATTGTGTGATTACTTGCAATTGTTAAGAGCAAAATCTTTAATAGGTAATATGTTATATCTCTTTAGAGAAAAAGAACATAAGTTTAACTTGACGAGGACATTACCTATAACCTTCTCTCTTGGTTATGAAAGGCAGTATTTTTTTGTCGACCATGGAAAAGAGTAGTTTTCTTGTGGGCTTCGGCCCTCTAGACTCTAGTTATTTTTTTATAGCAATAAATTCACTTTCCAAGTAAAAACAGGAATTTTATTACTGAATATGACGTATAAGTTGTTTTCTTGTTAGAATTTGGAATATTTATTTAGTGTTGATATATATATATTATAAAATATAATGTAATATATAATGTAATATATTATAATATATTGTGGAACATACAAGAAGTAAGACTTTCTACAAAAATATAAAGCTCTATGTCGTGGACATATGAAATCGTCCCAATTAAATCTCAGCCTAAAAATTTTCTGGCTTATTTTTTACTGTTTAGAGAACCACATTCAAGAAATCTTACATTTTTAACTATGACCAAAATAGTATAATATAATGTGTAATAATTTTAAACAAAAAGCAACTATTATCAAGTATCAAAATACTAAACATTTATTTATAAAATCACTTTTATAGCTATAAAATTAAAAAATACCCTGATAATTTATGATTAATTAATTTAATATTGTTAAATTCAGAATATATTATTAGACCATGTACTGGTGCAATAAAGTATTATAGTGAATTTCACCATGGTAATTACTAATTACTAATTAATTAACAATTAAAAAACAAACAAATGAGTTTTTGTCATTATTTAAAAACGTACTAAAACAGTGATGCTATTAATATTTCATAATCAAAAAAATTCAAAATATAATAAAAAATACGGGGAGATTTCAGTTTCTGTGGCGCCAAGATTTGACGCCAGATTTTGATAATTCGGACCAAAATAAACACTTTTTATTCTTTGTAAAATGTCGATATCTCGCACCGTTTACGAGGAATCGAGCGATGAAAGTCGGTTTTTACGCGCGCGCGATACATGGAGCGCGGCCATTGTGGAACTGTTGTGCGGGGCGCGGGGCGCGAGGGGAATGCACGCTGCGCGATACCGAGAAACAGGCGTGCTCATGAAAAACTGTTTGCGAAAATGCGGATGTAAATAATAATAATAATAATAATAATAATAATAAATAATACGCACCACGGACGCGCAGTGGCTAATGGCACCGACGTGTGTCTAGGTTTGGATGCGATAGGTTTTAGGCTATTATCTTATCTATTAGCTTTTCTATTAAGGACTAAGGAAAGGTCTTAGGAAAGGCGATTCCTCGTAAACGGTGCGAGATATCGACATTTTACAAAGAATAAAAAGTGTTTATTTTGGTCCGAATTATCAAAATCCGGCGTCAAATCTTGGCGCCACAGAAACTGAAATCGTCCCAAAAATACCTAACTTAATTGTTTATGAATAAAATATTTTTAATTTTTATAACATATAACTTAAGGTGGGCAAATTAAAATCAAGGAACTAAATGCATTAACATTATTAAAATTATAAATTGAGATGTATCCAAATTGGTTAAATTCTAATTTGTAGTTATACTGTAATTAATACTAATCCATGTTTTAGAATTTAACTGTAGGAAATAAAGATCAAACATCAAATAAATTAATATAAAATATCCAAACGTAGGATGACAAGTAATCATTTAATAAATTTCAATTAAATATTGAGGTTTTAGAACCATACTAAATTGCAGTTTGTTGTATGGTTCTAGTCAAAAAAACAAAACATTAATTGTTTAACAAAAAAGTAATATATAAATAATTTACCATAGTAAAAAATGAATATTTGTTTGGTTTTTTTTTTTTATCACAGTATGTTTGATCCATTATTTACATTATTGTAGTCATTCATTGAATACAACCACCTAACTACCCAGGGATATTGGTTAGAATCCATATGTATACCATTAATAACATCAAATATTTGGTAATCATCATCAGATGGTTTATTTCTGAAAAAAAAAAAAAAAATTAAGAATTTAATTTTAATATTTACACATAGGTTTTATTTTTTTTTAATATTAAAATACAATTTGGAAAGTGAGAGAATAGTCATAACTATTCTATAAAATACATAATATACTCATATAAACAGAAATTTGGATAAATTGATAAAACAAAATCAATAAGCTTAAACTATAATTATTTATTACAGTAATATTTAATTATAAGAGTTTTTAGCTAAAATTACGATACATACAATAATTATTATTTATGCGATTTTATATTAACTTGTAAGGTTTATTAAACTAATATTTCAATTTTTTTTTCATATGAGCAAAAATGAATATTTTATAGAACATTTTTTTAAAAAATACAAAACACTATACAAATATTAGGGGGGGAGGGGGGCTAAGTCTTTTTCCATCGATAGAATGCCCGTTGTTTTTAACATTTCTAAACTTGCCAAAAAATTTAATTAGTTTGTATTATTTTAAAACTTTGGTATTAAATAGTTACACTTCCTTGGTGATGTCGCTTTGCTTTGCTTACACGATTATATCCTAGCTTTAAAAAGCAAATAAAATTACATATCATCCACAAAACAAAAGGATACAAATGAATAATAACTAGACTTATTTGAATCACTCTATAAGAATGTTTTGAATTTTCATACTTTTCCTGTCATACCTTTTATATCCTACATGTTTCCATTTTTTGTTTATAAAAATCCGAACTACCATAATCATTTGGGGGTAGACCATTCTATTTATTGTGCATCTTAAATGATATACCAAAAGTAATCAATTTAAGTCTGAAATTCGACCATTTACAGAAAGAAATTGATAAAACTTAGGGTTGACTGGTACATTTAAGTTTTAATGTAACATAATAATTAATAATATATATAGTATATATATATATATATTATTAATTTAGTAATATTAATTACATTTGTATAGTTACCGTGCAAATAATAAATATGGGAAATCTTGCTCAGCATCCAAAAACATATTTGATTCGTTATCAGAAGAGTTTTCACTACATGGACTTGTTGGGGCACTTGAGAAAACATCTTCATCAGAGTCGCATCCTAAAAGTAATTAACTATTAGAAGACAAATTAATTTATCTTTAAACCATGGTGTACCAACCGTTTAATGGTGGTTTTACTTTTTCATAGGTTGAATTTAAAGAATCTTCTATATTATCTAAAAATTTAAATAAAATAAAATTATTAAAACAATTTATTTATTTCACAATTAGAAATTTATTCACCACACAAAAAATTACTTTTAGATTTTTCAGTTTCATCTGGATATTTTGTAGAGTCATAATCTAATAAAACAAAGTTTAAACACACTATAATTATTTATACACACACAAATATAAATTATCATTTAAGCATAAAAATATTGCAAATAGTACCATACTATAATCATAATACAATACTTGTTTTGAAAATAATGTTAATTTAAATACTCCTAAATCAAAAACAACTTTTGCTCAATCTGGACCATATGTATTTGTGATAGGTATATATGATGTATTTGTCAATTTTTGCATTAAACTTAAAGTTAATATTAATTTAGTTTATGACTTTTATGGTCAGGATCATATTAAAATATTTGTTGGTGCTACTATTATTGACAATGTGTAATTTTTTTCGCTTTGTTTAATTATATAATATAATAATATGTTTCATAGTTTGTTTGCTAATTCTTTTAATTGTTATTTAAATTTGTCCTATACATTTTGTTAATTTAATCATTTAACAATTGAACTCTCATCTTCGCACAGCCATTGGTTTGGTGGTGACCAACTCTTTTGATTACACCCTATGTTATTTTTATTGTAATGTTTATAGTTGGAATTTGATAAAATACTATTAACTAAATTCAATAACCACAATATTCATTAGGTATTTATTATTTATAATTTTAAATTTAGTCTTATGATTTAGATGAGGCCTTGGTATTAATTACAATATACAAAAAAAAAAAAACTATACATTTTAAATATTAGTGAGTTAATACAAAATACTTTAGAATGGTATCAAATTGAAGACCCGCTAATTAAATATCCCATCTATTATATGGAATTGACCTCTAAGGTATTTAGGTGTTTTGTAAAAAAGTTTGAATTTATACTTTTGTCCTCCATTTAGAAGTGATGTGTATCTATTCCATCTTCTTTTTTAAATTGTAGGATTATAATTATCTTTTGATTGATATGGATTAAAGTTTACTAATTTAGTTACTAATTTATGTTTGAAAAATATACATTGTAGATACATCTGTTAGTTGTGTGTTCGTATTAGTAATATGTCTATGCTATAAATTAGGTTAACAACTGTCAATTTTATAAAAAAAACAATACTTAAAGATAAACCTTAAAATATAATTTAAAATTTATTTTAAAATTAAATTTTAAAAACTTTTACTAACCGCAAAAGAGTTGCTTTGGTTTTAACCGAGAATTTGATTTAATATCACATAAACACGAACCAGCAGCTAAAAACCATAGCTTGCAATTTTCTTCATTATCATCAGATTGTGAACAATTTAAAGAAATGGATTTTTCATCAAAAATCTTCAACATAAGAGACACCAAACATGCTGCAGTGATTTCATAACGATTCCCGATAGCATTGCACCTGTAAAAATGGTTTATTTTGTTGTAGATAAGATAATACAAATAATAAAAAGTACACATACTTTAATTAAAACTATGCGTGTTTGATGTTAGAGTCTCATTAACAAAATGAAATTATTGTATTGTTATTTAATATATTTTGAATTACAATAATAAATTTGACAAATATGAGCTAAAGAGACTAACATTGATTTACACTAAAATTATAAAGAGGTAAAATTTGTTTGTTTAAACGTATATTGTAGAGGGTATAATCTCTAAAACTACTGAACTGAAATAAGATTTTATTCACCAAAAGAAAGCTACTGGATTGGATTGGGTCAATAGGTTCCCAGACAAAACCCACTTTATTTAGAGTTTTAGGCAAAAAGAAATTTCTAAACACTACTAAAAATATATTCCTTTTTTTTTTTTATTACAACAATCAATTTTAATTTTTTCTTTCAACTTTAAATTTATTATTTTAAATATACAATCAGTATAAAGAAAAACTTTAAGTTAGATAATAATAATATTAAACATCTTGATTTACATGCAATAGAAACTACTCAGCAATAACACTTCTTTAATTTTTAAAATTTTTCATTTTCATTAAAATTAATTTGTTATTTTAACATTCTTGTATCACAACACCAATTTTGTTTAATTTGTAGAGGGGGATTTTCAGAAATTGAGAAAGGGTGGACTTTTTATTAGTTGGTTTGAATAAGAATCTAATCTATATCTGATAAAAGAAATTGGTTTTGTAAAATTAGAGATATAAACAGCCAAGATGGCTATTTGTTAATTTTTTAATGAATGTATTATTTTGAACAATCTATACACAATTATAGATTGAGATTATATTTTATTAATAAAAAAAAAAAAAAAAAACACTTAATTTTCATCTTTAAAAATAAAAATTGGAAAGTATTTATAAAAGTGATTATCATACATCTACTATCTTGTTATTTGTGCTTAAAAATGTAGAAAATTATACTATTAACGGATTGATTTTACAATTCAAAATTTATAATAACAGAGAACATTGTATGTTAAGCAAAAATGCTGTAAGACAAAATTAATAAAATTCTCATTTAAAAATATTTAAATAAAAGATAACTAATATTAATACTTTAAATACTAGTAACATAACTTAAAATGTTGATATGTAATTACCCATAATACTTTTGGAGCTTAGCAATTGCTGTGGAAATATCCATGACATGTTCAAAATTATTGATTAGCAATTGACAAATATACTTGGCTACTATTTCATGAATTTTTCCTTGTATAATAGAATCAAAACGACTATCCGAATAGAAACTGTCTTCCAAAACCAATAAATGCCTTATTTCACGACATAATCGATGTGCTAATAATTCAATGTTTTTGTACTCAGATATAATTAATGTTGATAGACGTTCCCCTAGAACCTAAAATTACATCATTTAGTTACACATTAATTAATAATTTAAATTAATTTTTTTTTTTTTTTTACACTTACTTTACAAGATTTTACAAGACAAGTATAAGATACTGTAGTAGATCGTCTAGAACTCCTTTCTTTTAGTTTATTTCCAAGTCTCATAGATTCTAATGCTTTACATAATTCACCCATAGGACTTAGTAATGTGGACGGTTCTGTTAAAACTAACTTTTTAGGAGTATTCTGTTCTTGTTCACTAAATCTTTGTTTTAAGTATTTTTCAAGTAAATCCAAACCTCCATCAGACTTCAGATCAATTATTTTATTAAGAAATGGCCAATACTCAGCCCAGCCAATGTTTTTTTTTTTAGCTAAATCTCTGCAATCAGTTAAAAATAAAAACTTTACAAACATATTTTAAAATAAAATAAAAATAAATTATCGTATTAATACCTTCCTGTTTTTTCAATATTTTTATCTTTAAATTCAGTTTGTTTCTGATCAATAGAACATTTTTTAGGTGAAGGCGATAATAAAGATTTTCGAATAGGTGACTTCCATTCTTTCCAAAACATAAAAGCTTGTGACTCATTCATTGGTCCGGCTATAGCTCGCACTTCAAATACAGGATTTAATGATTTAGGACTTTCATTCTAAATTAAAAAGTACGAAACAAATATAAATCTATATAAGATCATTTACAAATATTTTATAGTTATAACCTGCACTGTTGAAAATATTGTTGAATTTTTAGGTGAAAACGGTTTACCAATTACAGGTTGATCACAATCATCATCTGACTTCCACATGGGTACAAAATATCCATTTTCTAGTAAATTCAATATATCATAATACATTTCTTTGTTTTGTCTTGAACATATAATCTAAATTACACAATAAAATGTTTTATTCACAATTAAGAATTAAATTCGTTATAACAAATAATAATTACATCTTTTGGAATTTCGCCATATTTATTTAAAGGCGCAAGCATACATTTATCATAAGAAATTAGTTCTCTGACTACATTCACATGACCAAATTTTGAGGCAATATGAAGAGGTGTTTCATTAGCAGCTTTATCTGGTGTATTTAAATATAAATCTGAAATGACTTCACTTCGTGAAAGATAAGAGTGTTCCAGACCATATAAACTTTTAATAAAATCTTGGCTAAGAACACAGTCCATTATAAAATGAACAATATCTGGTTGATTGTATCGAGCTGCTATATGCATAGCATTATAACGACATCCTTCCTAAGTAAACATAAATAAAGTTACTAATTAAGTTAATTTTAGTTTTTTTGTATCAGTAATAGCTAATTTTGTAAATGTTAATATTGTAATGAAAATAAGATAAAAATGGCTTCATTTAGACTGATCATTCATTAAGTTAAAATATAAAATTTAGCCACCATATTACTGGTCACTTAAGTTCTTAATTAAATTAAACAGTTTAGTGATCAATTTATTGTTGTCTTTAAAATGAATATTTAGCTACAATTGTTTTCAGTCAAATAATACTTCAATATTTAAAATCGCCAGTGATTATGACAGATATAACTGCAAAATGTTTTAACAGTAATTTCCAAGTACTTTCAGACATCTCAGACATAATTGATTATTGCCACTTATTTATTATTTATTATAATATGAACCTATTATAAATAATATATTTTAGCTAACTATAAAAAACGTGTTAGAATATTTTAATTATTACTTCTTATGGACTTCTCAAATAATTACTGTACCAAATACTAATAGTATGCGTTATACACTCATAATTTCATTGAACGCTTACAGATTGACTCTCGGGTCGTTCATAGGTACATAGAAATTAGTTCTCGAATTTTTCATACCACTAAAATAAAAACGTGATTTGCCAACTAACCAAAACTCTTTCCTGTTTTATACAGGCTTAGAGCAGTCTAGAATAGTGAATACTTAGGTATAATAAGTAATGTTGCTAGCCAATGTATACCTAACTAGAGTTTGATTTGGTATGCTTCTTATAACTAAATATTTTAGCCAAGTCTTTGTCAATAACAATGATGATAAATAATTATTAGTATGGTACCTAAATGTTTAGTATTCTTAGATTTTTTGAGATAAATTCAAAACTTGAGTACATAGAAGTAACCATTTCATTTTACTGGACTTCCTACTTAGGTTTGAATAAACATTAAAACATTTTACATAGTATTATGTATTTAACTATTAACAAATTATAAATTTTACTTGAAGTATTGATGGTGTATCACCACTGCTCACGAGATATCTAGGATTTGTTTTTACAGCTTTAATAACCATATCCAATTCTCCGCTTTCTATGAGATGCCGGAACGACACTAAATCTTCAGATTTTAAAGATTTAAAATTAAGACTAGACGATTCGTCTCGAGATACATTGAGAGGATTTTTTTCGACATTTTGCTTCACTGGCGATTCTTGACCGAAGATGCTAAACCGTTCAGCTTCTGTGGCAGACCTAAACTGTTTGAATCTGGCAGTTTTGTTAGATTTGACAGCAAAAAGAGTATCTCGAAATTGGGTGAACACTTTTGGGGTGCCTGAAATTTATACGGACGCGTTACGATTTTCGTTTCTCAAAATGCTTACCAAAGAGCTTACCGCTGTCGTTGGCGTTGTTCTCGACGAACACCCCATAAAACGATTCGTCTTTTGAGACATTCGCGTCGCTCATATCCATGGAATCCGTCCAAGGAATAACGCCCGCGTACAATAACGCGAATTCGATGATTGCCACGACAATAGTTTTAAACGGGATGTCGGAGGCTTAATTATTGGTGTCGTAACCTGATGTCGATGGCTAAATTGTTGAGAACATTTATAAAAAAAAAGGAAAGAAACGTACAAAAATGCAAATATTTGCGGCAAAACAGTTAAGTGTAAATTCTTAATGTTTCGAGAATCGAGGCGAGTAATTCCAATATTTTTATATTTTTTAAGAACGCCGTTACAATTGATAAGCATTGTTCAAAATATTGAAACGCTGATACGAAACAAAAACACGACACGCAAAATCATACGACACAACATTTAAACACGAGACGGTATTGACCAACGACGCCGCGCCGCCAAAAAAACAGATGCTGCTGCAGCAGCTGATGTTCTCATTAAAAATTTCGTACTGATAACTGATAAGACATGAAATTAATTGAACACTGAAAAACAAAATGTAATCTCTTTTCTATGCTGAAAAACCTTAATTGTTAATGTCCAAATCTCATTAATTAAAAACGCGGTAAGCTATCGTGATTGGCTCATCACAGAACTGATCAATCTATAACACCGAGCACGGAACAATAATTATATAGTATTAGGTTTTTTTTTTCTTGGTTCCGGCACAGTTAACTTGAAAATAGACTAAATTTTCATGTTATCTGTCTTTCTTTGCGGTTAGGTCAATTGCTCGGAAGTTGTAGAACAAACGTTTATTATATTATTTATAGTAGATACTTATCAGTTATCCAAAAACAACAATAAACCATGAACTTTAAAAAAACTATTTTGAGCAAGCTCGGTAAACAGCGATCTAATCTTCCGTCCTGGGAAAAAAAATATACCAAAAAATATCAGTTTTATTACTAGGTACCTTATGTAAACAGGAAAAATCAAAATTAAAACAATTTTTTATGCCGATTTTGTCAATTTTGCTTTAACTGAAAAAAATAATTAAAACGGCGTGTATAAAAAAAAATTGCCGAGTGCGAGCTAGTCACCATCCACGCCGCTTTTTAATTTTAATACAACTCAATCTACTTCAAAGTTACGGTGGTGGTGGTCTGAACAGTTTAAAATCTAGAATTTTCCATCATATATCAATAATTAATCAATTACACACTGTTTTTATGCATTAGTCGTTTAGTTTTTCCACAGATTAGATACAACTTTTTATCTAATCTGTGGTTTTAATATATGAATTTATAAGAAGTAAATCGATAGTAATGATAACAAATTGGACGCATTAATTTAATATATTTTTAATTGCAAAATAGTAGAGCTGTTTTTGAAACAATAGAAATAAAATAAATAGAAATAATTAAATTTATAATTGTTCCAATATCCCATCATTTTTTTTTGGTTAAATGGTTTGATTAAGTATAACCTATAATTAATATTAGGCTTACGACCACAGCGTATAGATAGTATCTATAGCCGTGCTTACGACGCACCTAAAAAATTTTCGTTTATTTTTTAAGTAGTAATTAATACAGTTTAAAAACAGAAATTTTGCATTTTAAGTTCTTTCATACTACCTAGTTCAATTTTGTAATTAAAAATCTGTAACTTTGAATATACATTCTATACCTACAACCAGGGCCGGCGGAAGGCACAGGCAACACAGGCATTTGCCTGGGGCGGCATTTTATAAGGGGCGGCATTTTCACAGCACCCCCCCCCCTAAATCCGTCCCTGAGGGCGGCAAATTTGGATTTTGCCTATGTATAAATATTGCCTTGCGCCGGCCCTGCCTACAACCTACATATTTCTTGATATATACAGTCATTGGCCTATTTTTCAAAATTAATATTTTTCTAAAGTTTATAGGGTTTAAAATTGACTGTGTTGTTGAAAATTGAATTTCATAATTATTTTTTTTAATAATCAAAATTCCCAAACAAAATTCAATGACAGTATACAGGTATTACAAATTCTGAAACGTAATAATTTTTCAAAACCAAAATTAGTTAATTTTTGTTTCATTTGTGAAGGAACTTAGATTCCCTACTAAGATATCTTACTCCTATAGAAATAACGTATAAGCGCGTTTTGGCAGAATTAGTTAGCAAATTTATCGGATATTTCCCCTTAATCGACGATGCAAACATTTTTTTAGCACAATTGGTTTATTTGTTCACAAAAAATGTTGGTACAATTAAATCCCGTGCTTAATAGGTAGGTATAAAAAAAGGTCCTTTCCGGTCAAACTTTATCGTTTATTGCGATTTATTCGTACAGTTTCTTAGTTATAACTCAAAAGTTAAGATATAAATACACAAATTTGCGCTATTTTTTGGTGACTGCAGGTTATTGTACGCTTCTAAAAATTAGAGCATTTTTACTACTTTTCTATTGCGGTCGATAACAGAGACATAGTAAAAAAAAAAAAAAACATCTTTCATCAAAATTAATTGGTATACATAACCATAGCATTTAGAATCTTAAAAATTGAAACGATTTATAAGCATAATAACCACCAATTTTTTAAGCGAAATGTGAAGGTAAAATTGTATTATAAAACTTTTTATCATTTTATGTAAGCTCTATAAGTATGAATTATAATTTTGCAGTTTGCATTCGCAAGTGGATATCCGTTAAATTTTTTTTAGGTAAGAATAATTTAACATATTAAGTAAATTAAACAAAATATATATACTATCGAGTTTTGATTAGATTTTACTATTTTTTTTTAATGAAATTTTTGATTTTACAGTTCATGTGAAGGAAAACTAGATAAAAAAAGTTATAGGTACCTAAAAATATAGGCAGAACACATAAAAAAATCATCGATGATTAATCAATGTTTTATTTTTTTTTTGTATTCAATTTGTTTTCATATATTTGTTATTGTTTTGCGTAATTTTAAGTACATTAACTATAGCTAAAAATTTTTGTTACATTATTATTTTAATGTTTTATGAATGATTATTATGACTTGCATCCAAAGTCCAATATTTAATTATAATGGCGGTTGTGACTTGTATAAGTTGTAACATCATAATTCATATTATATTACTATTCTCATATTATAACAACATAATAGTATGGCATAATATCATGTTCCTAATATTTTGATAATAATATTTTTCTGCGCTCATTGAAAATATTTACCCCTCCTTTGGCTTTTTTTTTGAGTCGATTAACTTAATCATTAGATTAAAAAAAACACAATATTCAATTTAAAAAAATTTATACATATTTTGCACCCCTTAACGAATTCCTGCGGACGCCATTTCGTACTTGATAATTATATATATGGTAGTTGTACCATGTATACATAGATATAATATACACCCTATAATATAACCCTCTCAAAACGTTTGGGTCCTAATCTTTACCAATAATTTAACAATTATTGTTTGAAACACAAAAAGAAAAAAAAACAATTTAAATAATGACTAATTTTTAGAAATTTAACATACCTAACAGTATGTACGAGTATATCTACATTAGTGCTCGGATTTAAAAAATAATATAATAGAATAAAGGGACATCTCTTCTTCAAGTGAACATGTATATGACTTTACGAACATTCCGATTTACCTATACTATATTATGGACTGTAATATAAAGGGGAGTAAATTTGAAGGGGTATGCCGAAATATTTTGTGAAAAAAAAAGGATACTCCGTCTCGCCTCAATTCTGAGCACTGATGACTTACACGAGTTTTTCTTCTGGTTATAGGTATAAAGTGACTAAAAATAAAAAAACTAATACTTGAAAAATAAATATATATAAATATACACTTTACATCATTATATTTGACGCCTGCATGTTAATAGAATAAATAAATAATTTCACATTATCTATAGTAAATATAATGATTTTAGTGTCCATGTGGTGAACACCAGAGGCGAGGGTATTTGAGGGTATTTAACCCAATCTAAAAATCATTGGTTTTTGTTTTATGATCGTAATATTTGATTATAATTTTTTACATAATATAATATACCTATTGTTAATTGTTATGAATAATAATTATCAAAATTAGTTCTTCTTTTTCAAAATCCACTACGAAAATTTTTCCTGTGCTAGACCCATTCGCAGGTAAACGTACTGTAAAAGAAATAGTTTATTTTAATTTATTAGTGGGTAAAACCTTATAAATAATAACCAATCAAATTATTGAAAAAAAAAAAAAAAAATGGTTTGATGTCGTTTACCTACACCCATATCATTTAAGCTGATATTTTATTAGCTAGTTCCATAGGGCAAGTATATAGTTCATATTATAGTTGTGCAAATGTCAATTACCAGTATGCAAATATAATATACTTATGAAACGTAATATCTAAAATTTAATAACAATTTCATTCTAAATAGTTAATAGTTCAATAATTTACTAGATAAATACTTAGTAATTTCTTATCAGTAAATACTAAATAGTGACTCAGAATTCAAGGCCGTCGGTGAACAACTAGATACGACGTCCAGTATATACGTCATGCTATAGGAACTTTATATAAATTATCATATTTATGCTAGTATTTTCACAAAATATATGAAATATATTTTGTGATATTAATAAGTGTCAATAGCAGGGCAATAGCCGATAAAGAGTTAAAAAGTTAATATATTGACTTTTTAACTCGATCTAGTTTTAAATTAACTTAACTTTTTTCTTGTCTTTAAATAACTTAAAATTAAGGTGATTTATTTTTAATCGTTTTAATTGAGTAAGTTCGAATTTATTTTCCACAGTTGTCGGTACGGGATTAAAAACAAGTAGGTATAGGTAAAGTATTGATTTTTCTATTTGTTCGCAACAAAATTAAATTAATTAGGTACTTGATAGTTGAGTTGTAATAATTTTTATTAACTAATCAATTCAAAATTTACATTAGGTAATTATTACTGTTTCTCTGAACTTGTTTAAAAAAATGTTGGCAACTTAATTATCTAATTAAGTTAAAAATAATGAGTAATTATTAATTTGTCCAGTCTTGCCGACTAGAGTCGCTATTGGTACAAACTATCCAAACACAGACTATGTGAAAATATATAGTTACAATATACTTACCTGTACCTTACCTATACCTTTACCTGTGCTATAATCTACAAGACGAACGATGTATAAAACTGAACAGATATTGAAAAATGATACCTACGATAGGTATACATTACATATTATAGGTATATCGTGAAAAGATTATAGAACATTGTACCATAAAGGCGTATTAGAAGAGGCCATTTTCCACACCCTTCCTCCTTCCTCGTTCGACAGTAAAATGTTTACTATACATATTATTTTATTTTATTTTAAATCGCTACCGTGTCTCCCAATTTGCTTACGACCCAATGTGAAATCATCTCAACGTTATAAATTCTCTCAACAATTGTTCATCCATTTAAAAAACTATCTATGTATATACTATCTACGTATACTCTCCAATACATAATTTTCCTTAAAAGTAATCCTCCCGGTAAACAATTCCCCAATTTTGGAACAAACGTAAATTGTTCATTGGGAGAATTATTTTTTGGGAAAATCTGTATATTATTGTAGCTTAAATTTGTCCTTTGGTTATTTGACACTTTTGGAGAAAAAAATACAATAATTGTATAATATGCACAATAATTACGCGAATGATTTGAATGGCAATAATAGTTTTCATACTTGGCCACACTGAAAACGCAGCTGTGAACGACCCGTTATGTTTTGTTTCTCTATTTTTTTTCTTTATCATTATTGCAGTCGGGCCGAGCGTCTCGCGCTAGCGTGTTAAGCTTTATTCTTCATAGTGATTAGTGAATAGTGACTGTGTAATAGTTTATTTTTTTTTATGCTTAAAAATTTAATTTGTTTAATATACACACATTTTTTTCTTTGTCCTCGTATTTAAATATATATACATATATTTATCGTGAAGTTATTTAATTAGATTATGTTAAAGTAAATAGAAAATAATTACAGTTGTTCTTAAGCTAGTGTTGAAAATGTTGGTGTTTGATTCCGACAAAGATATTTACTTTGTTCTGTCGCGAAGTTCAATCAATTATGGCTCAATGGATACGTTTGAGAATGTAAAGGTAAGTTTATGCTGAAAATGTACTACCTATGTGATTATAAATTATTTGATTACTTATCATGAATCTGTTGGTATTTATGGAAAATTTTTTCTAACTGATTGGTAGAAGTTTATGTTTATACTTACTTAATTAAGATATTTGACAATCTTTTTAACATTTTGACCACGTGAAAATGTATAGTAAAATGTTATTTGTGATACTGTTACGTTCATAGAGGAAAAATAGGAAGGTGAGTGCCTGGCTTTTTTGAAAGCTGAGACATTTTATAGTACAAACTGTAGATATACTTCATTTGAGAATGTTTGATAAGTTTCCTTTTAGTTTTGTCTTATTATTATTTAAAATTTCACCAAATATCTTTGTCAATCAAGTACCTATATTTTGAAGTAAAATCTAAGAGGTATCTAAGGTTCTAAAATTTAAAATTGTTAAAATATGTTATGTGGTTTAGTTGGATTAAGTGTAAACTGAGGTGTACCTAAGGGCTAAGGCTCTAAGCATAAGTAAATTTAACCTCCAATCCTATACAAAAATAAGACAACAAATTATCTTTTAATTAAAAACTAGATATACATAATATTTTAATATATTTTAGTTTTTAATATATACTAACTATACTCTATCCTGCAAAAGGTTGCTGTGGTTTTGGGCATATTGTAGTTTGACAGCCGAGCAATCACTGAAGCTCAAATTTTCAAGCCATATTAAACAGAATTTGAATGGCAAGTTTTGGAATGTTAAGGATCCTTGAAGCCTTGGCAATAGCTTAAAATTGGCACATATTTATTTGGTCTCTAATACTTAACTAGAAATTAATACCTATTACTTAATACTTACATAGTATATATTTATTAAAAATACCATTTGCTTTGCACACAATATAATTGTTTTGATATTTTTTAAATTTACAAAAATTGATTTTTGTGAGTTACAACCATATTACATAATACAGAGTGGTTAGAGCTAACTATGAAGGATAAATTTACAATAGTTCATAGTTGCAACATTTTCAGAGTTATTACCTTAATATATTTGAAAGTGTTGATGTAAGTTACAGAATTGTGTGGGGGTTCAAATTCAAATATTTTTAAACATTCTGTGAAGTTCAGTACCTACTTAAAACCAATAAAAAATATTTAAAAAGAATTTACTTTTGGTTTCTATCACTAAATTGTTTTCTAATAAATTTATTTTTCATTTGTAGCCCTTCAATCAACTTTTTAATAAATTGTGATAAACTCAAAAACCACATTTAATGGTTTTTAAATTATACCTACTAAAAAACGTAATGTTTTTTTATCTCTCTTTGATGTACAAATGTTTGGTGTGTCCTCCTAATGATTCTACAATCCTAATTAATTGTTGGGTTTGGGTATTAGGATAAATATATAGCTATAAATTGTCTTTTAAGGAATATTAGTCTCTTAATTAGTTTTTGGTATGTTTGAAATTTTATTTTCTAATAATGTAGCAATGATCTATTCTCCATGTTATTTCAGCCGTCTAAGAGTTTTGTTATGTTGCCAAGATTGGTGTTCTAACACGGCAACAGTTTTAAATATAAATAGTTATAATCATAGAACCGTACATTCCTGAATTTTGTTCACAGAATACATACTAAATAATGAATTATGTGTTTTATTGACTAAAACCTAGCATTACGATTTTGTTTAACTTTTGAATAATAATGGACTGTTAAGTGGACTCTTGCGTGTTAAAATTTTAGTGTTAAATTGTCCTGAATGTTTTAATAGGATTATTAAAATGTTTACTTTTATGTGATACATTATTACTAACATACTATGTTGTACAGTGTATACTCAGGGAACAGTAAATGAAATGTTTTATGTTTAAATTTAAAGTATGCAGTATATTAAAAAATACAACTAAGTACTGTTAGCTTCTTATTTTTGTTTTTTTTCTTTTATAATTTATAAATTTATTGCTTAATATAGAAAAATTTACATTAGTAGCATATATCCTATGATCAGGGTCCAGGGCTTGAGCAACACCTTTAAAATATGAAAAATTTACTTATCTATAACTTATGTGGGTAAAATTCATTTATTTATTGGAATATTGGTAGTATGAAGATGGTCTAGTGAAAAATTACAACATTTTCTTGGATATATGCCACTGATTTACATTTTAGATACCTAAAATAGTACGTAATTAGTAGTATTGAGGAGGTGTAAACCTATATGCTATTATATTCAATAATAGTAGTAGTATGTGGTAACATAATGTATATAATTCATTTTTTGGTGGCTTTTAAGCAATAATATTAAAAATAAAAGTCCAATACGGACTGTAAAAAGGCTTTTTATTGTAAAAAAGTAAGCACCGGGATCAGTCTAGGTTGCGTGGGTACTTTAACGGGGTAGCGACTACGCTTTGGGTGGGTCACTAGTTTAGAAGTTGTGGTTTAAACGCATTATTTAATTTCTGAAAGCAATGATAAATCATTGCCTTCGAAAATACGATTCTGAGCGAGCTCAATTGTCTAGTATACGTCGTGGTAAAAACAAATTTAACAATATATATTCTTGTAAAATCTGTATATTTCCTATTTTATTATTGTGTAAAAGTTTCAGCTTGGTCCAATCTTTAATTTGGATGATATGATCAAAAAAATCTAAATTGATGTGGAAAAAACACGTTTTCCGTAATTATTTGTTCCCCCCAAGTTCCATTACTCCCTTAAAAATGATCAAAATAGTTTGAAAACTAGGCTGTTAACTCGTTAAACCCTTTTTAATGACACATATAAATTTAAAGTCAAACGAAGCACTTTTGGGAATTTGACCGTTTTCGTCTTTCCCTCAGAACCTAAAAAATAATCAACGTTTCAAATAAAGTACTATCTCGGATCAATTATCTATATTTTTAGGTATTGTACGTTTAAGTTGGAGCATTTTTTTTACTAGAAAAAGTGATCACAAAAACAAAAAAAAAAAACCTAATCCTAGTCGCTCGGGGTCTCCTTTTACTGACTTTTCCATAATGTGTTGTCAAATCAAGGCTGTATACAAATTTTCAGCTAGATAGGACAATGGAATGTGGGTTAAATGTTAATTAAAAGGTTTGAAAATAAAAAATACTTGAAAAAAAACGTAAAAAACTTTTTTGTGGAGTGGGATTCGAACCAGCGCGGCACCCATTCGACGAACAATATATAATATTACAGTGCGACGCACCATTTTATCGACACTTTTCTTGTACGCTCTTGAAAACTACTGGGCCGATTTCTTTGAAATTTTCGTATACTTATAGCAATTTTTGTTTTACATAACATATTAAATTTTTAATTCTTAAATAATAAAATTGTTTAAGTAACAATTTTTAAAAAAAAAAAAAAATTTCGGCCAATTTTTAGAATTAAAACGACTATAAAAAAAAATTGTGACTAACGATTTTTAAAATTTTTTAGTTACGAACAGTTATAAATGTTGTTTACATTGTATTGAATTTTCAAAACTTTTTCTGGAAAATTTAAGTTTTTATTGAAATTAAATGACAATAAAATTGGAAATTTTTGAAAATTTCAAAGTTCTATATTTAGCTCAAAAAATTGTGAAATATTTTGAAATTTGCCTCACATCTGTACATTACCAATTTTAATATTTTGTGAAAATATCAAGTCTTTTCAATTATTATTTTGGGAGTTATGACCAATTAACAAAATTGATTTTGTCAAAAATGCGTTTTCCGTACTTTTTTCCGTTTTTTCTTAAACTTTATTTTTTGTTTTTCCTGAAAAACTTTTTTGGAATAGAAAATTTCGAAAAAACACAATCAATAATGCACCAAGGATATAAAATTCTCTACCGGAATGAAGTACTGTTGTTGAAGATCGGAGCAATTCCCTAGGAGCTACACGTGCTACAGACACAAAAAAAAAAAAAAAAAACACATCTTTGTAAAATCAATAGCCTCCTCGCTTCGCTCAGAATCTAAAATAAATGAAAAAAAATTGAAATCAGACAAAGTGTGTTAGTTTCTACAAGGTGTGAGAAATTTATGCGCACTAAATTTTGCACAGTTAAATGCATTGAAAATGGTAAAAATTGTCCAAATTTTTGCCCTTTAAAAAATCGACACTGTAGGCTTCTTTATAGAAATTTCTGTTACAGCTAAGACAGAGGTATTAAAACTTGGTACTTGTATATATTTCTAATTTATGTTGCATACTTGCATTACAGATTGGGTAGAAGTATAAAACACATAGTAAATCTTTGAAATTTTTATTAATATTTCAATTTCTATATTTATATTTATTTTAGGTAACAATATTTAACGTATTATATACATATATATATATATATATATATGTATACTAAAACTTTTTACCTAGACCTGGAGTAAATAGTAAATAGTTAATAAAAGCATTCTAAATACTAAGTACCAAAGTATTCAAAAACAATTATAACACATAACTTTACATATATTAGTTTCATTGATTTAAAAAATTATTTATAACTTATTTGTTAATAAGTCAATAAAGTATAAACTTTCGTTCCTATAAGTAATTTGTGATACTTTTAGAAAATTGTGGAAACCATAATAATTGGTGTGGTAATGTTATAATGGCTGACCAGACCATACCACAGTATATTAACTTGTTTAATGATATATTATCAAATATCCTTAATTATTATTATTGTATGTTAATGATGTCATTTATTTAATTGAACATTCAACAGCCATTTAACAATTTCCAAACTTTGCTAGGTTTATGAATTATTTCCTAAGTACTATCATATTAATATTTTAGTTATTGATTGTATTGTCTATTAAAACACTTTACTTTTTTGTATTGTTATTTGTTAGTTGTTATCAATGTGGTATGTAAAATGTATAATGTCTAATATTAGTAGTGTATTGGTATAATAATATAATATATTATTGTACAATCTTGTTATGTACACATTATTTATACATATAGCTATTTAGGTTTGTTAATATGTTAAAGGTGTTTGATAAAAATAAAAAAAATTCCTTTGTTGTTCTATAAAAACAAACTCATACGCTGCATAAAATGGAAAACTACATCTTATCAACTGTACAATGCCAAATTATTATTTCGTTTTCATTTATAATATATGATTTATGAAGTGTTCAAGTGTAAACACGTGAGTTTGGTTTGTTGTAGGTGCTTGGACTGGAACTTGAAATCATCGATTTTTTTTTTACTACTTCACGAAAAACAGGCATTTAGACATTGGTTTTCTGTTTTTAACACATGCCATTTGATTAAATAATGCAATACAAATTATGAAAACTAATTTTAACTCGTCATGAAATATACTTGAAAACATCTTCCAAATATTTTTAAATTTTTTTCTTAAGTTTTCCAAAAATTAAATTTTTTTAACAAAACATTTTAATTTTTGAAAAATTATACTTGTATAAAGGTCAAAGATAAATATTAAAATGTTGGATTGTCATTTAAAGTACCTAGACTTCATAGAGAATTCAAATCAGTTTTTAGATTTCTTATCGCATTATAATATAGGTCGACGGGTGTATGTTTAAAATAGAAAACGTCTAAAAATTTTTTATAAATTGCGTGTGATAGACAGAGAAATTAAATAGATGCTTCTAATTATCCAATTCCCCTAATAAAATAAACAGTGTTATTATTAAGATTTCATAGGAACCTTCATTATAAAGTTTCTCAATGACGTAATTTGATCTGGTTTCAAAAATGTTAAATATTATCTTCATGTTTAAAAGATAATGCACTTTCAAGATTTTTCTATTTACTATTACTTTTATGACCCAGTAAAACTGAGTGGGTGATGTGTTTTATATCCGTATTATGATACGATTCTATGAATACAATGTTTTAAAAATTACGAACATATTATCATAGTATAATACAGGCATACTTACCTACAGTGTTTCAACTTAGTTAAATTTATTATTTACTTTTTATTAACTTAGTTACAAGTTTAATTTATTATTTTTCCACCATACATTGCTTTATGCATTTTTTGAGTTATGATTTAAAATACAAAAAAATCGAATTTTCTTAAAGTGTTTGAAATTAATTAATTTTCTTACACATATTTTCACATTTAAATATGGACAAATGTTTAATCGATTTTGATCAATTTTCAACGAAATATAGAACTACAATTTTTAATTTGTCAATTTTTGCCGTATAGTTTTCAGATGTTGATAGTATGCGTGTACATAATGTACTAGGTATGTATACCTGTATAATATTAATACCTAATCTATGGATATATAAATATGGTATTATCTTTAGACAACTAAAAAAAAAATTATTTATAAAATAGGTAAAATTTTTTTTATGTTTGGCTTTAAAAAATATCATGACGTGATTGAATCATTGTATTCATTTGTTTAAGGCTATAAGATGTAAGTTTGTGGTGGTAAGTTGGCACTCTCAGTTTGGCTCTACTACCTATGTTAAGTTGTAAATACTAGAGTATCAAAACTTGCCTATTAATTGGTGGTTGGAAAACTTAATTTATCATCAATTATTACGTTTATTTATTTATTCGTATGGGCTTAAAAAGTAATTAATACGTTTATCTGTGTTCATAGACAATTATATGTTTAGGTATATAATATTTTAAACAATAATTTAATAATCAATCATTAATGTTGCCTTAATAGAGTGATTAACATCCTTTCTTGTTTGCAAAGAAACAGATAATTATTTACGTTTTACGTTATTGGATTTTGTATACAAAAGCCGGAAGATATGGTTTGTTGAACATCACTGATCCAGTGTTACTTCCTTCCGGTAGCCATGGTCATATCCGTTTAATCTACCTATCCCAGTTGAGTCTGAGTATAGAAAAATACGTTGGATAATTTTTAACATAGTCGTTTGACTTGTTTTACAACGCTGTTGGATTAAAACTGCGCGGGCGTGACTGGTTTTCAATAATAATAATAATAAAACATTGTTATAAAATGTAAAGTATGGTGACTAAATGCTATCTCCATGTGGTTGTAACATAATATTTGGCAAGTTTCTAACGCCTTAGACAAAGACTTAACTAATGAAAACTAAATTAACTGAGATAAATAAAAAAAAAAAAATACGACGTACGTTTTTTTTACATTTTATCTGTATAAGAAATAATTATGTTAGTATTCTAACTATTGATTACTGATCTATGTCATTACCTAATCCTAATATGATTGTTGAGTACTTTCTTACAATTTTAATAAAGTCATAATTTAAAATTATAGCTAACTTATATGAAACTAAAAAAAAGAAAAAATTAGTATCAAAAATCCATGTTTTTAGTTTATAACAGTCGTCTAAAAAAATGTATTTTTATGTATAAGTTACAAGCTAATGAAATATCAGTATTTATATTGGGTTAAATAATAATTGTAATAATATG
Organism: Hormaphis cornu; assembly: GCA_017140985.1. Taxonomy (NCBI): domain Eukaryota; kingdom Metazoa; phylum Arthropoda; class Insecta; order Hemiptera; family Hormaphididae; genus Hormaphis; species Hormaphis cornu. Next base: position 31,961,572 of record CM029359.1, read on the forward strand.
TCTTGAAACGTATTATTTTAGTACCTAACTATGTGTATCCTTGTTATGTTGTTGAACATAATTAAGTATCTAATATTATAATTATTCTTCTTTTAAAATATCATAATTTACTAAATACTAGACTACTAAGATAGCTGTTTTTTCAGATTAAAAAAAAATAAAAACGACACAATTTTAATTTTTTATCAGAATTATTAACCCGAAGGTACAACACTCAGTACTTTATCGGTAAACGGAAATAAAAGTCCACGGAAAAACCCCTGGTGTTTTTTTAGGTCATGGCCTAAGGCCTAAGCTAATCAAATAATAAGATGTTACAATTAAAATAAAATACGATTACAATTGGATTAGCTTTTTTTGTATAAATGTTATATTTTATGATTTTTGAGTAGATATTTACTTTTTAGCATAATGTTATCTCATATAAGCGTGGCGACTATGGCAAACATTTTATTTTAAATGTATAATTTTAGACTCTGAGCGTAGAAGAATGTAATTTTTTTACAATGATGTTTTTTATTCTGTTATTACTTTTGCATCACAAAATGTCATAGCACTAAAAAGTTCGGAAAGTGGACGTAGATCGTACTTTATTTAAAGATTTTTTTGAAATTTTGATTATTTTTTGATAATTTTCGGAAAACGGCTTGAAATATCGACATTTGTAATCACTTTTATATATGGGTAGCAGGTGGCTCCGATCTTTACGTAATCGAATACGACAAAAAGGTTTGGATTTTGGTTTCAAATTATATTTTGTTTGAAATTTTTTATGGTTGATTTGATTATTTTCTGAGTTCTGAGCCGAAAATGACGAAAATTGGAAAATCACCAAATTCGATTATTTGTATTTTTGTATGATCCGATTAATGCAATTTATAGTACAAAAAAGTTAGATAATTTGATTTAAATTATATTTAAATGTTTCTTATTCAAAATTTGTTTTGAAATTTTACATATTTAGTGAGTTTTGATCTAAAAACACACAAATTTAGATAAAATGTCCAATGGGATCGAAACCCATAACAGGTCATGTCACTCATATCTATAATTTATTTTTCCAAAAAAATGTCGTAACTAACAATTATGTAAGAAGTGCTCCAATCATATTAATTTATCGATCAACAAGTTGTTGAACCTAGATTTTTTTCCTGTTAACACTTTTTTGGCTTAAAGAAGTGATCTAATCGATTAATAATTAATGATTTATAACAATATTGAGTTTGATAATAATGTAATTAGAAAAAAAGGGAAAAGTATGGCATACTGTAAAATAGGGTTGGTCACACCTTTAAGCGGGTTACTATTTTGAATGTTTTAGTAGGTAGTTCATAGTAAGCGTAGTATTACGTACAAAAAAGGAAAAAAAGGAATGAAGGCAAGGGAGTAAATTCGAGGTTGGGTGAGAATGTCGGGCGAGGTGTTTGGCGGAGCAATTACGCTTTGGACTGGGTTACTAATATTCTTGGATTTAGCAACAAGTAAAAACTTGTTTTATCAGTTTATCTTTAATAGTTTATCAGTGTTTGTATTATATTCAATTTTAACACATATTAACAACACCTCATTTGTGTTTAAAATTTTTGAAGTATCAAACGTTTGATAGTTTTAGCGCTTTCTGTTTCACAAATTCACGTTATTTTCATATTATTAATTCGAACATAAAAAAGTCGTATTTTAGGTAGTACCTATGTACTTTAATATTGTTGATATTTTTTGTTAAATTTGTTTTTTTTTCTCAGGACGTATAAATAGATGACCGACCTCGCTCAGAATGGTTTTTTTGAAAGCAATGATTTATTTTCTACAACTTCCAAAACATTGACCTACCCAAAAGTTACCAGCCTCAAAGCGTAATAGCTACGCCAAACAACTTTTTCCCCCGATCTCAAATTTACTCCTATTCTTTCCTTTCTTCCTTTTCTTCTTAAAATAAATAACTTTTTCCGTGTACAAACGTCATATTTTGATGTATTTAGGCGCATACTTACTATTTACTACCTACTTCATGTGTTTCATTAATTATTAATTATTATTGATTAGATTGTTGCAATAATTAATAATTAAGTGTGACGTACTACATGTATATTTACTTGCCCTAGGTAGATATAATAGATATAACGTTCACGGAGGTTTTTGTACCGGAAACTTTTTTTCCGGCATTCCCTATATCTGGTATATCATATAGATATACATATTATGTATATCTATGAATACCTATCATTTAGAATATATTATTTTATTACACAAATATGTAATTTAGCTTAGAAAGGTAAAAAAAAAAAAATATATGTTATTAAGGCCAAACCATGGCCACGGACAATTTACAAACTCCGTTTTGGTCCATATATGGCCGATTGTAACTTACTCAAACAGTTGCTAAGTGGTTTTCAGTGGTTTCCAAAGTTTATTATTTTATGAATATTTGTTTTCACTGTGTCGTGTACCATAACTGTTATAATATTAGAGCCGTGTTGATAAAATAACTAAACATCGCCTGGAACCAGTGTCACGAGTTTGGCCTACTATAAATTGTTCTTTGTTTTTTTTTCTTACCTACTGACTTTAAACTACCTATACGATTTGGTAACGTAGTGAAGGACCATACCTTTTATGGAAGTTATAAAATAGATTTTGTCCGATAAAATGTCATTGTTGTAGGTACCTACGTAACAAATATTATATAGGTACATAATTCGTAAGCTATTTTAGATGCTATATAAATGGCCTAATAATTGCGTTATGCCAAATGTAGAACTAAGAAAGGCTTAATCAAATAAGACAATTTTTATGAATAATTATGTTCAATTTTGGTATGTAAAAAACCTAATTGATCTATTTATGTCATTGGTGAATACAACTAGCTTGTTAAAATCAGGCGCGTATAAAATTATACAACCCAATTACGGTTGTAAAAGGCTGAAGCCCTGAAAGTACCTAATTCCAACTAATTTTATACTATTAGTTAGTACAGTAAGTAGTAACAAAATAAAGTATAAACAAATTTTTTTTTTATTAAAAAAGCATTACATTACTAATTTATACTTGTTAGGTATTTGTCAATAATTTTTTAAACAATGTCATACAAATTAAGTAATTATTTAATTTGTTTATATAAAAAAGTAAATTTGTTGATGGTGAATAACTTTTTTGGCTTTATAATCCAAAATTAGTTGGGGGCTTTTCGTGACCCCCTAGCTTCTCTAAAGTACGCCCCTGGCTAAAATAGAAAATGTTGGTAAGAATTTAACTAGGTGTAAGTAATAGCTATAGAATATTGGGTTAATTTTTTTATTAAAAATACTATGGTTATTATATTTGTATTTTTTCCATAATTTGGAAACTTACGGCTTACATAATAACATACAGTATTTCACGCACAGATAAGGTAAATTTCACGTGTTTCACGTCTATATACGTACGTATATATACGTATATATATGTACGTACCCGCGGTTATCCACTATGAAAAAAATACTAGAGAACCGTGATACGCAGTACGCACCTACACTATATATTTTATTTTATTTTACATTTGTTATTTTGGTTAATTCCTATCCTATTATTAATAAGTATACTAAATATGGGTATAGAAGTTATAACCATAATACAATTTTCGGATGACCTGTAACATACTGTACCATACTATAGTCTGACGGCTAAATAGCTGCTTCGTTGGTGAACAGTATGTATAGGTACACGTATAATGTACACGCATGTGTGAAACTGCGTGTCGTGTTGTATATTTTACTACATATATAACTAGACACTAATTAAGTTTAAATTAACCGGGTGTGTTTGGTCATTGTTAGGTATTCGTATTATACATGCTATATGTACTGACATTTTTATCAAATTGTGAAACTAGTTGAGGGTATCACCGCATATAGCACTGTTTTTTTTTCTAAAGAAATTTAAAAACTTATGTTAAGTCATTTGGGTATTATGTTCGTTCATCTTAATTAATTCAAAAGACTGTTTATTATTTGATTTTCTAATGAAATCCTATACAATTCTTATACCTAAGACGTAACTATAGCACCTCGTACGACTGGTGGCAATTATATCAACTATAGACTTTTTTTTTTATAGATTGAAAAATAATATTATAGGTATATTTTAGAGCGTTTCTCATTCTATGTTATATCTATGTATATAGTTGATACTATACTATGTATAGTATCAACTATCAACTACTGATAATTTTTATGGATTTAAATGTGGTATCTACTAAAGTACTATATTATTTTATGTATTGAAGATTAGTTTTGGTTCAAAGGTTAATAGGTTTTAATGTTATGACTTTAAAAAACTTGTAATAATGCTCCCTATTCTTCAATATGTTCAGTTTAACATATTCGAAGAAATTCAGATGTTTAGGTATTTAAGTGTTTTCTAAAATACAGTTGTCTTCGAAAATTTATTTTGCCGTTTAATAATACGAAATTTACTATTTTGCCTATGTTTATAATTTTCTCAAGATGTAAAGTATTATTTTATTATTTAATGTTATTGTTCGAGTTAAGTACTAATTTTGACGTTAAAATTGCAAGTTCTTCAAAAGTAAAAATAAAACAATAGTAGAAATAATATTTTTATACCTACAATTGAATCACGATTACACAGAAAAAGAGAAAGTGAGTTTAGAATTCGGACTGTTGAACATTACGGTTGCTCTTTATAGGTACTATAGGTACCTAATTCTTTTCATGTATAATTATCCCATTATATTTATTTTACATTTTCCGATTTTCTTTTTTTCTAAGTATCTATTATTTATAGAAGTTATTATTCTATAAATTTCTAAAAAATAACTGTTTTGAAACCTGTAGGAACAGTTATAGGTACATACCTATTATATTTAAAACAGTTGAAAACATACAGGTAACAAAAAAAAAATTTGTTTAGAAGTTTGAGTAAAATAGTTTCTTGTCTTAAATATGAAAATTGCGTGTTTTACAAATCTTTCAAAGTTATGAACATATTATGAAAGTTGTTTGGAGTAATAAATAATAAATAGTAATAAATAAATTGGTTTGATTTTTTATCAATCCTATGATACGTTATTGGGTTAGTATAAATTAAATAATATTGAATTAGGCTATTATTAATTTCAAATATGTAACTTTATTAATCGGAAAACAGAAAAAAAGATTTTTAATAATTTTTCTATAGAAATCTACCTAAAAATTGTGATGGGAATATAACATATTGGCTTTTAGGTGTGCTGACTCAAGTGTGAATTATTATTTCGTCAAATTAAAATGTTTTTACTAGTTTTGTATTGAAAAGATAAATTGTATTATTAAGTCATGTTTACAAGATTTTAATGTTATTATTGTATTAACATCAGCTTGTACTATATGTCAAGTACAAATTCTTAATGCAGTATTAAAAGAGAGTATTAATATGTTTGAAATTTTAAGTATGTAAAATGGGACATCTACATCACATAGTAAAAATAATGTTCAATACTTGAGCAATTAGAAAATGTAATCTAATTTATTATGTCTTGTTTCATCATCAGCCATCACTCATTACGCTCATAGATTTATTGTTTTTACATTGATTTATTTCTTATACAATAATTGTTAGGTTAAATTATATTACCTAATTTATTGAGAACTTAGTTAAGTTCAGAACCGTTATTTTAAAGGCAATGTGGTAAAAAAGTGACTTTATAAAGTGATATATAATGAACAAAAAAATGTTGGTAGGTCAAATGTGAGACCTAAACTACAGAACATACTATAATTATATATAAAAATATGCAGACATTTTAAAAATTCTTGTATGCGTCGTACTAGATTGATTCATATATTTTATAAATAAAATAGCAATAAATCGCAAATCGCGTTGCTTGTTTGATATACTGTGACAGAAAGATAGTAAATCACCACTCCCAGCGATTTCCTTAGAAAATAACTAATGAATTGATAATGTATAACTTTTAAGGTTTAGCTCTCAGGTTACTCACATAATTAAATAAGTATTCCTATATGTATTTGTTCAAGCGGAAGTATAAAATGTATGAAGGTTGGGTTATCGTTAATTTCAAAAACAATAGTTTATACTTTACAGTACCATAACAATATACAGTGTGTAACCAAATTAATACCGCAATTTCAAAAAGTTTTTTTATAAACATTGTAAACCCAAATATAATTTTTAGTTCTTGTTTTTGCCATATTGTTTGAAGTTGTTCAGATGCTTTAAAATAAAGGTTACTAAACACTCCTTTTTTTTTACAATAGCTTGTTTTTGTTTTTGTTTTTATTTTGTTGCTTTTCCTCTTTAGTCTTAAATTCATAACAAAATGGATGTTTTAAGGTTTACTAGAAAAATGCAATAATTTACACGAGATGTAATATGTATTGATTAAATGTTCAATGTTGTTTATAAATTAAGACGTAAACGTTAAAATGATTATGATACCTGTAAATTGTAAAGTATACTACTAGTATTATTGGTACTACTTTCTGAACGTTTTAGAAGTTGTGCAGTACAATTTTGTTAAACTGATTGAGGTAAATATTACATTGTGTTTTTATTTTTGTTACAGCCAAATGCAATGTAACAAAGAGTTGATTTTATGATATTTACAATATGTCTTGCGTGCGGGAATCATCACCGCAGCCGGAACATGTTGTCAGTCCAAGACCACTGGGTAAATGAAAGAAAAACGAGGGGGAAAATGTTTACTAATACATTTGACCACGTTTTAAAAATATAAACATGTTTGTTGCAGAGTCCAAGAGAACTTGGAATCCATTCAGGGGTTTGCGTCGTATGTTCAGACGAAATAAGGGACCAAGTCCCGAGCCCAATGAAGTCAAATCATTCGACGACATTTCTGATCCCCCCAGTTTGGATACGTCTAAAAGTCGTTCAACTAGTCAGCTGATAGATGATCCATTCACTAGAAGTCGGTGAGTATAAAAACCTTTGTTACTTTAAAAGTGTAATGTAGATAAATGACAAATTTAAATAAATTATTACAGAAATTTACAGTCTAACCTAAAGAGTGTTAGTCATGACAGTGTATTTAACCCTGAACAGCACCCTGGTCAATCCGATTCTGAATCTGCCATATCTGTACCACAAATGGTTTATCCACAAGCCAATATACAGGTAATTATTTCAAAATATTTTTAAGTACTTATTATTTCTATAGCCGCGGATTACTATTGCTTTCCATTGTTTTTAATGTTTGTTTATTTACACATTCATTCATTGTGTGTTGTTCTTTTAAATTGTTTAAAAAACAATACTTAATTTCCGTTTTATTTACCGTATATTTGTTTTCTAGCATTCTTGAAACTTAAATTTCATTATATTTTGCTTACCGTGAATTAATTAGTTGTTTTTTTTTTATAAAACCTTACTAGTGATTAGTATACTATTATTAGTATTCTATGATCTGATGTTTTTGTAGTTACCTCTTTAATGTTGACAAACAAATGTTTAAAACTTAGGTGCAGATAAAAAAATCCAATAATTGTTGATAATATAATATATATAATTGAGATAAATAATTTAATAATTGAATTAAATTAAGTCCCAATTTAGTTTTGTTTTTTTTTCCAAGGGACTTAAAAAAAATATTGTTTCCACAAAATTTAAATTAAATGTATAGAATATTTACTTTTATATAAACCTAAAGATATTATCATATGGTGAAGATTAGAGTACTTCTATTCTCCAAAATTTTGATTACAGAAAAAAAGCAATGTTGGATTGTTGTGAAATTAATTTGTTCATCCATTATTCTTTGAATCTAAAACTATGATGAGTGATAATGTAAAAATTTAATTGAGTACCTAATAATTATAGACTCTTTATTATCTAAGTTTACTACTAATAATACTTATCTAATATTTTTTTAATTTAATTAGGTTTTAATTTGTATCCTTTTGTTGTTTAAGAATCTATGATTTGTTTAAAAACATTTTTGGCGTATTTAATCATAAGTATTAAGAATTTTCATTGGCATAAATATAAATATATGGTGAAAAATGCACCCTGGAACTTAACAAGTTCTCGACCAAGTTTTCCTCATAGTAAAAATAGCTATATTCTAAGCTGAATAGATTTTAATCATGTATAATTTAAAAATATCAGATTTTTAAAAAAATGTTGATACCACAATTAATAATATGAAAATTCACTTTCTTGCTCTAAATTTAAAATTTTTTTCTAAAACTTTAAATTTATGACAAAAGCACGAACGTAATATTCTAAAGTTGTTTTTGTACTAGTTAATTGATTTTTGTATTGGTATAACACTATAAGAATAGAATGTGACAGATTATTTGTTAGCATCCAGTTATCGAATATCAATCAGTCAATGGATATAATAGCTAGGTATGAGTTATAACTGTTGTTCATTAGATTATTACCTACTATACTAATTACTTACCTTTTAGTTTTCACAAAAAAAATATTTGAAATAATATAGGGAAAATATTTTATGAACGCTTATTTACATTCATTGTAATCCTTTAATCTCTGAACTATCGACTCCCACAATCATGTACTACCCCTTCTTATTCAAGACTGCAACCTCAATATGGTTTATTATTGTATATTTACTATATCATTTATGCTGATTGTAAGTATATGTATTATCTTTACATTATTGTACAATTTCTAAAAAAAAAAAAGGAATTTTTTATCAAAGTATAGTTTGCTTTTAAAATAATTTGATTTTAATTCATAGCTACATTATTTAATAAAACCAATAGTTTCTAGAAATATGTAATAGAAATTTCAAAATATGAGACATTTAATATGACATTTCTAATTAGTTATCAAGATGCTTGATATGGGACAATTATTTACAACGTACACGGAATACATGTACATTGTTTACAAGCGAGTAATGGATCAATTCCAGGCAGTGCCGGATTATCAATTAGCAAAGTAGGCAATTGCCTACGGACCCCTTGACAATAAAAAAAAAATTTTAAAAACTGTAGACCAATAAATAATTATCAAAGCTGTCAGATTTTTTATTCAAATATTCTGAATGTACTGTGTATGTAATTAATTATATGCATTAATATGTGCTGAGTTTTCTGGTCGTTTAAAATATTTTACTAATATTCATTCCATGTTTGGATTCCTTGTTATAAGTTAGTGAAATTCATATTTGATACAAGATTAAGCTATTAAAAAAACGGTGAAATGGCCCCAAAATTTTAATTGCCTAAGGGAAAAGCATAATTTGGCACTGCCGGATCCCAGTTCCTGACTACCAGTTTCCTTTGATAAGTTAAACTTAACTATAGTAGAAAGTTAAAACCGTATTACTGTCGTCTACTTATTTTTGTAAGTTTGCGTGATTTTTATAACTTTTTCTCAATTCAAATTGGAGGATAATACGCGAGGTTCATGCGCACGCTAGTGCTTTAACGACCTATTATGTTGTATGTGGTACCAGTCAAGTCACTACAATAGCCCGCAAGGCATTTCGAATAGGGAGAATCGCGGAGACCCAACCGACCGTGACCTTTAATAACACTGTAATATGGCAAACCTGCACCATCTGTGACGCCCTGTTGTATATTATTTTCTTTGCTTGACGCGATACTAATTCTGTACGTATATACCTACTTAATTCTATAATAATGAATGATATTTATTTTGCCTGTTTCAAAATATTTAACTATTTACTCTACGTGGCACTTTATGAATAACATTATTGAGTTTAGATGCCTGGGTAGGTATAATTTATAGGTGGGATGATCATATGCAGGGTTTCCTGTAGTTTTTGAAATGTGCGTCCCATATTTGTATCTCTTTTCTTCTTTACAAATTACAATAATTACTTAACTTTGATTTTATTTTAATTGTTTTTTAAACTCGAGTCTCAAAGTTAAAAGGAATAAACAAAACTGTTATTTTTGTAGTTTTACAAATCTGGGATGGTCAAAATGTTGATTTACAAACTAAATTATATAGCGAAAAAATTATTATTTGTGTGTTTAATTTTTATGTGTACAAAGGTTTTTACCATCATAAAATTACTTATTTTTTATTAGTACCAACGCTTACCAATATTTTAATATAGCATTTTTCGTTTTTTTTTTTTTTTTTTAAATTGCGTGTTAATTTGAAAAAACTATAAGATCAACTATTCGGACTATAAAGTTTTCTCTATTTGCTCATATCTTAAGTTATATGTTTAAAAAAATATATATTTAGTCAACTTTTTTTGTTTAACCTGTCTAATAATAGTTACATTTGAATGTATAAACCATACCGTGGTTTTAAGGAAATATATACATTTTGATAGTTTGGTTACGTTATATTTTACATTTTCTCACAACTATTACTATATTATTACTTTACAGTTAATGTCTAATATTGATAGTTAATCAATACTAAATTAGTTATTGAATTATTTCGTGTACCTAAGTATTAAACAACTATACAATTATGTTCTCAAAAATAGGCAGAGTTACTGGAAAAGATACAGAGAAGACGAAAAAAAATTCAAAATGACGACGACTGCAGTGATGATGCGGATGACGGACTCCCACGAAGTCCATCAATGCATTCTCCTATTATAGCCACAGGCAATGATCTCCTATTGAGCAAAGTACGATTACCTATTACTATAATACTTCAATAACCAAGTCTTTTGTTTAACCAATTTTAATGACTTTTTAAAAATAACAGGAGCTGATAACTAAATCTTCACACAGCACATGCAGTGATGGCTCACTACTTAGTATGGATAGTTCAGAAATGGACGAAGTAAGACAGATTTATAATTAGTGTAAACAAATGTTGACAATTATTTATATAGGTGTAATTAGTGGAGGGGTTTTCGTAATTAACCTTATTTCAAAATTGTATTTATTAGATTTTTTTATTAGATTATTATTGTTGTATTACTTGGAATACAATTATAAACATTAAAAACTATGTATAGATTGTAACTGCTTATTAAATATTATTTGCATATTAGATAATAACAACTGTATCTATTGGTGGTTATTTTAATATAGTTTTGCTTCTAAAATAACGTACACGACAATGAAATCAATCGGAGAAAAATTGAAACTTGCACTAAAAACTTTTTTTCAAATATAATAAAATACAATTTAATTGCATTATTTCTCGAGATACAAGACATAAATTGTTAAGTGGATTCAAGACCTAGCTGAGTTGACTAAATAACGTGGAAGACTTCTGTGCGTCGACAAAGACGGACTTTTATTCTGTAAATTTTATTAATATTTGGACGTGTTTTTTAGACATTAACCGAACGATTTTTATTAGAATCCATTTTTAAGGATGGTAATTTGGAGTTAAACATTTGAAAAAAACCCTTTTTTACGCATTTATTATTTTTAAAGTTTACAAACATTACAAAATATTCTTTTGATCGATCCCCAGTAGACGTTTCAGCCAATTATAACCTTTTCTCATACTTGTAATTCCACTTATTATATAGTCTATCAGTTTTAACTCACTTTCGGGTCTTAAAACGAGAATTACAAATGTCATTATGGCATGCAGGTGGTACGTCAAAGATTATTTTAGCGCAATCAGCCATAAAAAAACATTTCTGAGAACTTTTTAATGACACACAGGCTGCAGTCTTTCGCTTTTTATTCAATTTAGCTAAACCGAAAAGGCGTGGAACCCTCTTGAGCGCTGTGTATCGGAACACCTCTACTATATCGTAAAAACTGTTTTATGAAGAAAAAAAAAATTGAAAAAATGCAGGCTAGTTTTAAGAACTACAGCGAATAAAACATTTTGTAATTGTTATCAAACCGGTATTTTTATCTAAACGTACACACTGTGTTAAAGGATTCGTTGGGAGCGCACAATTCTCGGTATTCGTCAAAAATATCGTTGTCCGATAGACGCCCACCTCAAAGCCATCAGGAAAGTTCAGGTAAACGCGTTTAGTTATTATTTTACATTTTTACTGTGTATACATTCACGTTCCAATTACGGCGTGCAGATGGCGATTCTTCAACAAGTGTGCCTCTGAGTCACAGTGCAGCTAAGCATCGAATGGCGATCAGGCCCAAAAGAAATCCCCGGAGCAAAAAACCGGTACGTTGACGATTTTTATTTTCATACAACTATATTTCGGTCAGGGCTGAAAGTTGGTCACTTAAAGTCACTTATAAAAAAAACTTGGTACTCATTGTAACTTTTTTTTGTTTCAAAAAAAGTTAAATTTTGTTATGTGCAAGCGATACATGATTCCCACTTCTGACTTTCAATTTTGGTTAGATTTTTTTCGAGTCGTCTTACTCAAAGAAACCAGAAAATTATAACCGATGTACATAATAATACTTGATTGAGTATAATTGTACGTCTTTAATTTTTTTTTAGTCAGGCCTGATTATATTAATAATTCTAACGTGGTGTTTATTCGAATTGTCGATATTAATAAGAAACTTCTTACGACAAAACTTGTTGAATCACTTTTTAATTTTTATATGCGTATATCAAGCTTTCAGTCGTTAATTAAAATTGCTCGCTAATTGTCTTTTGTTAAAAAAAAAAAAAAAGGTTCCTATATAGTAATCTTATAGGTACATTATTTAATTATTTTCAAGAAATCTCAGTTTCTAATACTTATGCAATGTACGTTATGATTATACACGGGTGACCTAAAACGGGTTTTGATTATTTTGATTTTTCTTGCACACAATATCTTTTTTTTAAATAACAAAATTAATTGAATTAGCACTAAAAAAAAAATCCACGCATAAAGGTCACTTTTCTGGTTACTATTTTGGTCACTTCATTTAGTTGCTTAGACCACTCCCTCCAGCCCTGCACTGATTTTGACGGCGATAAATACGTCTCAAACGTATGAGAAAATACGTCATAACTAGAGATCGGATTTTTATGATTTTACATATTATTATCTGTTCCTACGCTTTGCAGAGTTAAACGGGAGTAAAATAAATATCTTTACGTAACGCCGAATTCAGAGAAAAAAATGTATTTTGCATAAAAACGCATATTATTTTAAAGGATTAGAGTATATTTGAGAAATAATCAGCAATAATGAATTTTTTTAATAGTGTTTAGGAGAAAATATTAGAATCGCATGTTATATGATATATCACTATTAGAACAATTTGTACAATTAATTAATAATACGTTTAAATCGTCGCCTTTTTTTTTTTTACCGAATATTAAGAATATTTTGCACTTTCAAGGACAACACATTTCTGGTATTTTAGAAGAACATTAAGTGTACACATCGTCCATTTTTAACGACATAAAAATATCGTGTTTTGAGAACGTTTTAGAGAATATTAATCCGACCTCTAGACACTCGTAACACACAATACACTATTGTTTTATGCACACACAGCTAACGGCGACGAACGCTCTGCCCGCGACACCAGAAGTGAACGAAGAGCACTCCGGACGGTCCACTTCGCCCGAGACAAAGCCTCAAACTACCGACACGACAGGTATATACAACTACGGCCAAAGCTATTCCGCTTACAACCCGACCAAGTTTGTGGCTAAAAAACGGCCGTTATCGGAATGCGATGACGGCGGTTGTACATCCGTAAGACCGAAACGTCGTAGCAAACCGAAAAAACGCTGTTGCCTGTTTCGGCTCGGCTGTCGTCGTTTCGGCCGCGGTCGTTCCGGCGTGTATCGCGTGCGGAACGACTCGCTCCCGTACTTTGTCCGAAGCTCGTCCGTCCGGCCGGTCGGATTTAACAGAATATCCCCCCCTCCCGTGTCGCTTTGTAACGAGAAGAATAGCCAACCGTCGTTACACTCGTCTCCTGCTGCGTTTGACGAACAGCAGCCGCCGCGACCGATGGACGTGACCAAAGGTAGAATTAGACTGAACTTGTACGCTTATCCGAGTGGATATTTGCGATTCCTGGAGAGTTACTTTGCGTGCGACGACAACGACGTTATCGGAACGGCAAAAAAAAGACTGTCCGCCATTAGTGAAGAGGACGTGTGTCCCCTGTGTGGCGGGTCCATCGATTACACTAGTTTGACGAAAACGGCGACCGGTCGATGGAAAAATCCGTTGCTAATACCGTTCTAAGACTATCTAATTATAATTTTTTTTTTTTTACAATTCACAAAAACTTATCGATTCTCTCGCGTCTACATTGAAACATTGTGTTGGCGTCACGATAATAGGTTAAATTGTCTTAATATTCGTCCCTGTTTGCCAAATATTATAATAATTTATAGTTTAATATTTGTATTCATTTCTATTTTCGCTTTGCACTCATACACCACGTGTACCTGTTTTTGTTTGCAGATGGTACCACCAATATCAGCACTACTACCATCACTACTGCAACTTTTACCACCACCACCACCACCACCACCGCCACCACTACTACCTCTTCCTGCAATGACTCTTGCACTGCTAATTCTATGGTCTCAAATTGTGACCTGGACGCGTCAGTCGATGAAATATCGGTAGAAAACGTTCCGCGACGCGGCGAAAGCTTTTTTCACCGGCTACTGACCCGCCGAAGCACCAAAAAAAAGAACAAGTCTCCATCCGCGGAGGAAGTAGACGTGGACAGATTTTTGTTTGATGAGAATATGGGCGCGAAGCCGAGGCAGCGTGAAGAACCTCCACCCGCTGGTCGTATGCAACTGTCATATCCTCCAGATTTGCCGCCCGATTACCAACCGCAGTCGCAAAACTATCAGTGCGGGCAATCAGTGGAAGATATTTTTGAGGCGGACACGTTTGTTCCGATCAAACAGTCATTTAGCCTCGGCCAGCAGTTGCTCGACGACGATGCAGCATCCTCAATTGGTGGAGAATCATCAATGCAGAAATTTTCATCTTCGGATAGCGTGTCCAGTATTGCTTTGGACGAACCTGTTGAAAATATTATAGAACGTGAAATGGCTACCGAAAGATGTCGCAGTTACAGCTCGAGCGATTCAGAATACCATGTCTTTCGCCCTTTGCCTGTGCCTGCGCCGCGTCTCTCAAAACTGCACAATGGCTGTGGTAGTGGTGCTGGTTCTGCTGATGTCGTAGTGCGCAGAAAAAAACGTGACGATCAGCAACCCGAATTGCTCAAAGTGTTTGCACGACGATCTTTAAAGCTAGGTCAAGACGGTGAACCAGAGTTGCTGGTATTGGCCGGTGGTGGTGGTGGTGGTGGTGGTGATGATGATAATGATAATGTCGTTCATCAACAAGAAAACGAGTGCAATTCGGAAGTCGCTAACATCACTACTGAAAATGAGGCCGTTTCCGTTGTATTGCAGTTGGCAGATGAAAAACGCCATCAAAGCGATTCTGACGTCGATGTCAACGAAAATCGGACGTTGACAGACATGCCCCGGTTTAAGCGTATAC
This sequence comes from Hormaphis cornu, assembly GCA_017140985.1. NCBI lineage: Eukaryota > Metazoa > Arthropoda > Insecta > Hemiptera > Hormaphididae > Hormaphis > Hormaphis cornu. The sequence continues at coordinate 31,976,927 of CM029359.1, forward strand.
AACAGCGTCGGGAAGAGTGGGAAAAGAGACTGTCACAACAACAGCATAATTGAGAAATAGGTACAATAATATATTCCCTCTTCCATATTTTATGCCTACACTAAAACAAAGAACAGTTTACTCGATTTGTTGAGTTATTTGATAAAAATAACTTGTTATTAAATCATATTACGTAGTGTTATATAGTTAGGTATTCCTTTTTATTCAACGGTGCTAGATGATGGTGATTTTTTTTTTTTTTTTTTTTACTTGAGTGGCCTTATGACAGAGACAGAAATGTAGGTTGTGACTTTGTTATATTTTTATCGCATTATACTGAGGCAATATATTTATTATTATATAATATATTATTAAGTTTTGATTTAAAAAAAAATCTGACCAATAACCATTTACCATTTTATTATTTTTTGTTACAAATTTGAATATTCAAACCTTTTAACTATTTTATTAACATGTTTTAGAAATTATTTATATTAAAGGTATAAATCTAATTACCTATGTTATTTCTCATGTACTTTTTCATTGAATTAAAATGTCTACATTCATGTTATATTGTATTTTTAAATTTAGAGTTTATAGAGAACATAATGTTTTAAAAAAAAAACATTTGTTTTTTGTCCTTTTGACAATATTTGTCTGTGATTCCAAAACATTGAAAATATTTAATTTATTTGATAATTTTCAAACAATTATTTGAATGGTAAATATTCTGTTTTGTTCAATTGTTAATTGCTGTTTTTTTTAAAAAAAAAACTATTCAAATGTTCCTTTTTATTTGCCAATTGTATCGCTTTGTTCGTATTATTTAACATCATAAAACAATTGTTTATTTTACCTTTGATAATTAAGTAAATACACATCCATTACTTATGTGTCTACAGTATACAATATGATGTTGCTGTTACACTGATTCGTACTATTGCGTTAAGCTAGAACATAATATGTTTTAAACTCCCTTTGTCGTAAGTTTAAGACAGTTATTAAACATGTGTTAAGCCAACCAAATGATTGCAAATTGTAATTTTTTACAATGTTATGCGTATGATTTTTTGTACTCGCAGGTTGTAAGCGTATACTTTGTGTAAACTTGATAATATTTTTATTTACTTTAAACTTTATACTTAAAGTTGATCTGTGTAGTACACATTACAGCATAATATAATATAATATTATAGACTTGTAGAAAAAAGTTTATCAATCAAAATTTTAAAACTCACCTTTTGTGCATATTATATTGATATTATAATATAGCGAATTGGACCTGATATTTTTTTGCCTGTTATTGTTATTATTATTGACTAGTATAATTATTGTGATCATCATCACTCAATTTTTTATTAATTATTATTATTATTTTTTTTTATTTTTAAACTTGAACTTATTATTATGATTATTATTGTATTTTAATACGTTAAATATTTATTTTTCAAAGAACCTTGTATTTTTGTATTTATATTTTATGACCAACAAGTCAAATTATTATATACATATTATATTATTAATTTGTTGATAAAATTATTTTATTATGATGAAACAATGTATATTTTGATGAACGTAACAAAATAAAATGTATAAGAAAATTAACAACAGCTGTAAGAAACAAACAACTAAATAAATAAGTTAAACGTGTTTAAATTAATTGATTTCTGTTTCCCTTTTGGGATGATTTTCTTCGGTCTCTTCTGTAGTAATAATAGTTTCTTCATCATCTGGATGCAGTTGAGTTTCTTCATCGCCTGTTAGATTGTCGTTTGCTGACTGACTACGAGAAACATTACGTCTGTAGAAAAATAAATAAAATCTTTATCACTGTAATTAATACGCTGAGTAGATGAGAGTAGTCATCAATTCTATGGTTTTCATACTTTTATAATCAGAATTTGAGATTTATAGTTAACAATTTTTTTTTATGAGTGCCTACACTAAATTTAAGATGACATAGATACAGATTTGTTTGAGGAAACAATATTAGATATTTTGGTTTGGATACTATTGATAAATGGTAAATGTCGTATACAAATTTTCATGTTTTACAAATTAAATTTATATTATATTTAATAATAAGAACATTCCAAAAACCGAAATAGTTATTTTTAGAAAATAATTAAAATTGTATTGCTTGACATTTTTATCAATTCTGTTCAACACGTATTAATGCATAAAAAAAATTAAATTATTTTAAATTGAGAGGAAAAGTAAGTATAGATTATATTGGTAATTTGTTTATGATTATTTCACAAGAATTATCCTAGGGTTGATAATTTTTTTATGAAACTGAAAATTGGTTGATTAGTGGGTATTCTTAACAATATATGGACCTACATACATATACTATTTATAAAAAACATATTTACTTTAAAGTTTGCTTTCTTTTCGTTTTGACAAACATCCGGTAACCAACGCACACCAGAATGAGGAACAGTGGACCCAACAAGAGTAGCATGATTGGCACGACCTTCACGAGGGCTCTAGACGAGAACTCTTGATGACCTGTGCATACGAACAGAATCACCAGAGCAAAAATATAGAAAAATGAGACAAATAGACTGTGTTTGGTGGCAGTCAGAGTGATACGTCTGTTAAAACAATAATTGTGACTAGGTACCTCATGATTTTTGAAAATTTTTAACTCCATATAGATAATAATTTGCTTCTCAAAACTAAAAAATTTAATTTGTAAAAAAAAAAAACCCTAAAAATGAAAAATGGTTTTTTATTTTTAGTCCTAAAATAACCAAAATCATATGAAATTTTTACTATACGCTTTAATTATATTATGCTTAAAATATATAGTGTGGACACTTGACGTTTAATGTGTTTTGGACATTTTTGGATACTACTTACATAAGGTCACTTTTGAACTTGCAGTAAGTTGGTTACTTTATGTAACTATAAAATAGATCAAAATACTGATAATTGATCTGGTTAAAGAAAAAAAAAATTTTTTTCCAATTGAAAAACTAAAACAACATCTTAGCCCTTATTTACAGCAAGTAAAGCGTTCTTTTCAGATTTTTTGAGCCTTTGTTTGCCGTACTTTTTGTAGTTTACCTTTAATTAGGCTATGATCCTTGGATACCACTGAACTTTATTAAATAAATTTATATTATATTAATTATTCTTAGGATACGACGACTGTATAGGGTACACCTCTATTTCGTCACAATAAGTTGCCGGTGGAAATAATTCGATTTTAATACATTTGTATTTAGCAGTAGGTGTACTTATTAAGTATATAAAGTAATTAAATACTGAAGTATATAATTTATTTTAAATTTTTATTTCGCAAAATTTTACAAATTATCAATACCACATAAATGTAAAAATAAAAATCGACGATTTTCAATGTCAAAAACAAACATTATAATAATGAACATACCTACGCTTAAGTTGAATAAAAAAAATCTAGAGATATATTTTACAGTAAATTATAAAATCGATGTAAAATACAAATTAAAAATAAACCGTAGTACACGTGTTGGCTGAATAAAGCAGAACATGCAGTAAAGCCGAGATAAGAAAAAGGGCCCATCTAGGTGATTTTGAAAAAAAAAAAAAAATTAATCACAAAATTACTAAGAAAGAAAAAGCGTTCTATTGATGTAAAAAAAGTTCCACGGTTCGTACGGAAACCGTATGAAAAATAATTATTTAGAAGAATATAGGCCCTTGTTCTTCCGTTGAATGGATTATTATATTAGTAGGTATCAACGACCACTGTTATCGACAACATAATAATAAAAGTTTTAATTTGAAAGCTTCGATTGGAAAAAAGGCCTAAAAATCCAACTTTTAAAAACATTTAATGTAAAAAAATGAAAGGTTTATTTTAAGTCTTTATTATCAACTTAATAAAAAAGTCTTTTTTCATATTTATACTTGTTTTTTTTTAATCTCTCCTGTAAAAAAGTAAAAACTAGAGTAAGGCCCTTTTTCTTATCAGTGTTTCAAATATAATTATTATATTTAATAATAATTAATATAAATTAATAATATTATTAATATATTAATTAATAATAATTAATATATTAATATAATTATACGTATACAGATATCAAAAAATTCGTACTAGATATAGCTAACTATACCTACTTATCGAACAATCACAATCGTTTAGTTTTTAAAATGGCCGACTTCTTCAACATACGGACGGTTAACAATTTTCTCGGAGGAGCTGACACCGTTACACGAGGACTATGTATTATGTAATAATTTTAATTGGAATATTCATTGTACGTATTGTTGTAGTTTTAACAATGTACAATCAATTTTAGAGGGCTTTTGAGGGATAGTTGTAGCAATGAAGCTCACGAGTATCGCCCCAAAGTTCGCAAACTTTCCTCGTTGAAGTGCCGATAGCGAATAGTTGCCATAGAGGTGTTAAGAACGACGTTATTGCGGTTCTCTCGCAGTATAATACCTACTTTGGTCTTTGTAAAAAATTTTTACCAAAAGCGCAGAAACGATTTCGATGACATTTATACGGGACAACCTATGTGAAGTATGATGTATGATCATCAGTGCCAAAATATTGGCGGAGTAAACAAACGTAAAAAATAAAAAATATGTACAGTCGAATAGTGATCTCTACTTTTTTTAAAGTCGGTTAAAACTTAAAAGTAGGTACGAGTTACGGGGGGGAGGAGGGAAGGAAAAATAATGCCCCCCCCCTCAAATACGCCCGCGATATTTATAGCGTCCGAACGGGGAGGTGTTTTTTTTTTTTTCTTCTCAAAACGAGTCTTTGAATCTGGACGGAAAAATCTGTCTTTGGACGGCGGCGGCGGCGGCGGTGGAGGGTCCGGCCGGCTCTTGCTGCAGCGGTTTTCGTCCCGGTAGCGTCGGCGACCCGGGCACGTAAATGGCCGTCCTCTTGTCCCGCCGCGCCTCGTTCAGCTGGCCCTCGTACTCGGCGTCCAGGTCCCACACCTTGTCGGGCTCGAAATCCACGTCCGGTTTGCCGGGGAGCGGCTCGTGCGTCCGGTACACCGCGTCGTACGACCGCCGCGGGTTCGTGGAGGACGGCACCGAGCTGCCGGGGTCCGACGGGCCGTCGTCTTCGTCGTCGTCCGCGGCCGTTGCACCGCCGCCGCCGATCCCGGCCAGATCGATCGTGCTCAACGCCATCACCGAGTTGCGACGTTTGGCCGCCCGCGCCGACTGGTACCTCAGGCTGAGCCGGCCGGTGCGCCGGTACACGCGCGACACTACGCAGCAGATGCCTACCAGCAGCGGTACTATGAGGCCCGAAATCAGGGCGATCGTCGTCCACGCGCTCCTCGACTCGTACTCGACGTGACCTTTATATTATTATATCATGTACTTAGTGACTCATGAACAAACGAAATGTAGGTTGTGATTTTTGTTCTTTTCAAGCGTGCTCGTCCCCGTGATGTGTACACGTATATATATATATATATATATGCTTAAACTTTGTACAGAATATTATATGTTGTCGAATACTGGAAAAAATCCCCCGGACAAAATGTCACTGCGCAGTGTGTATATAATCGGTGTAAACCAGCTGTGTCGCACGGACGCGAATCATGCGGGGTACTGAACAAAGCGGTAGAAAAGTTCCTGCTGAGCCAGTGTGTAAGCTGGACAAAAAGAAGAACCGACGAAACCAAATAAATGAAACCGCAGGAAGATACCATATTAAAGAGAAAAGATGAAATAATCATATGGGTCGAGTCTTGAGACACGAAGAAGAGCTTTTGTATATTATAATAGAAATGGATGGGTAAATGATCGACCTGCAAGGACATCTTACATCAAAAAGATGATTTCCGATGCAGGTCTAATTACAAACTACAAGGAATCGAAGAGGCTATAGCTACAGGTAATATATAGAACTACGGGATATTGCGAGGTCGACCATAAAAAAAAAAAAATAAAATAATAAACCTATAGCGTTCGTTCTAATACGGTTGATAAGTGAACCATAGAAGTCGTAAAAACAATAGTTGTTTTTTTTAAATAAAAGAGTTGTATATCTGTATAATATTAATAATTTGAGCAAATTACACAGCTGCTGCAGTACCATATAATATTATTGACTTCGTTTAAGTATATATTTTGTAGCCTGTAAAGTCTACAAAATGCTGGGATTTACATGAAGAGCTCATGATCTATCGTATCTAAAAAAAACCTTAGACCTGTACGGCCCATTTTAGAATACCAACGGTATACGGTTCTTTGGGATCCGTATACAATACATAGCTAGAACTTATCTCGTTAGACGGAAACGGTCCAATGTAAAAAGTTCTTGGTTTTATTCTGCGTATTTAACCATCTACCACTGCACGCGACTATAGTCCTTTCTCTCTAAAGAAATTGAAACTCTCCCAAAACGCAAGTACCTACTAGATTGGGGCTTAAATTCTTGAATGGCTTACCCGAGTTTAATGAACCATTCAAAGTTTCCCAAAAACAAACTTCTCGATATTCCGTTCCTCTTTTTACCTTCCTCCTTACACTTCTAATTTATTATAACCTAGCTGGTAAACCGATTGGAATGGATGATCCTCTTTTGAGAAAGAGTTGGCAAGTTATGACCGAAATGAAAATAAAAAATTTAAAACCGGGATTTTCTATCCAGAATAAATATTCATTCCAGTTACCGTGATATAATTACTACCTACGTTCTGCAGATGACTGACTGTTACGGTATTTTTTTATCTTTCCGGTTTTTTTCCTAAACCATTTTAAGGTTTCCGTGATGAAATTGAAAACCACCGATGTTTTTTCTCTATGAATTAGGCACTGTGTACGCACATATGTCATAATAACTTATGGTTTTTTTTTTTGTTAAACTTTGTTACGCCAAAAGCCACGAAAAACTTTCTTACCGCGTTTTTAGCTTCGTCTCTGTATACGTATGCCTATAAATTCAAACACTTCTAAATAAATTGTTTTTTTACAATTTGAACTTAATTTTACCATATTAATGCCCGAATTGCGGTTGTGGTATAAGTACCAACAAGTTAAAACTGCATACTTTTAACAAAAGTTATTTAAAAATGTACATTTTTGAAGGTTATACAAGATATAGGTGATCCTTGCAAGTCGCGTGTACGATAACAACAGTAATTTTCAAGTAAATTTAAACATTTCAGTGTAAAAGTTTAAGCATACAAATGGGGTAAGCATGCTTAAGACACATTTTATATAGGTACTAATATTTTATACCTAACTAGTAATAAAAAAAAAAAAACGCCACTTGTAAGCTCTTGTACGTAAAAACAAGTTAAAGATATTTCAAACAAATTGAAAGTAATAAATTAATATTTATATAAGTACATTTCAATGATAAAATTGGTGTAGGTGTATACACAATACCTACTCAATAACTACCATCAATGACAGAAAATAAATTGATAGGTACTATAAAACAATTAAGATGAGTCTTTAAACTATTTTTATGCAACTGTGTTTGAGTTAGGTGTATTAATTATATTATTATTCTTACATTTTTTACAAAGTTTAATAAAAAATAATAGAATCGATTCCTTTTCAAAATAATTATACTAATAATCACGATTTTGTTTTAATATTTATTATTATTGGAATACAATACAATTATGGTCAATAGAGGATCTTGATCCGTATAATTAGGTATTTATTGGAAGCTATAAATGAGAAAATAAATTGAATAAAATGTACCTATTGCTTACTATTTTTCATTTTCAGTTTGTTTGAAAAAAAAAAATTTAAAAAATACTCATTGTAAACGTTTCTACTTTCTATTAACAAATAAAGCAGAATGACATAATATATTCTCATGTCGTTCAAATCAAACAAATATAGGCCTGCTCACACATACTTATACAATGTGTATTAATTTATTAATTTTTACTTGTGAAATTCTCTACAAAAAATGTACTAATTTATTTTTTGTTTAGTTGTGTTTCTATAAGTTTACGATGTATCGTAATATTATACAAGACCGTATTAAAAAACGTATAATACGAGAGAACGGATTTTGAAAAATAATTTTTTTAAAAACTAACAATATTATAATAATTTATAAATTAGTAAATATATCTATTATACATCTATTACACAATTTTTATTTTTTATGACTAGAAATATGTGTAGAGATGTGCTGCGTGGAACTTTGTTTAAACCTACCTCGGATACGAATTAGTATAATGTTTTGTATTATGATCCCATTTTTATGCGCGGGTAGTATAATATGTCAATCTATAAGTACTTACTAACCAACTACACTTGCCTTATATCCGTAGTAACTGGCGAGAGCAAAAAAGAAACGCTAATCGGATTTTTTTTAATTTTTATGACAGTTTGATATAGAACTAAATCAAAATTTTTTTAGTTGGTTACTAAATTAATTGTAAGTATTTTATTATTTATCGTTTAGCGAAATTTATTGTAATATCATTACAACCTACCAATCTTAAAGTACTAAGGCGTTTGTAATGTTTTTATAAGTACTTACGTAGGCATTCCGTGTACCCGTATTCGGGTATGTCCCATTTTCCATCGGCTGAGCAAGATCTTCTTTGATCGCCTATCAACACAAACTCTTGATTGCACTCGAACGTCACTTTGGTGTTAGGCACGAACCAAAAGTTACTTTTCCGACCGAAACGCGGCGTTTCCAAAACCCCGCACGAGATAACTATATAATCGAACAAAAACATAAAAACAGTAAAAAAAAAAAAAATTGAAATAATTTATCATTAGTTTGCACAAATTTAAACGCCATCACAGATATTAACTGTGTAAGTGGACAAGCTCGCACGGTAAAAGGAATTGACGGAACAGCTTGACCGCAGTCGACAGAAATTGTACGCGACTTTTTCTTCTTTTTCAAGCACTTATAGAAGAACAATTTGGCAAACTATACATCATAACAATTTTTAAATCGACCCCTTCGAGATAAAGACTATTCGTTTTTTATGACTTAAGGCACAATTATATTAATTGACTTTAGGCTACAAATTTTGCCTAGGTACATCATAATATACGCATGATGAGATCTCTCAGTATGAGATCATAATAACACGCAAAAGGTGTAATAATTGCAAGGCATATGTTTTTATTTGATAAAACTATTAGCTGATGTTAACAATAGAGCTGGGGTGCAAGGTAGCGAAAGAATAGTAAATAAGGTATTGGGATAATATATGCAGTAATAATACTGAAAAAAGACAAGACACAGGATTTGGGGGCACTTCCGTCGCCTCGGTTCTTCCCCGGTATTTAGAACACTATAGAACAATTTATCGGGATCGCAGTACATTCCAAGCACAAAACATAAGCATATCGATTATTTTTAATTCTATTCGAATGCCATACAATGCGTGTACTTAGGAGGATTATGTCTTATATCAGGTCCACTTACCTCTCTGTTTACTCATTTTTTTCGTGTTCACGTATCCGTCTTGGTACTGCAGGGTGTAAAACGCCAAATCCCTGTTAAGACTGACCGAATAGTCGTATTTACATTGATACGAGTCTCCGCACAGTTCCTTGGCCGTCCGTATGTCAGTAGTGCCGCGATCAGCGGGTATGATGAGCTCCGGAGTGGACTCGAACACCGGTTCAAACGTCCGGTTCGCATAGTAGCTAGCCGTTCGGCCGTATTCCCGGAAAAACAAAGCCCCGCCTTTGTTTTTCTCGTCCCTGTCTTCTAAAATCCCTGTAGACCGAAAAACCGTGAACAGGGTTACGTTTTTATAGAATCACCTAACAGGTTATTGTTACCCGGCGTTGCCCAAGTTTAGTTGTATACTGAGACATACGTTTAGAGCAACAAAAAGCGTTAGCGGGAATTTGTTAAGGAGGGGGGGGGGAATATTTAAAAAAAATATTTTTTTTTTTAAAAAAAATTTTTATGTAGTGTTTTTTTTTTTTTTTTTTTATAATGATCAAGATAACTGACCAAATAAAAAGCCAAGGGGGTAAGTGCGACTTTTCCATACCTAAGTATACATTTGTGTTTGTCCATTAGAAATCTAAGTCCTAGAACCGCACTTGCCTATTAAAGGTCGAATTTTGAAAAACGCTGTTATACGTAGTATTTCTATATAATTTGTTCTACAGAGCATTTATACCGTGTTAAAAAAAAAAAAAAAAGAAGGAAAATATCCACCCAATAAAATATTTTTTTTTTTTGTATTGATCCCTCTAGGAGTTGAATTTTAAGAACTGCTATCATTTGTATTTAATTACGTTGATGTTACGGATTTGTGTTAATTTTTAAAAAAAGTTGATCAGAAATTATTTTTACTTTTTACCGATTTTAACTATTCTTTAGAAATTTAATTCAAGTAAATTCGTTCTTAAAGAGTCTCTATTTTTTGAAATGTTAATAGTGGTTTAGATTTGTATTCATTTAGCTTTGGCGGTTTCGGTCCAGAAATATCTAACTTAAGACAATCCGAGCATAAAAATATTTTTATCGAACGGAAAACGTGGTATATAAAATAATATTATATGATTAATTTTGCGTTGAAGAGTATTTACGCCAAGTTTCAAAAAAATGCGATCAAAAATCAGCTTTTTCTTTTTAATTCTTTTAATTCAATTAGGAATTTTAAAAAAAAACCGTTTTTAAATTTTTGTATCATAAAACGAAACTCCTGACTATAGTTTAGTTTTTTGTTTATAAGATAATGGCAATAATATTATGATTTCAAAATTATACAGCCAATTAAATATTTTTACCGTTTCTCCCCCTTTTAGGGGTTTAATTTTGGAAAATATAGTGAAAGATACTTCATCATTTGTACAACCAACAGAGTATATCATGCGTGTCAAGTTTAAAAAAAAAATCGGACCAGAAAAAAGTTTTTCATTTTTACCGTCTTTTACCATTTTTAATTCCCTTAGGGATTGAATTTCTCAACGTTATAAGACAAAACTTCAGTCAGGACACGTTATTTTATATATTATACATACATAGTTTTGTTTGGTAGACCGTATATAATATGTACTTACAATTTGAAGCGTACTGTTTGTGTACTGATTCGAAATCGTACGTGTTTGGTTGCACTAGTACGCCGTCAGGTAGAGCGAAATCGTCGGACTGATCGAAACTCCAATTACCGAACAAACCTCTGGTTCGATTCTGAAAAAAAATATCAATTCGTCTAATTGTGGTCAGGTGAAAAATATCGGTACCCGTGTACCGAAATTTTTTGGATTGATACAAATAATATAGGTGGTAGTAATTACGATAAACTGCCAAGGCAAATACACTCTGGTCGTCATGAACCCTTTGTTCTCCAAAACTTCTAGTCCGGCGCCCGACTGAAACATGACGACTATTTCGGACTGATTTAAAATATAGGAAGGCGAGTAAACGGTTACACCTATTGACAACAAATTCACGGTTGACATTATAGGATTTAGGTGAAAAACGAATAATAAATAAGGTAATATTGTTTAAATTTGATGATAAAATCGTATATTATTTTAATAATTTATAGACATGTGCCATATGGTATACAAACCTGGGCGTCAATTCGTTAAAAGTTAAAATTAAATTAATTATAAACTCGTTAACTTGTTTTTTTTGTTAACTTTTTACTAAATAAGTTAATTTTTATTTCATTTAATTTGTATTAACTTCAATTCACCTAATCTGTAAAGATTTAAAATTGTTTGTTAAAACACTTTGAAAAAAAAAAAAAAATAGTAAGAAGAAAATTGAAAAAGAAAATACAAAAAAAAAAAATTGTTGAAAAAGAGGAAAAATTTTTTTGTTAGTTTAACTTTTAAATTAATAAATTTAAAAAGTTAATTTTTAGCTTAACTAACTTTTTGTTTTTTCAATTAACTTAACGAGTTAAAAAAAGTTGTTGACTTGCTAATACGTATCGTTTACCGTGAAAATGTTGAACTTTCAGCGCCGGTCTGTCAAAGTACACTCGTTTGCCGTCAGCAAACACGTCCAATCTGTACCTCCACTGTGCAGCTTTGGGCCTTAACCGGACTTCGATCACAGTGGACGTATTGTCCCGCGAAACTACGGAAGTCAATGTGGTCGCCCTCACCGGACCGTATATATTGTCCGGCAGTTGTTCAAATCTGCCCTGAACGTCGAATTTGTACTTCTCCGATTCCACGTGAACCAACACGAATTCTCCTTTACCGTTAAAAGTATACTCCAGATCGTCGAAGGTGATCACATGAGGATCACCAAACACGGTGGCTATAAACACAACACAAAACGGGCGCTAACGAACTATTTGCTTATACGGTTGATGCTTTCAAATGAGTTATTCGTTGATTTTTTAAGTTTGCAAATATAAGTTTAAACTATTACGCATTCTACAACGGAAATTCGCCCACGGTGGACGACAGTGTCGAATATATAAAAATATTTTAGGGGTGCTTAGCATTTTCGATTGACCACACCTCCGGCCACCGCACAGTTACGTTAAAAAGGACCAAATTTGTTTAAACCAATTTTTTCGAAATTTAGAAGAGGGTGCTTGAGCACCATTTTAACAGTGGAATAGCCGCGCACTGGTGGATGACGAACACGAGAGCGAAAATCGATCCAATACTTTCTCGCCGATCGTCGAGAATAATCTACGATAAATTAGATTTGTTGGTTCCTATTTACCGACATAAGGTGATTGATACGCAACGCAATCTTGAGAGGGGCGTCTTTCAAAACGGTAAGTCTCACAGCCGACTGCTTGTTCTTCTTGCCACAAGCAACAAGGGAAAAACGGGCTCATGTCGTGGAACCACTGGGATAGTGTTGGAACCTGAAAATTGAAATTATACATATTATAATTAGATAGTACCTATGTAATATCCATTTAGTAACAGGTTAAATCATTGTTTCAAAGTTGATTTCAACAGAATGACAGGTTGAATGCGTAATAAACAGGGATAAAATATAGGTGATTACTACTTGTTCATTTCCAACAGGATTAAGTTCAAGTGTTTAACGATAAACAATTGGTTTTTATTACTTATATATTAGCCCTAATTTAATTATTTGACATGTTTATCTTGGAACAATGAATGGATAATATTTTAATGGCGTTTATTGGACAAATATAGTAAAATATCATTTCGGATTTTACGTTTTACGAGTGTTTCATTGTATGTCAATGTTGTATGTTAATCGTAAAATACACTGTTCAGGACTATCAGAATAAACAAAACTCTCAATGTGTATATCTGCTAAAATAATAAAAATAATTTACAATTGGAATTTTTTAAAAACAATTGTTTTCTAAAAAGTTTTTAAAGTGATACTAAAAGATTGGCATTTGAGCGTTGGATGATTCATGATACTTTATTTGAAAATTTTTTCAAAATTTGCTCAGTTTTAATGTTATAATCGATATATTAAAAATATTTTCAAAAAAACAGAAAAATTCGTGATGTATATTCATCACAATAACCTCTTCAAAATTAATTTAAGTCTTTTAATTCACGTATTACCTGAATAATTAAAACAAAAAAAATTACAAATATGAGGTCACAAATTTAAACAATATTGATGCTGTTTGCAAAATACGAATTACTAGAAATAGACATTCTTTGAAAATTTTTGAAATTTTGGCGCTATTTATTTGATAAAAACTTTGATCTTCAGGTTTCGGCGTTAAAACACAGTCATAAAAATTTATTTTTTTGGACACAGGTAGTTAAAAAAATGTAGGGAATTCCCGATTGTCGTTTATATACACTACTCGTATCTATAGAAAACTAGTGAAGAATAACTTATAAAAATACTTTATAGTTCAGTGTTCTTTGGTTGAGCTCGATCAGAATTATACCTATAGTATCCGTAAGCAATGATTATTCATTGTTTTCAAATGTAATAATGCGGCCAGTTTATACTTTGATACTGCCACTGTACTGTATAAAGTGTAAACCAACCAACGCAGTGACCAATTTCATAGTCCACTACTCACCATAACACTCTATTAGACTTATTTTTTCAATTTCAATGATGTTTTTGAGATACAGAAATTAATGTCCATTTGAAAAAATCCACCTCATTCCTAGCTCCCTCGACAAAATCATTTGATCGCCACTGTGTCCCCTTCAACCCAAATCGCGCCCATAATAATATAATACCTATGTTTATTTGATCGGAACTCACTTTGTTGGCTTCCGTCCACGGTAAAAATCCCAAGTTGTGCGATCTCCTCGGTCTGGAACCCCACTGCTGGTCGTAGGACAACATCAGGTAGTTGTTTTTGTCGTAGCAGCACTGTTGCTCCGATCCCTCCATGCTCGGCGCGCCGGTCGTGACGCAATGCACCGCCCCTTTGTTGTACAGACACTGCGGGTTGGCGTCCCTGTCGCAGTCCGCGTCCGGCAAAAACCGGCCACGATCGACGAGCGCGTGTTCCAGCGTGCACGGACACTGGAATATCTCGGCGGCAAAGTTCTTTAGGTACCGGTCGTTCTTGATCCAGTTGTCGCACAGCTTCTCGGGCCAAGAGGAACCGTGCCAGTTTTCCCACTGCGACGCAAAATACCATCCGAGGGGTACGGGTTTGCTCCACAGTATCCTAACGACAAAAACATGTATAGATACGTACACGGAAGGTAAAGGATCGAACAAGCTTAGTTTCAACTTGAAAATTTTCATTTTCGTTGTTGACATTTTGGTGTTGGTTAGGTACTGACTACTGAGCGAATTGTATAAAACATCAAAAACCGTGTCTTATCGGAAATGTTCTCCTTTACAAGGGGAACATTTTCGCTCTAAAATAAATCAGCCGTATTCTTGAAACGCGTAAACACGTTTTTGTAGCGTATGTTTTTCGTTCTTTTAATATAATATTATTATTGTTCAATCTGCACCGTGTCCGGTGCAGCAGGTCAAAAATATTATATACGATTTAAAATATATAGGTAATAGGTGCGATTCGGAGCGATGAAATCAACATTTTCGGAGGGCAAATTTGTATCAATACCCTGAAATAGGTCATTCTGTGAATTATTTTAAAAGTTTGGAGGAGCTTCAGTCTGCAGACCAACTATAAGTCCTCCTAGCCCCCCGAATCGCACTTATATACAGGTTGTTATTTAACAGTACGTAGAATATTAGGTAAGACAATATTACGGGGAAATTGAAATGCCGGAGTAGACGGTCGGGTTCACCAGTTGTATTTGCAAGAATCCAAACGTCAAATCTAAATTTTCGGTGTTGTCGCGGTTCTCGAAATCAATCGGGTTTATGACGTACTCGCCCGAATTTGGGATGTTTTCCTGTATGACACACACGCGCGCGTAATGTTATACACGATTAATCCGGTGTTGGAAGGAAAAATTTTAAAATTTCAGCATACCAAAACTTTAAGTCCTAACATAATAAGTATTTACCGCGATCACGTCGATGTACACGAGTTCTGGCGCAATAGTAACTTCTCTGTAACCGTAGAGCGACACTTTTATTTGCGCGTCAAAATTCGTCGTTAGATTTTGTTTTTCCCACGTGATTTTTATCTCCTTGGGTTTCCTCTCTCGGACCGCGCCGTCTTGGAATCGAATACGTTCGGTAGCTGTTGCCGGAGTCTCTACATATAAGTATATGAAACATATTGTAAAATGCGTTTTCAAACGAATAATCCGCACACGAGACTCCGTAATTTCCGGTCGACGTACCGACAAAATATTTGCCTTTCCAATTGTATTTCTCGTCGCCGATCGCCACGTCGAATATCACGTAGCCTTCGGCCATCAAAAACGGCTGAACGCAAACAGCGCGATTTCTATTCACTACGGTGCCAACCACTTCTTCCGTGTCGAACCTGCGGAAGGTATAGTAATCACATCGTATCGGGCTTAAACGGGGCCTGCGATTAAAGGAGTCGGTCGCCAGTAGGCTAGGTTTTATTTGGCATTCCTACGAGGGATTCGGAGGATGCAAACGTTCTACATTCGTGTAATAAAAATTATTTAGTGGCGCCCCCAATTTAACATTGGCCAATTGGGGGGCGCCCTAGGCTGTATATTCTACTCAGCCTAAGGGCGTTAATCACGCCCTGGGTTTACACGTTATATTTTTCGAGTGAGAATAACAATATTTATTATGAAACCGATTACTCACTTGCAACGCACTTTGTCACCTGGTTCGAAGCACGGTCCAGTGATATTGACGACCGTACCGCCCAACATGTTACCACTCTCGGGAGCGAACACCAAAGGCAAATTTGTACCGGCTACACCACGCATTGAACAAAAGATGTATATTATAATATGAACACGCGGAGTCGCGGCGCGTACACATTTTAGAAAACGTTTTATGCGTTTTTAAAGATGTCCTTCACATACTGTTTGACAAAGACTTTACACCGACTGTTGACCTGACGAGACCTCATTAGTCGACGCTCTTACGACTGCACGCAGTATTGGTGTTGCATCAGTATAGGTGGATGAGATGAGAGAAAATAGACTGAGATATGACGAGGCGCAAAGAAACCGAAGCAGTATAAGAGCGGTTATGAGAATGAACGTCGAAAGAAAAAGAAGTAGAGGAAGACCGAAGAAAAAAAAAAGATGGAAACAATTGAAAGTATATGAGGGCTGTTAATGTGTTTGTGCAGGAAATGTGAATGATTGCGTTACACGGAGAATTTATTTGGACAAGGGTGGTCGCCCGCAAATAGTTGGGAGGAAAACGAAGATGTTTTTAAAGATACTACAATATTTTATTATAATTATCTTCTTATTATAACGTAAATGTAAAAGTATACAACCTCACCCCCCCATCAAAAAAATTTTTTTTGTGTACGCGCGCTAGTTTTTAAACGTTTAAACTATACATTTTGGTACTAACAAATATCTTTGTTACACGTTCCTAACATAATGTTCTCGTCGATCCGAAAAATGTGTCGGCCCGGAAAGTTATTGGCCCAGCCGCGGCCGACCAGATCCCTGATGGTCGATCTCTGCGAATAAGGGTAGTACTCAAAACTTCGAGTACCGTTACCGGCGTTAAATCCCACCTGTAAAAACGAAAAAAACAAAATAAAAAGTTAAAAAAATTCATAATGCGAACTTCCGAATCAACTTACAAAGGCAGGCACTCCTCCTTCGCCTCCAGTCGTATCACCACCGGCTTCCGTATGACAAGTCCATTGCATGTCTGCGTAATTGAATATGACATAAGTAAACACCTCGTCCGTAGCCAAGATCATTTGGAAAGTGTTTGTCTGCAATGAAAAATAGTTATAACTATAAGCCATAGTTGGTGCAAAATTTTTTTAAACAGACAAAGCATTGCTAGCCAAATCAGAGTTTTGATCGAATTCCAAAATGATATTGTGTTTTCAATTATAAAAAGTGTTTTAATACGTGAATAGATATATTCAGTCTTTCTACAAAAAAAAATAAAAATATTTTAGCGTACCCTTTCTAATTTGGTACTCATAGTGGTCTAGTGTAGGCACAATACAAAATATTATATTTTTATTTAATTGCGTCCCCCAACTACTTTTTCTTCCAAATCAAGCCCTGGATATACCTATTTGATGCATACAAGTAATTTCAAAAGAGTTGTTGAAAACTAATTTTATCAGAATATTTTTTTTTAAATGTTAGATTTTAAAACACGATTTTTTGAGTTTTTTTTAGTAAAAAAGGTGCGTCTATAAATCGTTTTGTATAATATTTTATTGAATGCGTGTTCGTCGTTCTCACCCTGTAAAGCGAATTATCGATTCCCCCGGCGAATGACATATTTTTCCACGTGATGATCGCCGAATGTTTGGGCACGAACGAATCCGCGCCGACCACGCCTTCGCGAATGTCCCACATGAGCCTTTCCCTCATTTCCACTCCGAATTGATCGGTTCGAGCTTGTAAATCCCGCTCCATGCGGAAATAGACTCCGGGCTTGCGTCTGTCTGTGTCGTCGGGTCTAAGCGAACCGATGCGGCACTTGCTGTAGAATATACCGATGAAGGATGGGTCGTTCTTTTTGGGCCATTCTTTGACCGGGAACGACAGCGGATACCGGAAGTGTTTCGGCGGGTCGCTGAACTCTACGTAACCGTTCATCGACACCCGCGTGTAATTAAACCGAAAACCAAAGAACGGTAGTTGAAAATTGAAATTTTTATGGATCTGCGGCATGGACCCGTGTATGTCGCTTTGATAGTCTCCTTGGTCGTTATCGCCACCCTTATCGAAAAACCAATACATGAACTCCTGTCGGATTTCCGCTAGTCTCTCTTCGGTCAAAACGTACGGCGCCGCTCCAGGTAGTAGTCTTAACGTGGGAGGAGCGTATCTAGATGCGAACCTATCTGAAATATGATAAAACGAAGCGACGTTCAATAACATTATGATTTTGTAAACTGCATGCAGACGTGCCCAGCTGGCAATACCAAAAATGGTATATTTGAAAAGAAAATTTGTGATTTTTTTGACTTCTAAAAAACTTTAGATATTAAAAAATGTTGGGAAGTCGTTTTCATTTAGACTTCATGGCAAATTCAAATCGGTCTTTAGAATCATTTACACTGTACCAATTAGTACGTTGTGCAAATTCGTGTTTATATTACTATTAAAAAAAAAAAAAAATCCAGTTCATCCCCTCCCATAGGAAAAACCTGAACACGCCACTGCTCAGTCTGCGGGCTATCCGCCATAATACCGAGAGACTGTCCGATTCACGTAAAAAAAAAAGAATCAGTGCGTGAACTCTATGATACCACCGATGAAGAAATTAATTGGATTAGAGCACTTGACATTAAACTTAAAATATATTATACTTATATACATTTTACAGTTACCGAAAATCTATTTACGTTATTTAATTTTTAATATTAGTAATTCGTAATTTTGTTTGCTTGCTTATACCATACACCACCATACGATGAATAAATAAATAGATATTATACCTATATAGGTACAAACGTGCCGTCAAATATTTTACAATGTTAGCTAAACATTTTACCTGCCGAAATATCCTTCGTGGTTTCGCGTCGTTATTCCGAATTTGTCTTTAAAAGAAAGTAAATGGCAAATAAAATAAAATAAATAACAGTTACCACAAATCGTGCGCGCGACAAATAACTTTTGGATTCCGAACGATTGCACATTTTATAAATATGTGTTTTTTTTCCGTCTTGTGTTTTTGGTCACAACTCTTCCGAAAACGTTCGTACACGTTATTATACTTATTAATAAGGCACGGTTGTTCGCGAATTCGCATACTTTTAGTAAGTGATCTTTTAAAAGTTGTAAATTTTTCTTTTTTAAATTTTGTTTTAAACAGTGATGTCATTAAACCTTTCAGTGCTACCTCTGTCATGAAATATACGTATTTATATATTATACAACAAACCTATACATAAATGTTTTGTGTATAACTTACAAGTAGTAAATTCAATAGTTAAACATATCAATAGTTGGAGTAAATTTCTCCTTAGTTCCACTACAGTCCACATTTCGGATATTCATATTTGAAATTTGTTTTAGGTACTCTATTTATTTTAATTACGTCCCTCCACTTAAATCGAAGTACTTCATATTATACAGTGTATTACGGCCTTTACTACCTCTATTATATCAGCTATCCTATTTAGTAACAACTAATAAGTAATTACCAGCTGTCACTCTTCTAAAACAATTAGGAGGCCGAGTATTAGGTACACCGATCATATTTATTTCATTACGCAATAACAATAACTAGAAAAATGTAAATTTAAACGATTAATGTACAATTTTCTTAGTAAGAACTGTTTTATCACGCGGTTAAATAACGATCTTACAGTTTTGGTAGGTATAGACAATTTGGCACAAATTTAATCAATTACAAATTTACAGTTTCTTTATTTTTGCCTTCGTCCCAACTATTTGGGGTCGACCACCCTTGTCTTATTCTTTCACTAATTACCGCAAGATCAATCACATTAGTTAAAAGTTAACTATTAACTATATTCAACAAACAAACAATTATGAATATCATAGACTTATTTTATAATATTTTAATATTTTAAATACAATTCGATTACGAATTGTTTTGTGCAGCGATTTGTAAACTGTGTGAAAGGTACCTATATTCACCAGTTACCAATTATCACAATATCGTGTAATGCGTATAAAATGTAAATATACGAACTGTAAATTGTAATACTTGTAACTAAATAAAATAAATAGTGTAGGTATTTTGTTGAATGTTGTTTGCCACTGTGTAAATAAAACGTCAACAGGAAACGGTTTATATATATATCTATTACGTATTAAAAATATTATTCACAGACCTAGAATTTACAATAGCTTACGTCATACTACACAACTGAATCATCATAATATTATATGAACTAATAATACCTATGTAGTTACAATGATAACTACACGATAACACGTACAATCCAAGATCGTAAATTGTTTAAAACGATACAGTCAAGTTCTAAAAAAATAACGTTCAATTACTCGGTGGTATTTGATCATTTTTGTTGCGATATTTTGATGATAGGCTTAAAATAAATTTCGAAATTGGTCGAAATTTTATATTTTAAAAAACGTTTACCATATCAACAAATCCTAGATTTATAGTATAAATTATTGCATTGGAAAAAACGATTCTGAGCAAGTTTGTCTTGGTAAAAACCAAATTTAACAAAAAAATCAGCTATATTAAATTATATAGGTAACCTATACTACCATGAAATACTACTTTTTTTAGGTAATCGCTACGCTACCCAACTTTTTACTCGACTTAAAATTTACTCCTTGTCTTTCCTTCCTTTCTTCCTTGCTTATTTTTTATGTAACACTACGTTTACTAGATATATGTTATGTTATATGAGATAGGTTAAAGTATTGCATGAAATAATCGGAACACTCTTTATGTAGGTATTAGTTAGTTACGAAATTTTTTTAGAAAAATATATCACATATATTACATATGACCAATTATTGCCGATTTCTCAGTTTCAAACAACTAGGAACTCAAAAAAATATCATGGTATTGGTTTTGATTCCATTGGACCGATTCTCGTCTCTCTATCGTCTTTATTTCTAAATGTGTGTGTGTTTTTTTTTATCGAAACTCGCTAAATATTATGTAAAATTTTAAAAGTTGTTTTGAATAAGATCCATAGTTTAAATCAAATTCCCTAAATTTTTTGTCATATAAAACATATTGATCAGATCGCTCCTTTCACTCGAAAACACAGATTATCAAATTTGATAATATGTTCTAATTTTTGTCGTTTTCGGTAGATAACTAAAAAAGTAATCAAAATAACGAAATTGTTTTCAAATACAATGTAATTGAAAATCTAAATCTAAACTTTTTTGTGGTATTTAACGTAAAGATCAGAGCCACCTGTTAGACACTCGTAAAAGTAATGTCGAAATTTCAAGCCGTTTTCCGAAAATGGTCGATACATTTTTTGGTTTTTCCTTAAGCAAGCAAATATTTAAAAAAAAAACTTTTTCCGACGTACCATGTGAGTCCACTTTCCAAACTTTTTAGTACTATGACATTTTTTCAATTGGAGCACGCTTTCTACCCGAAAAGTTGTCGACAGAAAAAAAAACCAACATTGTAAAAACAATAGTTACATTCCTCATTGCGCTCAGAATCTAAAAATATTCTAAAGGAGTGAATAACTATAATATTCTCTGTTTATCGCTAAAAATAATAATTATAAGAGAGAATGTGTATGCTGCATTTTTTGAGGTGAGATAATTGTTATATTAGATAATGTATACGTTAATCATTAAAAATTTCATTATAATTCTGTACACCCCCTTCCCCAGTAGTTTAACTTAAAATTCTTGACAGCGGGTTTATGACACCCGTACAGAATAAAAATAATACTATAATATCATTGTAATAGAATAAACTAAATATGAGAAACTAATTTGAGAACGGTATTTGGTGAAATTTTATTTTGACAATAGAATTTATTGTCAGATCATTATATACCACATAAGGAAAACAATTAACATCTTGGTAGTTTTAAAAAACTGCATTGTATGTGACGGTTGCATGTACAATCGATATGGTCAGACATTACAAGGGAACCATAGAAATGTGTCTGAGTAAAATTTTGGCCCAAGTTTTTGGGACCTCACTGAGAATAACTCGTATGGAGTTATCATAGTTTGAAATAATATTTATAAACAATACACTTACTACTTACATGTACAAATCATAAATCAACAGAAAATAAAATCCAACCGAAATTACTTAAGGGGCCTGCAGCTATTTTCCCCTCAAAAATGCGCTTCACAGAAAAATTCTCATGCTTCGTAAGATGGTCCGATTTCAATATTTTTTTTTTTTTTTTTGAAAAGAAGAAGACTTCCTAAGCACGCATTGGACTTGTATTTTTCAAATTCTAGATTTTAAACGATTAATAATAGTCTGAATAGGCCTATTTTTATAAGTTTATTAATTGGGGCTTTTTAGCAATAAAACCAAAAATTGACTGTAAAAACTAAAGTCTTCTTATTTTAAGGGGGAAAAAAATGCAATGAAATCAGATAATTCTACGAGGCGTGAGAACTTTTTTTGCACAGTAAATTTTGTATCCATTTAAATGCATAGAAAGTTGTAGAATCTGCCTAAATTTTGCCCCTTGAAAAATAGACCCCTTAATAGTTAAAAGAATCTAGTTTTTGTAACAGTTGAAGGGGTTTTTGATCTCTTTCCGTGTGAGAACGCACACGACGTGAAAGCTGGAGTCGCTTAGAAGTCATGTGGATAGCTGATGTATTATATAATTGGCATAACACTCACTGTAATTTTGTTCAAACTGATTCTGTTGGTTCCGAGTGGTTCCGGAGTTCCGCGTGGACGTTTGTTGTTGTTGGAGTCGTTGCTGCTGCTGCTGCTGCTGCTGTTGTTGGAGTCGTTGCTGTTGCTGCTGCTGTTGTTGGAGTCGTTGCTGTTGCTGCTGCTGTTGTTGGAGTCGTTGCTGTTGCTGCTGCTGCTGCTGGAGCCGTTGCTGCTGGCCGTCTTGCTGCAGCGCCGGAGGAGCGCCGTACGACCCGGGACGACCGAACTGCTGGTTGATCAGGTCCTGCGGCCTTTGCTGGGACTGCTGCCAGTATTGCTGCGCGTTTTGCTGCTCGTAATACGGATCGTTGAAATCGTTTTGGCCCGCGGCCGCCGGAAGACGGAACACCGCGGCGACGCCGCAGCAGATCGCGGCCGCCTGCAGGCACGCGACCGCGAAATTGTAGCCGCGACGGACCGATGCGCGATTTTCGCTGCCCGACATCCCGCGTCGCGTCTCGGTCCTGATAATATTTAAATGTCCTAATAATATGACCTGGCCAGCGTATGACAACGAACTGGGATGCTGGCGCAGAAGAAGGAACAAAGATATGGGAGAGTCGACTGGAGTTCCAAGGATAAACAACTTTGTGAAAGTACAAAGAATAAAACGGTTCGGGCACGCGATATGAGAAGGTCAAACTCGGGGTGGGTACCCACAGGGAAGAGACCGAGAGGACGCACGAAGAAGCGATGCAATGATGCAGGACTTGGAGAGAAACTGTAGGGACACCAATATCGGGAAGAAAAGTAGAAAATCGGGAATAGCGGAAGGAGTTGTCGGTGGCGGCCAATACTCTTGAAGAGTTATGATGCCAGAGAAGAAGAAGAAGAAGAAGACAATGGACAATATGACCTGCCTCGTCTTCGCGATTCACACGCGCACGCAACGCACAAAAGTCGACGGAATATTGTGCTGAAGACGACCGGAAAACCCGCGCGTCTGCTGAGTGCGAGTATATAGCGGTGGGCGTCGACGCGGCAGCGGCTAGATAAGATTGCAGGAATAGAAAACAAATATGGGTGCAATAATGTTTTATAGACCTATGTCGACACACCGAGTCGTGTTTTGGTATATGTATATTATTACCACTTGAGAAAAATGTGGACGTATATTATTATGTAATCGATGTCACGTATAAGATGCTTACGAGAAACACGCTCGTGTTAATTTTAATTTTTTTATAGTATATAATAATTAGGTACCAGAGACTAAAGTGTTATTTTTTTTTTCGTATTGCGCACTTTATGTTAAAATTAATTTGACACGGGAGCTTTCCCCCAACCGCCGATTCAATATGAGACGGAACGAAAGAGACGGAAAATCGAGGGCATAGAAGTGCCATGTGATGAATAGTGTAATGAAATAGGCAAAATATAATAAAAAAATCAAACGTATGGAAATAATAATGATTCGGAAAACCACTATGCGTGGTTTTAGCCACGCTTTTTTTCCACGCTATTTCATCACCTCTTTACATACTATGTACAAACATGCTTAAAAATGTATCAAAACTTCTGTCTTGATGTGCGGAGAACTGAATTTGTTTAATTGAAAACTTATTGTGACCACGGGGGGGTGGATTTTAATACTCGATATAATTAAATGGTTCTATTGAAAAATAGATCAGTCTCGTAAAGGGGATCGGTGTATTAAGGAGTAAAATTTACGCGATTTAATTTACTCGTTGTATCGGTGGTTCATGTGTAATTCGTTATTAGTGTGCGTGAGCTTTAATTACCTTCGCTGCGCGTTGCCGCTTCTGTTGTCGCTTGTGTATGGAATTATCCAACGCAATAATATGATGTGTTTTTCGTGGATAAACTCGTCGGAGTTCGAATTCAGATAGACTTAGGTATGTATGTATAAACAAGTGGTGTTCTGACGAGTATTACCGATACAAACTTTCACTCCAAATCGCTCGAAAAATCATAGACTTATGCGAAAGCCTGAAATTAAACCATACATTCCGGTATTCGGTATATTTACTTGTTACCGGTGTTTTTGGTTATTACCGTGACACAGTGATTTCGATAGTTACCGTGACACGGTATTTTATTAAAACATAAAAAATACTGAAACATACCGCGGTGTTTCTAATAACTAAAAATACCGGTACTCGGTATTCACTCAATACCGGTAATACTCAATACCGAAAGCCTCAAATACATATTTCAGCTCAAACGATACCAGAGCCGCAGGAATCCGACGTTTGCGTTTCGTATTGTTAACAACACCGTTTCCACAGGAAAAACAGGCCGCAGAAACGTATTTTAGCCCCAGATGGACCAGGGTCACATGAATCTGACGTAAAACGTGGCGCATTGACACTACGGTTATGGGAAAGACATGTCGCAGAAACGTATTTTAACCCCCGATGGACCAGGGTCCCATGAATCTGCCGTTCTCGTCGCACACCATTGTTAGGTCAACAATATTTTTTCAATTAATAATTTTTAAATATTTAACATTAAACATTTTTTACATGGTTGAAAAAATCAAATCACAACCATTCGATTTATATTCACGATTTAAACATTTTTCAATGCGGCGTAACGTGATGTACCTGGCACCACGAGGAAAAATCATTTAAATAGTGAATGTATCGTTGGTCGGAAAAGGACACATATTTTTGTAGCATTTGGATATATTTATTAGGTATTTATTGGTTTTTAAACACGTAAAACATGGTCAAAATACTAGTATATTTCACAGCAAAAATAAACATTTCATTACATTGGTAACAGAATACATTTAAAATTTAATCAGAAACAGACAAATTATTAACTGACCTTTTAAAATATTTTAACAACATAATATAGTTGTGACTAAAAATATTCACCATTATAAGTTTTAACACAAAACTTTAACATCATTAAATACTTAAAATCAACAGAGCTACTTAAATTTAAATATTAAAATATATATTGATGGAATAATATTTTAAATTTTTATGTAACTTTTAGGCTAATACCATGTACTTATATTATAAACGTTAATATTTTAGTTTTAATCATATATTCATTAAAAATGTTTTCCTGATCCAAAATTTGGATTATATGGGTCTTAAAACTAGTGGCTAAGGTAATAGATAAAAAAAAAAGTGAATCAGTTTCAGACGTAAAAATAGTAAACAAAAAGTATACAAACAAAAGTTACTATTATTAAAACAATTAAACATGGATGTAAATCTTTTGGTTATAGTATGTTGACTAAAATAAACTACTGTGTGTTTAATATTTTTAAGAGACACAAATTTAGTTTTTAGCATCTAAAAATTAGTAATACAAAAATAAAAGTAACTAAACATGTATTTAACAGTGTTTTTCAAAAAAATAGTTTTCTTTAATTACTTAATAAAAAAAAAACATAGACATTTTTTACCTAACCTGATAATTACAGCGCAAAATAAATACAAATGAATAAATAATTCATTTTAAACACAACCTAATTGTATATGAATAAAAAAAAAATGTAACTTAAGTATTTAGGTTTTCTTTAAAGTATCAATTATATATACTAAAAAAAACTTAAGTATTTGGTTAGCAAAGAAAAAAATTGTACTTCCTTTCAGTTAAAAGTATTGTTTAAATTAAAAAGGAAAAATAAGTTAGAAAACAAAAACTTAATAATTGTAAGAAATATACAAAACATAAACGCTAAAGGGAATAATGTCTTTAAACATTAATAGATAGTTAAATAACTTGAGAAGAAATTGTCTTTATTCATGGCGATTAGAAGGGGGTTCTTCTTCCGAATCTTTGTCGCTTTGATCATCAATAGAACCTGTCATACGATGGTATGCTTTGGTTTCTTCACCAGTTTGTCGGAAGCTTATTAAAGGTCTCAAAGCTGAACGTAACGAGGCAAACAAAAGTGGGAACAATATTTCCTGTTGAGCAAGTAATTGTTTTGTACGATGGCGTTCCTTAAAATGAAAACAACAAATAATTAGATATTAAGATGGATCAATGGATCAATTATTTAAAGGGTTTTTATAAAGGCAATATTAAAAGCATGTTTGCGTGTTCCCAAAAAGTATATTCATAGTTTTAAGGAGGCCCAGTGCCGGCTATTTATTCAGTGTCAAAATGTAAACAATTTATACTACTTTCAACGCATTTAAATAGAAAAATGAACTTTGCGGGAAAAGTTGTCCCATCTCATCAGATTAACGTAGTAAAATAATGTTTTTTATTTTAAATGATAGTATATAAAACTGTGTGGGTTGGATTTAATTCATAACTCGATTTTATTTAAAGCTATCAAAAAAAAATTGTGTGTGAAATTTACCTTTCAACAGATATTTATAATCAAACCAAAGCATTATTTAAAATCAGTGTTAAAAATGAGCTTAAATGTGACTTATGACACATTTTAAACTGTTAAAAATTTTGTTAAAATACAAAATATAAAAAAATTTATAATTCTGTGCACCTTAAAGATAAGGTATTAAACATAGCCCCACACATTAGAAAAAAATCTTGCTCAATTCAGGTGCATCCAGTCTTTCCCAGTAAGAGACTAGTAGTCAGGGAATAGCCATTTTTGTAATACATACCACACAGCTTACTGACCTTACGTTAGTTAATCTTTAAAAAATAACATACATAGGGAAATATTTTGTACTTTAATTATACTTTTATTTATAAGTAAAACTGAAAAAAGCTTTCAGAATATGCTTTATTCAATGCTATAATGTTTGTACTAAACAGTATGTTGAACGAGTATGGAACATCTAAATTTTTAGTGGGCGTCATTCATGATAAGAAAAAAAAAACATTTAAGTTAGTTAAATAACACTTTCAAAAATAATAGGAAAAAGATAATATTTTTTTTATCCATTTTGCAGATTTAGGGTTTCATACACGTTGAACAATCAATATTAATTGATTCAGTAAAAGTTATCAACAGTATTTTTACCTTGGGTGCTTCAAAACACGCAGGACAGTTTTCTGCTATAACAGGCAACTTTTTTGTTTCTGCAAATTGGCGTAGTATCTTTTCTCTGACGTATACAAAAGGTCTAATGACACGTAAATCACGTTCTTTTATGGCATAATGGGCTTTCATAGATCTCAGTCGGCCATTATGAAATGTTGACATTAAAAAACTCTCAGCCAAGTCATCTAAATGTTGTCCAAGGGCCAATACATTATAACCATTTGATCGGGCAGAAGCATACAAACGTCCTCTTTTCATCCGACTACAAAAACTACAAATGGAACGGCACTCTGTAGATGCAGCTTGATCGAGAATCTCTGCAAATAAATTCAGTAGAATTATTTATACTTAACGTAAACATATATACGGTAATTTTTAATATTATTTACTTTGCTCCTCATACAAATAGTGAACTCCTAATGCCTCTAAGTATGGTATAAGTGGTTTAGGATTGTACGCAGGACTACCGGGATCAACTGTTGCAGCTCCTAACGTAAAATGTATTCCTTTAGATGAAGCATAGTATTGATACTGATGAAGTGTGTGAAGTAACGATAATGAATCTTTTCCGCCTGATAAACAAACCAGTATTCTATCTCCATCTTGGATCATATTAAACTCTCGAATCGCCTAAAATTTTAGAAAGAAAAATTATAACTATTGTTTTGAATGGCTTGAAATAATAATTAATTATTTGTATTTACTTCAATAGTTGGTTTCCAAATAGATTTTGGAGGACAATACCATCTTGCTACAGCAAAATCAACATTATTCTCGCAATTCATTTTCACAATACATTCAGTTTTGTATTTTTTTATGTGACTAGGTTTCTCAATGGGTTCTGTCTTTATATTTATACCACTGTCAGTTGAGCTAAGATTAGGGTGTTTTAAATTGTTTTCTTTGTCACTTTCAGAATCATATTCCTTTTCCATAATAGTGTCAGTGTTCTCATCAGACAACGATGACGAAGAAGCTAACACAGAACTCACCATGTCATGTATTTCAGTTTTTATTTCTGATGTCATTTCAGATAAGCGACTAAGGACTTGTTCTTCAAATCCATTTTGGCACGGTGTAGTAGTTATAACTGGAACAGAGTTATTTCTGGGCATATTTTTACGCGAACCAGTTGAAATACTATTACGCTTATCTATAGTATTTAAACTCTCTGAGCTTTCAGATAACGCATTGTCAACAGTGGCTATAACACCACGAAGTTCGGATTTAATTTCAGTAACAAATTCTTTTGTGATTTCTTGTACATAAGCTTCAATACTTTCATCGTGTTGTTGAGTGTCACCGCATGATGTACGTGAATCTGAATCGCTTAATTCAGTTTGACTGCTACACGAACATTGTCGATTACGTAACTTTTTGAACTGATTTGGGTTTGGAGGGCTTGCACCTAAACTATAACATCTTTCTCTTTGAGAAACTAGTTCAACAGGACTCAAATGTTTATTGGGAAGTAACATATCTGAACTACCACTTGCAGATCTAACACGAGCAGATAAACTAAAAAATAAATACAAATCAAAATTAATAAATAAGTTGAATTATATTGTTATATATTGTTTTGTAAGGTCCTTTATTTTTAAGTACAGAATAAAGTTGAATGTTTGACATAAATAGATAAATAAATATGCTTGATCTAATTTAGTGTTCATTTGAGTTTTAAATGAATCAAAAAATAATTAACAGACGGTAAGTAATACCTATGATCCAATGCAGAAAGACTATTGAATCTGGCTAAAGATAAATTTGGACTAGAAACACCAGAGGAATCTGAAGTTCGAGGTGATCCATGAAAGATTGCTGGTGAAAATGGAACATGTTGTTTAATATGGCTGGCTGACTGACCTAACAGTAATTCTTGAGCTTCACTTGGCAACATAAACCATCGTAACTTCTCGGCTTTTTCTGTGAATATGCTTCTCTGATCGGGTAGTGGAAATCTTTTGGCCATCTAATGAAATAAAAAACATACTTGGGTTGTTTCTTTTTTTATCTACAAAAATACAAAAAAATCAAACAAAAAAAATCACGCACCTTTCTGGCTTTATTGAATGTGTTCCTAGCCGTTTTGAGACATTCGGAATAATCAATTGGACATGTATTTTGTATTGAGATCTTACGTTCCGGTAAAACCATTTTCCCATCTGTGTACCGAATGGAACCTAACCACTTTCGATCGCGAAACACGTTGTTAGTGTGATGTTTCCATTCACCTGTTTCCGGATTCAGAGTGTACTGTGGCAATAGTTTCCAGCCTTCAGTAGCCACCATTTTCAGAGCTTCCAAAACAAATGACACTTCGTTGTCAGACATGAAAAACGGAAATGATATACGAGAGAATCCAGGTCGAAGCATTTCAAATGCTGAGTGCTCTTCGTGCCGACGCAAATGATGGCGGTCCAAACGATCGTCCTCCAACAAAATGTTCTCATACTCGGTGGCCAATGGCTCGTCAATGCCCAATAGATCTTGGGCGTACGGACCGGCACATGCGCAACCGCCACGAGCTTGTACGCCAAACACATCGTTAAGGATTGCACACACAAAGTTGTGATGCAAATAGGCACCGCGAGGATGTCGTACCATTACTGAAAATATCGGTAGTCTTTTGACAGTTTGCGAACAGTTACCCAATAATATGATTTCTGGCATTGTTTGCAAAAAGGATAACACCATTCTGAAATTGAATCATCATATACTATGATTACAATTTATATTCATGTATTTACAAATATTATTATAATAATTATTAAATAATAATTACATGCATTGAGATTTAATTTCAAAATACCATACGTCTAATGTAAATATTGAGTCTAAAATATTGAGTCAGATTTCTAGAGATTTTATTGTAATCTGTTTTATATAAAACAAATGAACTGAATTGTGCTAAAAGTTTAACTATTAAATACGAAAATTACCTACCTGCAAAATATTGAAAATTTTATAACTCTATATAATCAGCTCAAAAAGTTGGAACATTTCTATGACATTTAAATTTCATTCATTTAAATAATGTGTAAATATAAGTTTCAATATGTTTAAAGAGTTAATGTCAAAAACAAGGTATACAATTTAAAAAAATTAATTAGGTAAAAACGTCAATAACTCAAAAAAAAACTATGATTAAAATACTAATTTAATTTGCTCCAACTACCTAATTTTAGAGAAATGATATGTTACGATTGATGCAATTCTACTATTTGAAAATGGAACAGTAGAAAAAAAACATTAATGTAAAATCAATACATTTTTCACTATGCTCAGAAACTAAATTTACCAAATGTAAAAAACAAAAACAGCAATAAGATTTCAATGTAATCATTGTGTTTTCACATGACATAGCCATACTGCTTTTGAGAATTCTTGAAAATAGGTGGAAAAGCAGATTCAAATTTCTATTGATAATTGACATTGGTAATTGTTATGACGACATTTATTGATATATTCCTTTTCATAATACCAAAATGTTAGTGACAAGTTTTGTTGTTATAATCCCATAAATATTTTTTACACCTGGTTAGTCATAAAAGTAGTTTTAAGTTACAAATAAATAATAAAGCTTTGAACCAATTGCGCAATTAAGCATTATGAATGCTATAGCAATTTTTTTGTAATGAAGGCATACATGAATATTTTAAAATCTACCCTAATTATTAATTATAACGCAAAATGTAAAAATTCCTTTCAAAGTTTTCATATAAATTTTTAAAATTTTATCAGAATCATTTAGTGCTTACACTATTATCAAAAGTAATAAAACATCTACAGTTGGGTCGTGTACCAGATGTGTCACACTCACACAAATTAAAAAATGTATTATATAGTTAAAAATTATACTTTTGTCTTTACTTAGTAATTTTTTCTTCTCTGCCCATAATGAACGGTACTCCAATATTTTGTTTGAGCTGAAACGCTAGGCCCATTCGCACTGACTCCACAATAGCCCCAGTACCACCTTCTTCACGTATTTCTGTATCCTATTTTGAGAAATAATTAATATTTTAAGTGATACATGAACAAGGAAAATCTTACTTTTAAGTATCTGTGATCTTTTTTGGAGACAAAAAACACAGCACCTCCTCCACTGCCATTTGGTACTTGATTTTTAAATAATTTTTTTTTTGCCACCAAAACACCTATGTTAATAAATTTTTTTAATAAATAACCACAGAAATTTATGGTTTATGTATTTAATTAATATTTCGTCAAACCTGGGGTTTGTATTCCACCAACAAACTTATGACCAGAAAAAAATATAGCATCTTTATAAACTGCCTGGTCGTTGGCAGGGAACAGAGGGTTCATATCCAATACCACATAGGGAGCTGTAAATTTGAACTTAAATTTAATTTATGACATCAGATGATAATACAAATAATAAATAATAAATTAAATGTGTTTATGTATGGCCAATTATTTAGAAAAATGGTTTTTAATCAGCATGACTTTATACTTTTATAACTTGCATGTTATAGCCCTGAATCCACTACTTGAAATTCTAGATAAATATTATAAAAGCTTCTTTAAAAACAAACAATATCGCTGAGTACACATGTGAAATGAAGGGTAAAACAAAAAAATTAAAACAATTCAAACTCAATTTGTACTAAAAAGTAACAAATAATCGTTTTTTTTTTATTTATGTTATTTAAAAATGTATAATAATAATTTATAATTGGAGTCGATGCTAGCAAAGGTGTCGAACAAAAAAAAAATGTTGATGGCTTACACCACAGTATAACCGTGACTTACACCTTTTCTTTGTTGCACGAGAAAATACCCACTTAATTCATTTGGTTAACATGATATGTGTTTGTTATTCTATAGGTCATTTAATTTAATTCACGCATATGTTTTGCTGGCACAGGCTCCAAAAATAAATGTCAAAAATTGTTAAAACTCAGTTTTATTTTATTTTTTTACTTTATAATTTTTAGTGGTATTATTAACATTAATATAAAAATATAACATGTTTATATTCACATTATGTTATACATTCTAATTTTAAAAACGCTCTACAAAAAACTGTTATTAACTTCTTACTACTATCCCCGTGTACATGTTATGATTAATGCGAGTGAATTATTATCAATGATGCGTACAACCGTGATTTGCAAAGAAAATGGCTCATATTATACTTTTTTGTTAGAGATTGTAGTACACAATACTCACATTATCATTAGTAAAATCGCAGATTAATACACAGGATGAATATTTAATTCTATAGCTTATATATTATAGGCGTGCTGTAAATAGAGGAGAGCTAGGGTGGGTTAAACCTTATAAAAATTAGTAAAATATCCACGTTCCAGTCCAAAACAATCTATTGTCATGAAATAAAATTGAAATTAACCTCCCCCTCCAAAATTTTGACTCTAAATATGTTAATAAATATTGTACTAGTATGGTATAACTATAAAGCATTTAGAGAGATGACAAAGTTACATATATGAATTTGTTGTTCACATGTTTGTTTAAAAACCATTTTTAACAATTTAAACACAACTTTAATTGTGTTTAAAACAATTGATTTGATTTGAATTAAATTTTTGTGTGACTACCCAGAAGGTGTAAGATCTTTGAGCTAAAAAAAAAACCAGATAAATTAAGAAATGAATTTTTTTTTAAGTCAGTAAAAATGCTGTTCTGGTCACATCACTGTATTAGGTAATTTATTTCTCTCAAATAAAAAATGTATTTCTTTTAAACTTAATCAGTTTGAAACATACAATGTATTATTTAATATATTATTAACTGGCATTATGCATTAGAATGTTATGCACTTAATAGATTTGCTTCTTTTTTTTTTTTTTTAATTCGAAGTATCACAGTTAGTTTATACAGTTTAACTAGGTACCTAGTTATAATAAGTAAAATTTTTTACTCATTTACCAGCATGAATTATCAAAGACAATAAAACCCTATATACCTACTATATTATAATACTATTTATACTATATAACTACCTATTACTATTAATATAAAGTAGCACATTACCTGCAGAAGCGTAATCCCAAAACGCTAATGCACCATACTGATGTAAAATTAACGTGGTTGCAATATCATCAGCGAGTATTCCGGTAATATTAGATGCTGCAGAAAAACAGCCAACTAGTTGAGCTCCTGGACTGATCGACTGGTAGAGTCGAAGCTTATTTTCGA
Organism: Hormaphis cornu; assembly: GCA_017140985.1. Classification (NCBI taxonomy): domain Eukaryota; kingdom Metazoa; phylum Arthropoda; class Insecta; order Hemiptera; family Hormaphididae; genus Hormaphis; species Hormaphis cornu. The sequence goes on from CM029359.1 coordinate 32,010,811, forward strand.
GATCAACAAGGTCAATAAAACCTTCTTTAGTTTCTGCTATGCGAATGACCTAATTAAAATAATTTTTTTTTATAATTTAACATAACAAAACATAAATGATTAAAAAGTGTACAATTACTAATATGTGTTTATATTTGATTTTAATGAAAAAAAAAATTAAACAACATTTTTAAGATTTGTTAAAATATAACAATAAGAAAAAAGGAGTAACAATATGCGAGTGAAGTAAATCATTGCTTTGAAAATTACAATTCTGGACAAGCAAAGTAGTCGAATGCTCAAAAATGTGTTAATTTTAAAATTCTACAAAAAAACCTCTTATAATTAAATAATAACAGTGTATAAATGTCTAAAAAAAATTAACTGATAACAATTTCGATTTAACATAGAGAAATATGATTATGCAAATGGAAATATTATTTTATAACATTTAAGTCCAATATTTAAGACAATATTGTTTAAAATTTTAATGAAGTTCAAACTTCATCCAGTCCAATAACGTGTAAAGTTACAATTAATTATTGAATAATTTTTGAAGAAAAATAATTAAATTTTTTAAAGAATTTGAACACTTTTTACATATCTAGCAGCTATATAGAACTTGAGGTATGAAACTTAAAAATCTACATACAATTGTGTTAAAATATTAATAAATGCAAAAAGTAAATTATTGAAGAAGTTACTAGATTACTGAGTTTGCTCAGAATTGTGATATTTGTAAGAAATCTATTGCTTGCAAGTTACAAATTTAATGTAAATTAAACAACACACCAGTGAATCGACAGACTCACCAAAAGCTGTGATCTACTCCAAAGCATAGTCATACTCCAACCAACTTCACATCCGATTTAGAATTTACTCACTTTCTTTTTTTTTTATTTATGGTCTTTAAGTACATTAATATGAAAATTGAAATTATTACTATTAATACGAATTAAAATTTAATAATTTTTGGTAAAATACTGTTATAAAATGTATTGCTTCTTCTCTCACAAAAAAAAAAAAAAAAAACAGTACATTTTTAAAAATACAAGTACATATTTAGTTCCTGCAAAGGTCTATAAATAAGGGGCTCGGGGATTACTCCTTAAACCATAAATAGCCCCTAAAAATTGTAAAACGTCAACGTTCCATACTCTAAATACACCAATGTTTAACTCCCTTTAGTAAGTCTATGTAGAATTTTGTAACTTATTATTATTATTAACCAAATGTAGTAACATTAAGTTTTTACATCCCAATCGTACAAAAATAAATTAAATAAATTTAAATAAATAAATTTTCAGTAGAAAATAGCCCAAAGACTTCATTAAACACCACAACAGCAATTCTCTAATCAGTCGTATAATAGACATTTTGGCAAACTATCAAGTATATCGTGTAGTACGTTTGTATTATGCTTTTGAAACAGCGCCAATTCGGATACGTTGAGTATTTTGATAAAGGCTGGAATAAAAATTAAGCATAAACATAATAATACGAATCTAAAACATGTTTTTAAAACGTCAGTTGATGCGTTAAACGAAATAAAATATTCTTGGCCAAGGTCATCAAACAGTTTATTAGCAAATACCGGAGCCCAGAGCTACCCATTTGATAAAAACGCGTCGTACAAACAAGCGTGACAGTAATAACTAACGAACACCTACTGTTCATAACACGTCTGCGAGCCGACATTGTAATATATTTTATAGTATTATAAAAATCGTTTTCACGGTCGTCGAAAACGCATTAAACCAATAAGGTGTTAATACAAACTACTTAATTTTATAAATATAAATGACGGCAGATTATTAACAATTGGTGACTTAAATTATAATTGTTAACTTATGAGCAGTGTACACTGCACAGGCATATGATTAAGGTCTAGAATGAAACGCCTAAAAGTATCAGGAGCATTTCGTTAATAGAAAAAGAGTACCTATATAGTCTGTATAGTAGTGTTAGTCAAAAATTTTTATTTTTTAAGATGTCAACGCACTTTATTATACAAAACGAGTTTAAGACCAGTCATCAGAACTGAAGCCAATTTATTATAAGAAAAGTTAGAACGTGTAAGTGCAGGAACACGTACGAAGAGAAACATATACATCACCATGATGAAAAAATTACAATTTTATTTTAATATTTTGAATGATAAAGTAGGTCAAGAGTCTACAGCCCTTATTTACAACTTTTGCTCATAATTTTTACACGGACATGTTTTTACAAATACAAATGTTATATGGCATTGTTTCGTAAATAATTAGCCGGGCGAAAATCATAAGCCGAACCCGTATAATATACTGCGGCGGGTACACACCACAGTACTACACAGACCCCCAGTGAAGATCCTGTCAATGTAAGGTTATAAATTAGTAATCCATTGATGCCCCGAATTCATTTCCAAAATTGCCAGGGTTACCTTACTATAACAATTAACAAACACATATAATATGCCTACAGGTACCAAACATACAATTTATACAAACACTGAATTTTGATTATGCGATATTGTAACTCCGCGACATTTAAAACACATCCATATGTTTTTTGGTGGATTGCGGAGAACTCGATAGACAAACTCGAATTGTTTTCTATTAATTACGCATTTCGTAGCGACATTAACCTAAATATTTGAACGCATTTAAAACTGTCGCGAAATGAAGTGCTTCTAATTCAATTATTTTAGACTTAAATATATTGTAATATGTAGAACGTGAATTGATCTAATAAAATAAACTTATACCATATTATTGTTTTCAGTAAATTCAAACAAGTATTGTGCACGATTCGTTACTATTTTACTAACAGAAAAATATAAGTTTTAAAAAAAATCTTAACAAAAACATAACACTTCAAAAAGTGTTCAAAAAAACCACTTCAAAAACAAAAACAAATCACTAACAAATATAAAATAATTAAATGGAAAAAAATTATACCGTCGGTGCCATCCAACACTTAACAATTTTTTTTCATATACTTATTTTATACTACTACTAATCAGTGCATTTTTGTTTTTTGAAGTCAGTGTTATTTTTTTACTTCATAGTTTTTAATGGTATATGTGATTACTTTCTGCGTTTACATAACTCATACCGTCTCACTTACAACTCAAAATAGTTGTTTGTTACCGTAACAACGTTATCACGATTTTCCTGTGTAATTTTTTTAGTTTTTGTTAATTTTTTTAAAAAGCACTGAAACAATTTTGATAAAATTTATACGAGACCATCTATGAAGTATGATCTATCATCAAACGAAAAAGAATGATCAAAATCGGGTTTATAATTAGCGGATAAATCGATAAACATACATAAAAAAAAAATTAAAAAAACCCATAGTCGAACATACATCCTCCTTATTAAAATAGTATTTAAAAAGATTATAGAAGTTCACTGGCATATTTTAGAAATATTACTATAATTTTTCAATACCGAATCATATTATGCCGCACGCGCGTGTGTGTGTGTGTGAGCTGCCATATTGTTATATATTTTATTCATGAATGGCAAAAAGAAAATTTACACCAGTCTAATTCAACAGAAACGAAATGAAACATATACAGCTAAAAGTTATGAACATTGTAGTGGTTAAAAAAAACTGTTTAGTAGTCAATGTCGAAATCCATAGACAGTTGTGTTATTCTAGTTTCTATAACTATATTAGAATTTGTCCATGTAACTGTAGTATTCAGAACAGTAAATATACCTACTATAAACACATGTGTTTATTTAGTTCTGATTCCGTATAAATTGACCGGATACAGAAAAAAATAAGAAATATTATGTTCTTATTATTGGTACCACATGTTTATAAAGATCAATGCTCACATGGCCGAGTCCATACAGTTATATTTGGCATTATATGTTATATTATAACGTATAGTAAGTATATAGGTATATTAAGTTAATATATTATTAACACAGCTGTAAACATAAAAAAAAAACACGATAATGCGCCAAAATATTTTTGAATATTTACCGAGGCACCGATCTCTCTCCAGGGCAATAAATTTGAATGATGTTCATATGGACCGACCAGGACTATTGGTTTAATCTCTTCGGAAGCAAAATCCATTGCGTGTATCAACTTGTGCACGGCACCGGTACATCCACTCCCAACAAATATGACAGCGTCATCCTCCGAAGCATGAACGGCGTTGCGAACGATATCGCGGGCTTCGTGTCTGTATGTACACCAAACAAAATTGTCGTTAAATTAGAGTTTAAGAGGGCTAGAATACATCACAATAATATATCATTGAAATAAACAGTTAAGGGGAAATATCCCATCATTTTTTTTTTTTTTGTAAAATTGTTTGAATATAGCAATATATATATATATATATATATATATAATTATTATAGCTTGATACCTATAGTTAATACTATAGGATTACGAGTTACAATGAACCTAAAAAGAATTAAAAAAATTTTTCTTTAATTTTCTTGATATACTGTCATTGGCCAATTTTTCAAAATTAATCTTTTTTAAAAGTTATTAGGGTTTAAAGTCGACTGCGTTGTTTTTTAATAATCAAAATTCGTTAATTTTTGTTTCATTTGTGAAAGAACTAAGATTCCCTACTAAGATAGTCTACTGCTGCAGAAATACCGTTTAAACGCGCTTTGGCGGAATTCGACAGTAACTTTATCGGATATTATCCCCCTTTTTCAACATTTTTTGAGATAAAAAAAATATTATTTATTAAATTTTAACATTTATTAAAACTTAATTATACAGCAATGATCAGTGTTAACTAATATTTTCTCAAATATAAGCATTTACATTAGGGAGTAAATGCTTTGTACTCCGTGTCACTTTTATTCGTCTATATAAACTCTCAGAATTTATGAAGTTATAAAGTACTCAAAGTACTCTCATGAAGTTAAAAATATAATTATTAGTTATTACTATTTAAGTAAGTAGCTGAAATATTTCAAAATAATTGTAATTTTATCATCATTAACTGAATCTTACCCTGTAACGTGTAGTTGCACTTTGATTTTGTATACATTTTTATAGTATATCGTCTAACTGAATTCAAAATAATATAGTTAACAATAAACCCAAAAGTAATACGGCCATAAAACCATGAAATAAATTGTTTATAAGCACTTTCTGTAAATAATGACGTAAAATTATCATATTCTGTTTCAAATAATATAATAAACAATTTACCTGTACAGCGTGGATTGCAACGAAGTGACGTTGGTAGTTGTATGTGTATTACCATAGACAGGTAGAACTTCTTTGAGTATGTAGTCTTCAATAAATTGAAGTGATTTTCCAGAAGCTGCATAATCACAGTATACAACTGAAAAAAAAAAACACGAAAAAAATATATTTTAATGATATGTTAACAAACACAGTATTTCTTGTCACGCAATCTTCAAAACGGTAAGTATAAATAACGATCCTTGAATGGAGTAGTTTATACAAGAAGTGGTCATTAAATGTGAGCATCGCTGTTTTGAAAAGAGTAAAGATAAACGTTTTGTATACAACATTTTTAAGCAATAACATATTATTGCTTTCAAAAATAACTATTATGCAGAGCTGTTGCAATTTCAATGTGTCGTATACTTAACAAATTTAAAAGTTCTATATTTAACACGAAAAAGGCAAAATTATTTAAAACTTTTTTTTTTTACACTTGATAGGTCTGCAAAATTAGAGTACAAAATATGAACAAATAAATACATTTAAGACTATTTTAACTTTGTAAACGATGTTTAAACTCGTAAAAAAGGAAAAAAAATTTAATGACGTTCAACACGTGTACTCAACGTAAAATAAGATATTACTACTTTGGACTATCTATAATACGTAAAAATATAACCTTAAAACAATGTTGAACCTCTTATTTTTATGAAAACATGCAGTGACGAAGAATTGTATAGTTTCGATAATTTGGTGTTAAAACGTACTATTGCAAAATTATTGGTAACAAAATTGACTGTCTATAATTATAAAGCGTAACATCAATCTATGAATGCGATGTACCTACAGACAACCATTTGTAACTATGAAATATGTATCTAATTTTGTTTTTGTAGTTTGTTATTTATTATCTATGTTGTAAAAACAAAAGTTTATAAATCATGCCCTAAATAATATTATTTTTAATTTCACACGTTCATAAAATCTTTTTAATATAAATTATAGCAAGCTTAAAGAGTGTAGTAAGTAATTGCACAGGTTTATTTTTTAGAAAATGTAATGATATTATTATAACTTAACAATGACAGGGAAAGAGTAATTTTTAAACCGAACTAAACATATTTGTAAACTCTTGAACTAAAAATATTCTTAAATTTTTGTTTAATGTTCAATTGCTTAAACATCGTATCATTCACAATAAACATGTGTCGAACTGTCAAACTACTTTCAGAGTCAAAAAAATTAAAAACTATAGCATAAAACTACTAACCTCCTTGAACAACATGAACTAACAAAACTCAAATACAGAAATATCAAGTCATATTCCGGTTAATAAGTATAAATTATAATATGGTTAAATAAAACCAAATATAATAGGCATGAGCTGTCCGCGCTTGCAGTATTTATTCTATGTAGAATCTAAACAGCCTTAACAAGATAGACGACAAGTGACAACTAATATGTTAGAAGTTGTTTCTTACTCATACAAGAACGTTCATTGACGTCTTTTAACTTCTGTAGCTCTGTGGCAAATAAAATCCAGCAAGCTTGTGAGAGTGAGAATTAGTATAACATTATTATACAGTATCTATACTGTGTCAAAACAATTTATCAAGTCTGTAAATAAGCACACGTACAGTGTCAGTTCAAAATAATTAACTACAATCAGTGCACCTATTGTGGTGTAACACTATTGTCGTTTATTAACGTGTTTGAATTGTATTTTTTTTATTTAAAAATAACCTAATAAAAATAACAAGCTTAATGTGGTTAAGTTCACCAAAATTTAATTAAATATTTACTTATACATGCATTAGTGTGAAGCGCAAAACACGTTTTAAGTACGCTAATTTTTTTCATAAATAAAACATTAACAGAAACATATCACCTTCACTGATTTACGTCATAGGTGAAAAAAAAATATTTGAACTTTGAATCCACAGCTGAGTAAACAACTACACTCCAGTATATTTTATAAACGTATTTATTACATACTGTATTTATCAGAAAATGAAAAAAAAAAAAAATGCGATTTGCATAAAAGTACTACTACTAATAATTTATAACATGCATAAAATAACTAAAAATTTACAATTACTGATTAGAAACATAAAACAATTTTCACTTTTACCATAAATTTAATTTCTTTGCATCAGACGTTATTTAAATAATATATAATAGGTATTGTTTTGAAAATATAATTTAAATATTCTGTAAAGATTAAATTACATTTTTAAAACACGAATATACGATATATATATATGTATATATATATCTGAGCTCTTGATAGTCAAATCGTTTTTTAATATCAGTATAGTTTGGGAAATTTATACTGACTCGTATTTCACACGTCAGTTACTGAAGGCAAGGGAAATCAGGGCGAGTAGTTTTTTAAAATATTTTTTACATATTTGTAAGTATTATCTTACATTTTATAGCATGTACTTGCTATAAAAGTACAATTTACGACTACATATTTTTTAAAGAACCTATAAGTGTTTCAAGAAATCGGAGATTAAAAAACATTAACCCGTTAAGAAATTTGATACCGGTAAATGATAAGAATAAAATAAAAATAATGATATAGTTTTTTACATTCCGAGTGTCAGGTTTTGCCAAAAGCACTCAGTGATGGAAGATAGACTTTAGTGGATAGTATGCGAGTGTAAGTTAAAATATAGTTAATAGGTATGGCAGGTATTATATACACATCGATATTTTCCAAAAAGTCACGAATTCACAGTACACAGATAATATAATAAACTCAAAAAATGTCTTATGAATCAGCCACCCATATTTAATAATTATGTTGGCGTATGTTAATAATAATAATAATAATACATGATACAAAGATACGTACCTATGCCACCACAATCAAATTGATTAATAAATACTTTTCAGTTTTTTCCGTAATAAACTCACTTCATTAGCTAATTAGCTCATGAACTCATTAGATAAAGATTTAATCCTATTTTTTTTATGTTATTTAAAATAATATCATAAGCTTATTTTAAAAATACGTAGTTTTACTTTTTTTAGACTTATTTTTTACTAACTCATCTATTATCTTTTTTTTTATCTTTCGATAAAAATAAATTGTGTCATAATATAATACCAATAACATTATTTTTTTCCATTTAACTTAACTATATAATAATTAATAGGTATATGTATTGTAAGGCGAGAGTCGTAAGTCTTTTAACAAATGAGTTTTGAAACTTGCAAAATTATGATGAAAACAATTATTTATTTTAACAGTTTTGTTTTGAAATCTTAAAATGTGCGATAGTTCAGA
>CM029359.1:32030876-32064934 GCA_017140985.1 Hormaphis cornu
TTTACTTGTAAATTGTTTCACATAGGTTTTTTTCATTCTTTATGTATTTATAACAATTAACATTGCAAATAATTAACCAATACTTATACCCAATCTATTAATTACTAATTATTTTAGCAATATTTATGCATTAATTACCTTCTAAGTAATGAATTCAATACATGTAGTAAACATTTTAAACTGAAAAGTGTAAAACACTGCACAAATAATAAGTTATTTGTTAGTAGACAATATAAGCACTTATATTACTGCGTGTAATTTTTATTTACTATAACTTTATATTTACTATATTATAGTGACTATAATATGATAAATTAACACCATAGATATAGTATCATATGACAGTTTATAATGTATAAATGAATTATACATTGTTTTATGAAGTACATAATAAAACTGAACCTTAGATCGTAAGGTAAAGGCACAGATACGTACATACATTATCTAGTAATCATGATTACTTCCACCTCCCAATTAATTATATTGAGATGGAATGTAGGGACGCATTATTAAAATCAGTGTCTCGTGTAAAACGTTGTTTTTCCTATACTTACAAAAGGATATTTTGCTTTTGTACAATCCTAGATAAATCGTTCTTATTGGTTATCCTATTATTTAACCTATCAGCTCTGTCCAAAATACTAGCATATTTTATATAATTTAGTTAAAAATAAAACTTAAATAAAGGAATTTTAGATATCCAGTTTGGGTTTTATAACAATGTATAAGAGTTAATACAAACAATAATTATGATTTATGGTAAATGCTTTTTAAATGTATATAACCCTAAATATATTTTTAATCTTGTGTTAAGTAGTGATTGTTCAAATTCTAAAACAGAATGTGTTTAACAAACATTAAAATTGATCATCAAACTTTCGAAAGTTACCGTGTTTCTTGGTACTTATAGCAATTTAAAATATGATCAAATACGCCTAGTTAAAAATACCTAATTATTTTTTCAGTCATGTATTATACTGTATTATTTATAATAAAACAGTTTTTATAAATATTTATGACATAATAATAGTTACATAAGATACATAATATAATTTTGTGCTCTCCTCAGAGTTCAAAACATTATTGTTAAATTGATACATTCGTCACTGTGTTATCAATATTGTTTTGTATGTTTTACTATTACAGAATGATTTTTGATCGTCACGTGCACCTTGGATTTGTGTCTTTTGTTTTATGTAATTCGGTTATAAGTAAGTAAATAGGTTATTATAAGTAGGTTAAGTATGATTGATTAGGGAGGTAATACAGTAAAACTCGTAATGATAGTTATAGATTTTACTATATTAAGATTTAAGATGAGGATTATATGGACACAAACTAAAGTGAAATACAGTTGATACGATAATATTTATTACACGCATACTTCACGTAAAGTTATTTTATTCAAACACATAATCGGCCATTCTGCAGGTATAGGTATCTAACCATCTGGAATATTATAGGGACTATTGTTGTAAGGATAACGATTTATAGGTAAAGTATACGAATAAGTAGAAACCAATAAAATATGCGCTCTTGCCATTCTGGGCATTTGAACAGCTATGAGAATGAGTTGCAGTGTAGCGTATCAACCGGTTAGTTCACATAAATGCGGATACGCTCTGTGTTCGGTTCCCAGCTTCTCTGCACTTTTGCAGTATTTAATAGGTCAAATAATCCGTTTTTTATCGAATAACTGCAACTTGTAAATAGTGGGCTAAAGGATTGAAAAACTAGGTAACGTCTGGTAACGAGGTGTACTTACCTACCGTGTACAATGGCGTATTGGCACGTTATACATATAAATTCAGATGACTACCTAGGTAGGTACTATAATAGGTACCTACTTCTGTATTGCAACTTGACTTTTGATTAAAGCCACGTTAGGCAAAGTATCTATATTTATATATATATATAGGTTCTGTTTTCAGTTGTATACAGTGGCGTGGCGAACTATACTTCCCAGAGGCAATTACCTCTAAGTCATTTGGGGTGGGTGGGTGGGTGATTCTTACCAATCAGGAAAAAAAAAAAGGATAATGACAATAAGTATTCTATTAGGGCTTAAATTTTCCTTCAAAGTATGTTGGTTGATAAAATTTATTTAAAAAAATACAAACATAAAGAAAAATAAGAATGGATGTGCTGGTTTGTTTGAGTTTGATTGCTTCTGAGTATTTTTGAGTTCGCCACGCCACTGGCTGTATAGGCTATATGCTTCAGATTTATTGTGCATTTTGTGTGATGTATTTATACGATAGAATATCTTTACATTTTCATTAATAGATTTTTATGAGCATTCATGATAATTAGAGATAGGATTTTTATGATTTTACATATTTGTTTCTAGTCCACGCACTTAAATGGAAGTAAAATATCTTTACGATTCATGAAATACTGCAGAATTCAGAGAAAAACATTTTTTTTTACATAAAAAAGCATATTTTAGGGGTAAGAGAATATTCAATACGTCAAAATATAATATTTGAGAATAATAAACAATAATCAATTTTTTTTAACAACTATTTTTAGGAGAAAATAATTTTATATTACCCATTTGATATTACCAATTCATCCGAATTTTTATAGTTTTTTTATTTATTTTCATTAATCTTAGAAACAAAACTAAATTAATAAATATGTTTAGATTGATTAATTTGAATTGTTACCATTTTTACAGAATATCAATAGAATATTTTGCATTTTTGAAGATCTCCGATCATGACGTACAAATATACGATACCTTAAAGCAGAAAATTTGACGAGATGGTATTTTTCGATGGTTTAATTCTTTGAAATGTTCACACATCATTTTGACAATATGCGTGTATAACAATAATTTATAGTTACAAATTTTGTAATTTATTTCAATTTTGTTTATCCATTAAAAACGATGTAAACTCAAGACTTTAATCGTCAATTATTTATTTATCCCATACTTAGTCAAAGTATTTTGTTATTTGTTACTACTTGTTGCTGTTATAACTATTTTAATACTTCGTAAAATTTTTAGTTGTTCAAAGATTTTTTCGCGTAGTTATTGCGGATATAAAAATAAAAATTTTGGTTCCTTGAATATAATATGTAACTTGAAATGTATAATAGGAATTGAAAAATTTTAGAGTAAATCTGCACAACATTCCGAATTATCCGTTTTACAGAAGTACTATTGTCAACAATTAAACATTTTTTAGTTTTTACAATTTTTTAAATATTTAACTGCAAAATGAATAAAAAGTCTCAAAGTTTAATTTTATGGCAGAAAAAAATATTTGATACCATATGAACGTTGACTTTTGAACTTAATAGAAACGTAATCATATCGGTTATTTTGCTATCCATGTTTAATTAATGCTTAAAACCACAGCCATAATATTATTATATGCTTTGTTTTGTACGTCTGTGTGACTATGCTTAAAACAATTATTTCTCATAATATATTTTCTACATGGCAAACAGCGATAACAATCGTTTAATATCATAATATGTTTGCCTCATTTAGCTGTCAATGCAGTTATTTCAACAACGAAAAAATGTGTTCAAATACTATAAAACCGAGGTCACCAAAAATGCAGATGCCCATTAGTCGTATGACATTTTTCAAAATATAATTACGAATAATTTTTTGTCAAATATTGTCAACGGGCAGCAATCTACTAACACTAATGGCTGCGTATACCCAAAGTTGATGTTTGCATGAACAAAATCATTTAAGCAATCAGCATTAAGTATTGTAGGAAAACTAAAATATTTAAAAATTTTTTTAAAAAAAATATACATTACTAGGTCATATTTTAAAACAATTTTAATAATTTGAAAACACAGTATGATGAACATGTATAAATTGAACGATTGCATTATATTACTTACCTACTTATCATTATTATCACTGAATTATGAGAAATTCGAACTTGACCACGATTATCTTACCGTGACCTAACAGAACAAACAGCTAGTGTGTTTTGTGTCCTTTAAAACAATATTTTCCAAATGCTGAGTAATCAACACAATAATACATCTGTAAATTATTGTTTTTATATAGACAATATATTGTTATGTATCAACCTTGTCTATATGTTTACTTTTAAATGGCAAATATACATATAAATATTGATGTCTAAACTATCAATGTCCTATGAAATAAAGAAATGGAAGTATTCCAGTTGCTTATACTGTAATATATTATACGTATATAATAAGAGTAAACTTACATTGCAAAAACGTATTATGCATGACGTGAAATAATTATCTTGCATAGAATTTTGAACAAGAATTTTTTTTTTTTTTTTGTCTCGGTCAATCCTGAAACTCATTCTCTCGGTATCTATACCCATATAGGCATCTAAAACTTATCTCTGATTTTTACAATGGAATTTCGAAAAGCGTCAATGAATTCGGTAGTACACTAGTCTAAACATTTTGTGATTATGTGGATTTATGATGTGTGTCTTACACAACTTTTATTTTTAAGTTAGTACCTCTACTCATAAAATATAATTTATAACATTCACAGATATTTATGGAAATAGCTTATTTTATGTTTTCGTTTATATCTGCAAAGTGTAATAACTTAAAAGACTAGAACAAGAAGTTATTATACTTCCTGGTAATTACAAAAACAATAATCGTTTATTGTTCTGTTATACATATGTATGGATTTGAAAGCTACGTGGCGGCCCGTAAGGTATATAATACTTTAATATAATATTCAAACAATCATTAAACTGATTTTTATTTTTTAAGAGTTTCTGACAATCCAGTGTTTACAAACAAGGTCAAATTTTATGGTTTTAAACTCAAAAACTCCAATAAACATTTAAAAATATGTCTCTGCATCAAGATCTTTTTATTCTACAAGGAAAAAATAGTTTAGCTTTGAGTAATTAGCAAAACAAATATTTAACTGTAGGTAGTTCAATTTTTCAAATATTTCAATTATCCGTTAAATTACTAAGAAAAAAAAGCTAGTTTTTTATAATGCATATAAATATATATAACGCTTGAGTAGTTGATTTAGTATGCAGAAATTATTAACAAGTAATACAAATTAAGAAAACTGTTAAATTGTAGTCTGCATATTTTATGCAAACTACAGTGTTTTTATTTATAAATAAAATATACCATAATTGTATAATAGGAAATATCCCTATAAACGCAAGAATTTTTTGCTAAGATTGTGGAAATCACTCATTTAGTGCATTTTTAATCGGCTAAAAAATATGAAACAACTGCAGTTGTGTATCTATTCCAAACTATTTGTCTGTAGAATGTTTTAGATTTAAAAAAAAAATCTATTAGAATAAAGTCTGATACACTATACACTGAGCAGTATTGCAACACCAGCTAAAATCCATTTGGATGGCTTTTGCCGTGTTTTCAGATTAAATGTCCACACATAAGTCGGACCTCTTTGTTTGATTTTGTATACTGGACACTCATACATGTTACGCAAATCTTGTTTATCTTTAATGATGGATTTTACGTGTATTACAGGAATTACTGGGAATAATTCTTTCAAGGTTGAGTCGACGATGCAACCCATAGATATGTCCCAGCGAGCGCCTTCTAATATTAATCCGTTGATCATGGCGCCTTCTCTGGGTGTTAACCTAAAATAATTACAACGTATTTATGATTTATGAGAATCAAAATACTTTTAACTATGTAATAAAATATGTAGGTTCAACACAGGTTTGAATAGTTTTCACCATTTATTTTTCTACGCACGTAATATCTTCTTTATATTTTTTTGTAACATCACATTGTAAACACATCTTATCCAAAGGCCATTCCATTTTTCTAGCAGTGATCTGCATAATAGCAGTTAAAAATGATTGCGGATTAAAAAATCCACCTAACCATACGGATGGTGGTAGCTATAAAATAAGGGTGAAACGCATTTGGTTATACTTTAACAGTTTCACATTTTGTACCTGTATTATTTTAGACTTACTTGAAATTCACCAACCCATGACTCTAACTCGCGCAATCTTTTCAATAAATCTGCGTACCAGGACGCCAAAGGTAATAACGATGGGTAAGCACGTTTTTCCCAATTTTGTGGCACTCTGTCTAAAAATAGACATTCCTCTAATGCCTCCATATCGGTAGTTATTGTCAGTTCACCCTAAACGTAGTTATAAATAACAGTTTGCAAAAACAATACTTTATTTGTATAAACAATATTTTAATCGATACATTAATAATTTGATTATCAAACTCTAAACGCTTATTACACTATTGACACATACTTTTAGTCCCAACTGCAATTCCCTTAAAGACCGCCTGATTTCATTCATTAAAAAATTCATTCGCTCACATTCTTGAAATGCTACGATCACGTACGGTGTTCGTTCTTCGACTCTAGACATCATGTCTAGTGTATTAAACGGCTCCGGAACTTTATCTAAAATGTCATCTAAAGTTTGTCTGACCTGAAAATAAATCGTACTAGCTATAGATATATATAACTAGGTAATTCGAGTAATTCTTGTAAATCGTTTTATCAAAAATTAATGTATAGTTTTCAATCGCTTACTTTGTCTTCCCGAGATATCCCTGTGCCTCCGGGTGAGCCTGCGCCTCTGGGCTGCATTTCCATCAGAGTTTGGAATAAGTTTTCAGAGCTGTTAGTTAAAGTGTCAATCTCAGCGTTTGGATGAAGTCCGTATAATATAGGACTTTCTGGAGGCAATACATTATCTATATACTGATGATACGACCTGTAATCTGTATTTGGAGGCACCGGAAATCCAGGCGCAAATAAAAGATTCCCTTCTATCTATAATTGAAAATAACCATTGATTAACCTAGTCTGACGTGCTATTTTTTTTTCGTGCACAAATTTTATATAATACCAAGTCTGGATTCATGTAGACTTCTAGGTATGTTCGACATAATTTTCTATCCCAATCATCAGTAATGTGTCCCCCGTACATTATCTCTCCGAATAGATATCTGAGATCTTCCCACGGAACTTTATTATTTGTCTCCAGATAGTTGTATAAAACGTTCACGGAAATTGTTAAATCACCTACATTGAATGGATACAATCTATTCCATCCTTGTGCGCCAAACTTCGATCTTTCTTGTAGAGAAGCATGGAAGTAACATAAGCTAAACAAAATGGCTTTGAATTCTGCTTCCTTTGAACTCATTTCAAAAGTATCTTGATTAAAATTGTCTAAAGCTTTATGTAAATTTGCAATCATTCCTGTAGGCGGTTCGTTAGTGATTTTAATCGAGGAATCCAAAATACCCTATATAAAAACAAAAACCTATTAATTAAAGTTATATTAGAATAAAAATTTTGATTTGAATTTAAATTAATACTTGAGGTATAATATGACAATGTGGATCAGGGGCTGGCTCAGAGCTAATAAATATTCTATAGTCTTCATGTGGATTCTCAAATGATGCTTCTATTTTTTTGTCCAAAGCTGGCAACCATTTTTGTACTAGGTGCACGTTCTTTTTTGTAAATAAATTAAACTCAGATGATTAACTTTATGTAATAAAAGGTACCAACTATTTAATTATTTTGCAAAATTACATACTTACTTGCAACATCACCCAATTACCCATTTGAGAACTTAACATTATTGCATCTTCTGCAATTTTTTCTTGTCCCTGTCCCAATGATATGTTGTAAAAATTCTTTTTCTCAATCGTGTATCCTTTTTTTATACCAAGAGCTTCAACATCCTACATAATGATAATTATTTTGATGTTAATAAGTAAATCGTTTTTATTAAAAACTTTATTACATACTACTCTGTTATTCTAGCAATAAAAAAAAAATAAAAAAATATAATATGGTACCACCAAATCAATATGGGTAGTTTAATAATATTAACCCGTGTTGGATCAACTCCAGCCGATAGTATGAAAAATATAGGAGTTTTCGAAGTGGTTTCTTCGAACGATTCAGCCAACTCTGGAGGTCTGAAGTTGGTATACTTGAGCCCAAGAACTTCTTGTACATATGCTTTGGCAGCATAAGTCATTCGATCAGTTCTCAAAGCTCTAATAATACAAAGTCTCTGGAACGGAGTTTTATTTTTCCATTCCTGTGGTAATTTGTCTTTTTCTGGAGCTTCACTATCAACATATAACTGCCAACGTTTACCAGAAGTCTCAATATCTTTGTCTAGACCCCTTAAATAACATTGTTTTGTTGTATATTTAATACATTGTAAATTAAGTAAATACCACAATTATCAATCGAAATAGACATTTTTCTTACGTGAATTCGTCATCCGCTAAAACAAGTGACTTAATAGCACCCCAAACATTTGATGAAATGAAATCGAATGGGCTAGATAACCCAACAATCGTTGGTCTCCTCAGTAAATAATCCAACTGTGATGACTTTATTAGTTGTGCATGCAATTGTATCTACAATATTGTAATAATCAACTTAAAGAAAATTCTATCAAATTAAATATTAAGTATCGTTTGTAACTATATAATAATACATAAAATTAATTAATTGTATTTTTTTCATTTCCGTATTTTGTTGTAATTATTATATATGTGCACTTGTGCTTTTTTATTTTGTGTCTATTATGTTAATTCGATAATTTATAATAATATTTTTAATTGTAGTTTATGACGATTAAGACTGAAACCGAATATACAAAATATTTTACTTAATATACTCGGATTGTTGTGTTTACTTTATACATTCTAACATGATTTGTTTTATATACCTATTACATTATTTAAATTAAATATAAATATTTAGCAGCAATTTAGTATAATATTGAAGAATATAATTACCTGAATTGTCATTTGACAAATAAAAATTAGCTTATCCTTTTCAAACAAACCTCTACTAGTATAAATAAATGTTTGATAAGTAATATTTTCAATCAATTTGACTATTCTTTCGTTTAGAGTATCGGCTTTACCCGCATTTCTCATAGCTCGTTGGAATACAACGCTGAAAGCCTACAAAAATAATGATATTACAATTAAATTGAAGTGTGAAACAATTTATTTATTCAATTAAATTATATTTAAAACATAACTTATATTATTTAAAATCTATAAATTATAGACTATTATGCTAAAATAAGGCGTATACATTTAAGATAAAAAAAAAATTATAGATTTTCATAGATACGTACTTACCTCAAGTGAAAATTGATACATTGGATTTATTTTTATCAAGTCATTCATTATAAAGTAAATTATTGATGCTCTTGTCGCTGCTATACGATAATCTTCTCTGGCTGTGTCAATTTCTTTTGAAGTGATTTTTGCTTCAGATACTTTCACTTCAATTTCCGTTGCAGTTTTTTTTGACTTTTCAAGATTTAAAACTAATTCTTTGTCTCCAAGTATCTCACCGTTAGCTGATGAAAGTCTATGTAATAACCCATCTTCTAATTGCTTCAATGTTATTTTAAAGCTATTTTGTTGTTTGGTTAGCTCAATTCTCATTTTTTCTAAATCGGGTCTTTCGACTTTAACTACTTCTGCTAATAACTGATCTTCTAATTGATCTCGATTTACTGTGAAATTTATTAATGTTAATTGCGCTTGAATTTCTGGTTTGTAGTGTGGGTTCGATAATTTTGTGTGAAACATCAAACGAAAGTTTGGATGATAATCAATCTCCTTCTCTCCAATTTTTACAACGCTGTAATTGATATGAATTTAAATTAATCATAAATCGCATTCGTCAATAAGTAATAAAATACTCGTGATATTATTTTCAATAAATTATTGTTTAATACATAGTACCTACCTTCCCTTTTTTATTAAATTGCGACCGATAATGTTATCTAAAACAGGGTCGATGATTTCACCAATATTTTCGATCAATAGTACGTAACCTTTTTTTACACAATTTTCTATATCTGACACACAATTATTATTGTTCAGTCTAGTGATTTTTAAACAATGTCCGTATTTTGATTTAATCCATTTAATTCCTTGAAGCTAGTATTTATAGACAAATTATTACTATTCATTATCTTGTATTTATTTGAATTTTGTTTTAAAATAAGTAATCAATAATTAATAATAAGTAGAACTAATAGATACATACTTGAGGATCAACCATCAATGGCCAACGATCAGAATTAGTTAAAATGGTAGCGTTTTCAGATGACATTCGGTCATTTGGGAGACCTTCGTTATTCCAAGTCGCGATTTGTGTGTCATCAGTGAGGAGTGAAAGTGGATCTAAATTGTCTGTTATTGGTATTCCAGGCTGAAAGTTGATTTTCCAGTATTCATAGTAATTAACAATTATTCAGTTTAAAATGAAGCATAATCAATGTGTTTTATTTTAATTTAATATTTCTTCACAAATAATAATAATTGTTAATCAAACATGTACCTTAACGTCTTTGAAAAATGGAAGCCATGAATTGTGAATTAGTTCGTGTCGGTAAACTTTTGTAAAATATCCAATGTACGATACAAACGCTGAAACCATGAGGATGTCCCCTGGAAGTGTTTGTAAACTTTTTTGTAATCTGAAATGCAAAACAACAAACTTGATTACAATTTTTGTTGTTTCCAAACGAGTTTAGTTCAATTATGGCTTTACATAGATACGCTTTCTTTCCATCGGACATTTTCTGAAGCCAAGCCGTTGACAAGTCGATTAGCTAAATCTATCCTACAAGCTGTTTCATTAGCTTGATTTTGGCACATTGTTTTTTCAGCTACAGCGCCATCAAATTCGTCAGTTAAAATCTTTTGCTTTCTTTCCAACTCCTATAAAAACTTATTAATGATATATTAATACGAGTAGATTTTAAATTCACTTTCTAAATTTATCATTTACATTTTTATAATAATTTATCTTTTATTATCAAATTATATTTACGTTTATCATATTTCTAAGTTCCATAAGTTTGTTTCTAGCAGCGTTCAGTTCATCATTCGCCTGATCTCGAGCTTTTCTTTTTGGTTCTACGACTTGCCAGACATCGTTAAATTTCATTATGTTTATAACCCACGCGCATAAGCCTAAAATTATTTTTATGACCTCGAATAAGTAAAAATACTATTAGAAGTGACAAGCTATACTGGATTCATAGTTATTTTATAAATTGTAAATTTATTTTATTAAAAATGGGTATTACTAGTATATAAGTAATAACTATAGTAAGTTATGTTTATATGTTAAATACACATTTTTTTATTTATCTATTTAAAAACAGTTTTACTTAACGTGATATATCAATTTCATAAGTTTTAAGTAATTAGCTGAAAATTTGATCAAATTTTAAATTTCGTTTTAGTATTACTTACCGGCTGCGGCCATAGATTTTCCAGCAATGAGTTCTGGGTCGAAACCTGGGTCTTTTAAGTATGGTTGTATCGCTTTAACAACATCTGGATGTATATGTTCCTTATCATAGTGAATAAGTGAGTCTAAAAATCCGTCAACTTTAGCCATCATAACCTGAAATATATGAAGCATAAATACATAGTTAGTGTCAATAAAACTATATTTCAATACTGTTATGATTATAACTCAAGTTTAAACATAATAATATGTTCTTTCGTAATGTTTTTAACTGATAAAAAATGTGCTAATATTAGATTAACATTACTAATTAGCACAACTTAAAATTGTTACAAAAAATGCATTTAGGCTTTAGTTGGAATCACAAAAGTATTCAAATATAAATTTTTTTTTTTTTACTATGCTAATGTCATAGATATTTATACAATTTAAACTCCAAAAAGCTAAAAAGATAGTACATGTTTCTGATAGACCTATTTGAAAAAAAAACATTTTGAGAACTTAAATGTTTACTTAAAAAGAACATTTTTTCATTTTGTGGTATAAAAAAAAATAAAACTAACTATTAAAGAGATACAACACCAAGGCTCTAAATCTAAATCGACTAAAACGCGACAATCGATAAAATGTCGGATTTTGATTCTGGAAAAAAGTTTTAAATTATTCAATGTGATTTTTCGATCGTGCGATTTTTTATTTAAATCAATTTACGGGATAATAATTGAGTATAAAAAATTCTTAAAAATATTTGTTTCAACATGTATTATTTTAAAAGTCAGTTAGTTTACACCTACTTTGCACGCTTTCCAGCTTCTATCTTTAGGAATCTTTCCTTTTTTAGCTTGTAACACCATAACTGCAGCTGTTATATTTATCACAGGCAACGGAGGCGACCCGAATGATTTCAATTCTGTTAAATTATTCTAAAACATTTAATTAGTGATGGTTTTTATTTTTATTATAATTAATATGGGACCTGCATACAATAAGCAATAGCAATAATTGAAAATATAAAAATAAAAATGTGCAATAATAAATAAGTAGTAAATGGTAAATCATTTTTATAAAGGTGCAGTTTATATTACATCCCTCAGGAGGAATAGTAAATATTCCACCCTTAATATTTTGTCGAAAGTTTAACTACTTGTCAGTTGTTTGTAAATACGACGTAAATAAAATATTGTCAAATACCAAAACCTATGGGCATAAGGGTACGTGAAGTTGGCCCCAACTTTGACCTAGACACTTCAAACCTTCTTAGATATTTTGCAATTTATATCCTAAAATTTGCTACATAGTTTTTAAAATTTGGATATACCAGGCATTTCCCTAGAAAAACCGAAGTGTCTATATTAAAGTGGAGGGGGGCTACAATGAATTTGGCCCCCCAAGTGAAAAACCATTTTACTAGGAATTTGACTAGTATGCAAATTTTAAAAACTATTTATCAAATTTTAGCAAATAAATTGCAAAATATCTGTGAAGGTTTAAACTGTCTCTAGGTTAAAGTGGGTAGGGGGTAAATTCACGTACGTACCCTTATGCCCATAGGTTTTGTTGGTTTGGTAGCTTTCATTTATACGTTCATAATTTTGTACTAATATCTTATTTGAATACATATAAACAACTCACTGGACTCAATAAAAATTGAGCTTTTGTCATAAGTTTGAAAAAAAATTACATTCGTACAGTTCAATTACGTAAATGTACAATATTGTTGTTTTTGGAGAACACTATATATATATATATATATAAACACGTACATTTAATGAATGTAAAATATTATTATTAATTAGTGAAAATATTATTTGCTTAAAAGAATTAAATATAAGAATTAAATCTTACTGTCTCCTAAACATAAAATGGTTTTATTTATCCATATATTTTTACCTAAAAGAGTTAATACAGGTATGTACTAACAGCGTAATATTTCTAATGTTTTTTTTTTATTACGAGGTAATTTTCTATTTATGTTGAAAAGTATATTATAGAAATTATAACGAACCCATACAAAGCGTATATTGTGTAAGTATACTCATTTACCATTCTTTTTTTATTAGATGCATATTATTTTGATTTTGTTGTAAACATTGATAATGTCACCGTAACAGTGAACATAATAAATATTATACATAATTTACCTTATTTAATGTATCTAGAGCTGCTTGTGCAGCTATCAACGCTGGTTCTGCTTTTTCCAAATCTTCAGCACACAACCGTTGTTTCAAAGCCACGTCTTCTTCAATCAGTTTAACTTTGTCTTCTTCTTCCGCAGCTGAACACAGATGTAAATGTGTCATAATTTGATATAGATTTTTTGATATTTGTATGATAATAATATAATGATATAAAGATTTAATAGATAATATCATAATTATAATATAATAATTTCATACATAGTTTGAAATATAATATACCTTTGTCTTTTTCAAATTTTACTTTTTCAGTTTCTTTTTGGACAACTTTTATTAATTCTTCAGCTTTTGCATTTTTCTGGATCAATTCAATTTCACGTTCATTCAACTCAGTTTTTAACACATCGGCCTTAAGAAAAACAAACCGGATTGTTTAAAATATTATTAACAAGTTGCAGAGTTTCAAATTACGATTTTGCATTGCCTATTTTAACATACTTGATCTGCACAAGATATTAGTTGTTTGATACCATTTTGAAATCTATGTATGCCATAGTTAACATCATTGGTCTTCGACAGTAATAGTTTCATGTAAAGTGCGATTTGTTCCAAAAAGGATTTTGGTGTCGTATAGTTGTAACGGCGATCGTTATTCAAATATTTTAAAGACATGGTATTTACCGACTCGTGGACATGAGCCATAAACAAAGACACGGGTTTTTGCAGTTTGGCTGGAAGTTCAGTCAAACTGCTTAAAAATCTGTAAGAAACGGATTCCAGTGCCTCTTTGGGCCATTCATAAAACCAATCAATCGAAGTGCAGGTAATGAGAGCTGGAAACCGTCTAGCACGAACTCGTAATGTACTGCCCACCGGAGAAAAGCACAACACGATTTTGATCAAAGATCTGACTTTGTTTATGAAAAACTGCCAGCAATTTTCTTTAGATTCCAGTAGGCCAGCTGATTTTACCTGAAATAACGATACTATATTCTGGATTATTATTTTTATGTTTCATAAGACATATTGATTAGTTAAATTTTAAAGACTAAATATTAAATGGAGAAATGAATTACAAACTACAAAGAATATCACCAAGTGATTAGATATGGAATATAAACGGGCACTCATATTTTTAACAGTTTGGAGGAAATTATATTAACAGATTGAATGGATAATGAATAAAAATTGCTCAAAATCGGTAAAATTGGCAATTAAATGCTATTATGTTTGTGTTCTATGTGATGTTAAAGATGTTTAGCACGTTTAGGACTCCACTGAACCACTTATTTTACCTACATCTACCACGGTAAGTGGCGTAAGTAGGCGCAATTTAAAGACCTAAATAAAAATTTTTTGGAGGAGCTAATTTATATAACTACTCTTTGAGGCATTGTGGCGTTTGACATTAATATATTTTTAGCAAATTTTTTAATTTTCAGCCGTGCATTTTGGGTATCACTTCATCTTTCTTTCACTCATCTTTTTTCCTGTGCTGCATACAGTTAAGCCCCCCGCAGAGATTGGCTATTCTGTGTATTTTATAAAAAATTGGGGCGCTTTTTACCAAAGGAACTAAACATCCTCTATCTCCCCAAATTGCGCCTATATGGGCTAAGCGGTAACCGGGTTAGAAAAAAATTTATATTTTCAATCACAATAGCTAATCTAACTCTTGTTTAATGCTTAATCCGAGCACAAAATTGTGTGGATATAACGTCAATACAACGCGTAGGCAAACATATATATTCGTACGAACCTCGGGGCCGATGGTCTGTACGATGTGGTCTATTTCATCGTCGGCAAACAGCTCTGGTATCTGACCGCTGGCCAGCATGTCGTTAATGAGCACGAGGAACCTCTCGTCGGACACCTGGGAGTCGGTCATCAGGAACATGATCCCGATGTTTTTTAAACCGGCTTTCGTGTACAACGTCGCGAGGTCGGCTTTCAGATCGGCGACGCCGTACGCGGACCTCAGCTGCACTTGGAACGGTTCTAGAGACGATATGAACGCCGAAAGTCGGGCCAGCGACTGTTTACCGCTGCCGCCGACTCCGACCAACAGCGCGTTGCCCCGGGGAAGTTCGAGCACGCGATTGATCCGGCACACGTGCGCCATCGCGTCCTCGAACAACACCAGATTCATGGCTCCCACCAGCTCGTTGTACGAGCCCATCGCGTCGTTCAGTAGCTTTTGCAAAACCGTCCACGACTTGACCGGCATGTACTTTTGATCACCGATGCCCTCCGCGAAGTGCGAAAATATCAACGGGCTTACCATGTACTCGTTTTCCGGAACGTCCTGCAGTTTTGAACAAATCACATAAAAAAGCCGCAATCGAGTCAAGTGCGAGAACGATTGTAGGTATGTAGGTGTATACGTTATAAACTATTTAGTGACAATACGTTAGTGTATAGTGAAAAATGTAAGTATAAAAATATGTATCAGTCAGTATATCTGCAGAAAATCACGAGAATTTTTAATTGGCTTTTGGCAAAACCTGGCAATAACTTGTACTCAATAAAACATTGTGTTTTAAAAACGAACATCTCGATTCTGGACTGTACGGATGCAAGACATGAATGATATTGCAAGAGAAGAAATGAGAAGAATAGATGCAGTTAAAATGTGGTGCTACAAGAGGATGGAAAAGATAAGTTGGATTAATAGAGAAGATTTAGAATGGATATCTAAGGGAAAATCAATATTAGAAGAGTATGTACAGAAAAGGAAAGATTAATTAATATAGATCATATTTTAAGACACGATGGGTTGTTAGGATTAATTTTGGAAGTCGATAGAAAAAACCATAGAGGAAGACCAAGATTACATTACATACCTAAGTCAGATAATAGAAGACCGTGGGTGTAATTCATCAATTATGAAACAATTTTTTTATGGACCAAGTTAGCATGCAGCTCTTATAAGCGTCGCAGTGACTGGTTCAATAACATAATAAATAATGTTACATCGTAGAACACGATAGTACTTAAAATTTATATAATAAAATATAGGAATTTAATAAGTGTGATTAAGCAGTAAAACTCGTGTATTTATACAACAAGAAATAGGTGTTTAAAAATATTAAACAGTAGAGTTAAACTGAATTTGAGCTGTTAAATATGCATTGAACTAATAATAATTTTTATAAATATTGACACAAAATTATAAATACCTATTTGAAAATTCATAGAAATGATTATGATACATATAGGTAGATTGATAATTATTTAACTAAACAATAATTTTACAATAAACGATCATTTTATTTTGATTATAGAAAATAAATAAATAATATAAAATATACTACTTGTTAGTCTTACCTCAATCACCAAGTTCTGCATGAAAAACGTTTTGAATATTTTAATTACGAACAATTAAAAATTGGTGTTAAACTATTTTAGTTGCTAAAATACAGAGCGTCACATTTGTGTTGTCCATTTACGTACTAACGAGTAATACGAAATCAAATGACTAGAAAACTTCTCTAATTTTGAATTTTCATTATTTAAAGAATGTCACAAAACTTATAAACGGAACCCCTTTACCATTATAACGATTAATTGCCATTATGTACAATCACAATATATGCGACACATTGCATAAATGCGTACTAGCATTGATTATTATAAATAGTACTATATTAATTATAATCAATGGTACCTATTAGTTATGTAATAATTTCAATAGGATACTTGCGCTAAAAGTTTTTTTTATTTGGTCGACAATTGTCTTTGAAAAAATGTCTTGATCTTTTTTTTCGATCAATCTATCACCGTAAATTCGATTGGTTTCGTGGAGCCAGAGTCGTAAAAAGGAACTAGTTGACGTAACACATTCACCGGTTGCGAATATGATCCCCTACATTATTATCGAAACAATCGGAACAAATACATGTATAATATTATGATATTTTTTTTATAATATTTATAATTATACGTAATACCGTATGTTTTTTCATACAGTTTACTGGAATATAAAATAGAGTTTTACCTGAAAAACGTTGCTCAAATCTCTAAGATTGAATACGTAATGAAATTTAATGGCTGTTGGCAAAAATATTGTAAGAATCTTGTTGTGCAAATTTATCGCCAGTTCCACGATAAAATTTGCCAATTTTATCACGGTGTTGTTGAATCTGTTTACCGGGTTTTTCAAATGTTGAGTAAGAATCGAAGAGTAAATCGTATACAATGCTTCTGGAGACGGGAAACTAAAAATTAAGTCATGACAGTACATGTTGAATGTTTATTACATATAATTTTAAATATAAATAGATTTAACTGATTTACAGCTTAAAACCCGCAATCAATTAGATTCAAAAGTTTTATAAAAATATCGACCTACCCCACAGAAAATACATAAAAGTGTCTCTGCAAACGCGGGTCAATCGTAAAACTTCCAGCAGTTGGATTCATGCTCGAAGTAAACATTACATTTTGTACATCTTTTAGTGTTAACTTAGAACGGTCATACCAATGTTTGTAGTCCATGTATTGTCTGATCAGAGTATGAGGCTGTACGGTGCCGTAAGGATCTATCTTTATGTATACAAATAAAATACGTGAAAACAAAATGTGATGTGGCATGTGTGTGATATTTTAACTGGACAAATATTTGAATAATATACAGGTAATTATGGTAACACAATAATGTGAATATTCCGAAAAATAAATTTGTAGCTATTGATAGTTATGGGTGGCTTAGCCGCTCCCCGCCCCCAAACTACACCTATGGAAATATCTCTAAAAATGTACTAGGTAGATACCAAACGATTATAAACTGTAGTAAAAACCTATACCGATCTATTTAGTATTTTTTTATGTGGTTAATTTTAACTTTTTTTCAAACTACACGTACATAAAAAATAAATTCAAAAGTAGTTGAGTATCGACCTCATTTTGGAGTTTATCATAATATGGAGCTTTGGATGAGTCACTGGTTAGATGTAAATTAGTTAAATTTTTGAGCAATGTATTTCTTACAAAAATTACAATTCTGAGCGAACTCAGTGATTCAAATATAAGTACTCAACAGTTTTTAAACATTTAAGTCTAACATTTGCCTGGAATTTTTTTGAAAGTTCATTATGACGTGTTAAGTTTATCCATTCTAATAACGTGTGTGAAAATGCCTAGGAATTAATTACAATTACGTTGGCATTTTACCCCATTAAAACGACGTGTGAAGCTATATTAGCCTATTAGGTCGTTTGGAGGATTTTTTGAAAATTTTTAGTTTTTGGATCGTAATTCTAAAACTAACGAAAAAAGAAAAAAGTTTCAAATAAAGTACTATCCGAATATGTATCTTTTTTGTGGTAAATATGTACGGTGTTAAGATCGGAGAACTTCTTCTACCCGAAAAAGTGATCGCAATGAAGACAATGTCAAGTCGTTTGGAGCAAATTTTTATAAAACTTTTTGGTTTTGTATTACAACTAAAAAAAAAAAAAAATCAAAAAAAAAACTTCACAAAAAGAAGCATTTTGGTTCAGTTTCCCATCGATTTTTTGGTATTACATGTAAAGATTAGACCATTCATTCTAAAGTCGTCGTTGTATTGTATATATTTTCTAGTTGTTGTAATCATAATATCTAAAAGCCACCAATACGCGATAACTGTTTGTTTGAACCAAACAATAAGTTAAACAATGGTCAAAAAAGTAAAAACTACACTAAAATCTAACAATAGCGATTAGAATTTTATACTAAATTACCAACTTTTTTATACTTATAATTATTTATTTATGGTACTATAACTTATAAAATATAATATATGTGACTTTAGAATTTACATATTTTAACTTACTTCTGGCATGTTTATGTCATCAATAAAATATATTAATGTTTTTCCACCTGGCGGGCCATAGTTCCTTCCAGCTTTTTTCTCTAACGGTTTTTCCAAAATCTTTTGTAACATTTCTGGAGGAAATAAACAACTTATTAGTTAATTATTCAAAATTTAATTAAAACATTTAAAACAATATATGCTTAGATGTCACCGCGGTAAGTAATTAAAATTAAGATTTTTGTAATTTTATTGTTTAGTGATATTTGTGCCTGTATATTAATGATAGGTATGTATATTTAATATTCATAAAATACAAGAATAAAACTCAATTACCTGAGGTTGTGTAGAAATTAAGTGGTACATTTGCAATAGCGTATGAATCAGTTGAAAGAGATTTTAGTTTTTCATTCATAACGACAGATTTTCCAGTGCCGGCAGCTCCGACAAACATAATGGCCTTTTTTTTATCAACACACAAGTCTAGAAAGTATCTTAGCCGAGTCGTTTCCGTTGTGTTTACTAATGTTTGCTGTAAAAATATGTAGATAAATAATAATAGTGCTGATTTTTATGAAAAAAATTAGCTGAAAAGAACAAAATAGCCTGATCCCAAAATATGACGTATCAGAATAATTTTATATATTCTCGATATACGCTAAACATTAGACATAATATACAATAGTAAAAGAACTAAACGAACAATAATTAGTTAAATACTGCATTTTAAAAGTAAAATTTGAGTACCCATTATAGACGTTTATTTTCTATTAAGTTCACATGTTTTCAAATTAGTTTCAAGTTATATAAATGTAAATTTTTTTAAATTGTTCTTTAGAAACAAATTTGGCCTTTCTATGAAACAGTTTGCGTTTGAGTTACTGACCGTTTTTTATTTTTATATTATCTTTCAATTTAACACGTATATTTTTTAACGTATAGGTACATATTGTATACATATACATGTATATATATATGATAATTTTATGTTATTATTATCTGATGTAGTAATATTATTAAAACACGATAACAAGTTAAATGTAATTCTTATTAAAACTTAAAACAACTCCAAAATTGTATTCTTTATGAATAATAATTATTATAGCAGCCGCACTCATTTGAGTTATAACATACATTTGATATTTTCAAAAAACGGTTTTTAAGCAAAAACACTTATCAACGTAATCAAGTATTACTTGTAAAGGAATCTCCGGATTAAAATCAAACGACGATGTTAGATCAGACCACGGGCGGAACTGCTTCAATTCCGGGTCAACGAAATAATTGAACACAGTCCCAACGGATGGGATTTTAACGGTTTTAAACTCAGATATCCACCATTTAGAAAATTCGTGTCTCCAATCTATTAGCTGTACAACATTATGTACACATAAAGTCAACATTAGAATAATTTTATTGATTTGATAAAAATAGTTGGCGAAAAAATCCAACTTGAGATTGGAGGGCAGGACTGAACAGGAGGGTATAAGAGAAACATTTTGCCAGCTCAACATTATATACATCTATTTTGTTTTCTCAAAAATAATTTTACGAAAATACTACGCTTTTAAAGTAGTATTTTAAACTTTTGCCCTGAAGCGTTTTGTTTGAAGTGACAGATTCCGTAAGTTTTCACGCATGACTTACGGGCTACGAGCTATCCCCCAAATTTGCTAACCCAGTGCTACTAATCATGATTAATTTCAAATAGAGTATCATTATATAATTACCGTTCAGTTAACAGTAATTGTAAAGTAAATAATATATTGTTTCAATAACATACATGATCTTGAAACGTGGCCGAGCCAAAGGCCCAAAGACAAGCAAACACAAAGTACGTCTCATACACGTCCCCGACAGTGTCCGGAGGACAATTCCTCGGAGTCAAGAGACACTCGAGTAATGTGCACAACATTTGTATGTGCGTGATCTCGGGCACGGGCGTGATGATCTTGAACTTTGTTTTCAGCGCGTCCATGCAAACGGGCACGTACTTTTCAAACAGCACCACGAGAGATGCCTTTTCGGTCGTGTAGTCCCTCGTGTCAATCCAACTAGTCACGTACGGGTTCCAACCCAGGTCCGTTGAGTTTATGTACATAATTCCGGCACGAGACACTGTAGCGGGCGTAGCCGATCGCAAGTTGGATACTTCAAACAACAGCCTCATGGACGGCGTTAAAGCGATACGTTCATTGCTCGCCAACGTCAATACCTAAACATTCGATACGTTTTTATGAACATATCGGTTTCTTCAAGAGTCACAGGCGCAATTCGAGGGGGGGATTTAGGAGGCCCTGGTTAGTCTTAAGCCCACCAACTTTTTAAGAAAATACACTGATTCTTAATACAGATTAGCGCCCATCCCTCAGAAATTTTAATTTCAGCTCTTCAAATTGCATCCGTGTTAAGAGCATATTCGTTTTCCTCCACTTTTCAAGCCAACACTAGTCTTAGCCGCGTCTAAAAAAACGTAGAAGTCACTCATTCGAGAACACGTGCTAGCTGTAAAAACCCTTATCGCCAACGATATAAAATTAATGTACAACTTAAAGCCGCCCCATACTTTGTTGTCGTCCATGACCGTGTTTAGAGATTCGATCCACATCGGATCTATATCGCCGTCCATAACCATCCATTTGGTTCCGTCACTAGGCATTTGAGTTTGATCCCTCATCAGCCTCGAAAACAAACCTGTTTCAAATAAAACATTTTTCTTTTGACGTACAATTATATAGCTCATTATTGTAACACCTACATTCGACAGTTGTAATTAAAATACTCTTACCGTCTACCCATTCTCTGGTAGCTGGACTTATGATACCAAATAACTCGTCATTGGTGACTGCTTTTGGTTCGATATCGTTGTAAAACGGTTTCAGTTTAAGATTCGAATAGGTTCTATACAGCGTTTTCCATACTTCAGATTTTCCGGTTCCAGCCAAGCCTATTATAAAAACCGAGTGTCTAACTTCCAGCAGCTCAACCAACTGCACTACCTACGTATTAAAAATTAAAAATTATTAGATAAATCGATTTTGACAATAAAACTGTCTAGTACTTACCTTAAGAACAAAGTTGTCTTCTGGTTGAAGTTTCAGATCAATCGCAGCTTGGCGAATTTGTTTTTCAAATTCTAAATCACGTTTTCGAGGTACATCTATTGTGGGAAACAAATCACCGATAAGTCCCAGAAATATATTGATATCTTCTGTTGTGATTTTTGGGATATTAAAATCTCTAAGAGCTCGCATTAAAACTTGATCTTCAAGACAATTTTTATCGGCCCGCTAAAATGAGATTACACACTATAAAACACATAGGTACTATAAAATGATTGGTATAGTAGGTTCTATTTTTCAGTCTACACAATTTAGAACTATTTATTTAGCAGTAAACATTTTCGAGTTTTTAATTATGTTGTAGAGTTGCCTATTTGTAAGTGTTTACTTATCTCCTTATATATTTTTAATTTGTCAGAATTTGCATCAAATTTCTATTTATCAACTTAAAAATGCTTAAGACGTAATTGATAAATATATTTTGAACATTATTATTGAGTTTCAATACTGAAGGTATATCGTCGTACAACCTTCCGGCTCAATTTTTTCTTCAAATACTGAATACTACCTACTTTTAGTGATCCGGCAACAACCAAAAGTGATTTAATAGCTCTCAAACCCCAATCGTAATGATCTTGTTTGGATAATAGTTCTTTGCAGAGCGAATAGAGGGTCAAAAATTTTCTAGCAAGTAACCTCGCGTTTTGAAATCCTTCAGCAACCAAGTTTATTTCACAAATCAATTCCATGTCTGGTACTACCATTGCACAAGGCCTATTAATTAGAGACAAGTTTTAAAATATTTATTTATACAAACAAATTTTATAATATCCATAAACAACGTATATTATTTTAACTATTTTCTAGTATACGGTGTTAACCTGAACAACGCCTTAAGATTTTCGGGAAGTTCGGCTCGTCCCGCGTATCCTGGGTTCATTGTGATAAACATTCCAATGGTCGGTATAAGATTAACCTCATTCCCCAAAAGAAAACAAGAATTTTTTTTTGCTTTGATTGAATCCAGTACAGATTTTACCTGAGTCGCCACAACTGACAACACTTCAACAGATATTCTGTTAAACTCATCAAAACATCCCCAAGCTCCGGTTTGGGCAAGACCTTTGTAAATGTTACCACAAGACTAAAAAAAAACGTAGGTGTTTTCAAATAGTGTTAAATACGTTTAATATGAATGAAACTTATAGCTTACTCTAAAATCCATTTGTTCCGAACAATTGAATACGTAAACCATCATTCCAATAGCTTTTCCTAGATCTTTTGTTGTTTCGGTTTTACCGGTACCAGCTGGTCCAGCAGGAGCACCACCCATAACCAAATGTAATGACTACATTCGTATTGAAGTATAACACGTCATACAGAATAGAGACAAAGTAGGAAAAAATATTTTAAGCATTTTTATTAAGTAAAAGTATGTTCACGCATTCATGAAAATGATTAATTAAATGATTAGAAGTCGATTAATTGTTTTACTGTCGGCTTTATATAGTATGCATATTAATACATAATATTACGAGATAAATTAAAAGTTGAAA
Organism: Hormaphis cornu; assembly: GCA_017140985.1. Classification (NCBI taxonomy): domain Eukaryota; kingdom Metazoa; phylum Arthropoda; class Insecta; order Hemiptera; family Hormaphididae; genus Hormaphis; species Hormaphis cornu. The sequence continues at coordinate 32,054,696 of CM029359.1, forward strand.
CATACCTGTGTCAACGTTATATAACATCTGTCAGTCAATGGAGTTACTACTAATCTAGGAGTGTTGCCTAAATATTCGTACGAATATCGAAATTGCGCATCACAAATATTTGCAAAACAGTCCAATTCTTTTAAATCCCACCTTTCAAAAAAAAAAAAATTAAAATTGTCCTCGACAAGCTGTATAACTCACAAAAAAGTCATTAAAATTTACCTATGTCTTAATTGCGATTGCCATTGGAATGCATGTGCTGTTTCGATTTTTTGTTGAATCATTTTCGCTACTACATCTCGGCAGTGCACATCAATCGTACAGATCGTGTTCACCTTTTGACGGTCTCCTTTGGTCAAGTCTCCCAACAACAGGTCAATAAGTTCATTTAGTTGAACCACCTGGAAACACGTTAATAATCCATGTTTTTATTTATAAACACTTGTGTTTTAAAACATTTTTAACGCGACGTTTTACTTGTTTCTTGTTGTAATCTTTGAGCGCATTTTCATGGCCGAGTTCTAGATGAGCTAGTGCATCGTTAGTCTCACTAGTCCACCATATTTGGATACCACATAACGCTGCCTGAGCCGGATAGTCAAATATCCACATCCTTCTAGGTTTCTCGTCATATGATTTTACTGCTTTGTAAAAGTACTGGCGACCCGATGTGCGCATTATGTTCGTCAATTTATTTAGCCATTTTTCAACCTCGAATTTACAAAAAATAAAACTAATGAATACTTTTGAATGATTATGACAATTGTATTTCCCTATTACCTGTCCGGAACATTCACAATTTCCATAAAATTCCACATACTCACCGTCTTTGGCGTACATACCAACAGCCAACTTATTGAAATCGTTCGAAAACTTTAGTTTTGCAATGGAGTCGTAAAGCTTCATCAAATGTCTGAGGGTTACATTTAAGAAAAATAAAAGAATCAAAATGTATGTTAACATATACCGTTTACAATATCGTATCTGTTTAATTTACTTGCAAACGGCTTCCGGATTATTCCCGTTTGATAGTATGTCTAACAGATCGGCCGATGAAATAAAATAAAATCTTGGGTACGTTAAACGTTTTGTTTCCAAGTATTGGGCCAACACTTTTTCACATTTTAATAACTCGTCTTGTATATTGACAAGTTTGTCGTACAATCCAGGTCTACTTGTCCCTTCTACTACGTTTGGAGTAGACTTTATATCCGCTAATAATACCTATTAATACGTTTAAATCTACGTAACTATTACATTAACGGTTAAACGGTATTTTTATTTTTTTTTTTTTTATTTTAGATTCACGTACCTTGAATTCTTTATCAAGTGTTTCAAACCTCACAGTGTCCTCCGGTAATTGTGTTCTTATATCATCGGAACCGATAAATATCGCTTCCAAATATACCCAGGTTCTTTGTACTTCCAACCATAAATTTATTATGCGATCGGCCGTGTTTAACTTGGCTTGCCAGTCCGCTACTTCGTTATAAAAATGTCCTACGAATTTTGAGCTTAACATATTTTGCAATTGTACTTGGTTGTCTTCTAAGATTTCTATTAGCTCTTCTCTGATTTTAAGTAAATTCAAATTAGTTCTGGAATGGGGCATATACTCAAATTGCATTGTATTCCAAATTTCAAGAAAATCATTCAAGGATTTTTTCATACTCATTTCCTTCACAGACTTATCTACAATATTTTTTACATCATCTTCATATTTATGTAAATTAAGTGACATTAAATCATTTAGTGTTGTCGATTCCTCAACAGAAAATTTAACCTATGAGAACGTTTAGCAAAACATTAAATAAAAAGTAAGTTAACTCAAATAGTTTAAAAAATATAATAATATTACATTTGTAATTTCCATAAGTTCAATCCAGTGACGTTCTTTCATTGCGGGATTTTGAAGTTCAATTAAAGCTCTCAAAGAAGTCATCATGTTCTTTATCAGGTTATCAATGTATGCATAAATTGACCATTCACGAACTTCTTTGTCCATCACTTAAAATCATCGTTTACAATTTAATAGACATAATAAAACAATTAATAATAATAAACATATTGTAATTACATATACAGGTAATTTTGCATGATATAATACCTTTCAAATCTTTTGAAAATCGTTTTAACTCGATGTCCATAAACTCAGAATCTATGTTTTTCCACAATGTTGATTGCCATACATCAACCCAACTTTTCACCATGTACACGAAATCCCATAAATGTTTATTGAGTCGTAAAGATTTTTTGGTCAATACTAAAATGTTTGATTCTGGTAACGGTATTTCAAATAATACAGCTTGAGAAAATAATTGATTGTGTGCAACTTCTAATTCCATTAATGAATTATTTTCTTTGTCGATTTCAATGTAAGGACTTTCACAACTCACACTGCAAACAATATCTTATAACTTTCGTACATAGAAATGAAACTACAAATAGGTATTTTTGATTCTCACTCAAATTGGGGACGTCTCATAAAATTTGTATTAAATATCAATTCACGTACGCTTAACAAAATAATTCTTCCACTAATTATAGATCCCTCTGTTTGAATTAACGGAATTACTTGCGATTTAACATTTAAAGCATTTTTCTTGGTAATACTCCATTTTTCTGGTAACTCCTACAGAATACACCATACCGTCTCCAAATATTTTTAATCAGTATAAATTAATTTGTGGGTAGTTTGCTAATAAACCCATTTCCATGAAACGTTAAGAGAGGACAGTAATAATATTCTTTATTGGGTGATTATTAGAAAAAAATTGATCTCAAATTTTAAATTATTTTTTTTTCAACTCTAGAAAATATACTTTCAAAAATAAAAAAACACTGATTACAATAAGTGGTGATGAATTAATCAAATCATTACTATCCATCATTCATATAGAACTAAATAGGTACCTATTTGTTATTTTAAAAGTAATAAAAAGAAATATGGTGTATGTGTATAATATTTCCCTGCCTCGTGAAATGACTTCTTAGTACTAGCCAAACAAAACGGACAATTTTAAAGTTTTTTTGAATTTTAATTTGCCTAATTTTGCCTGGTTCTATAAAAAAAGTAAACTATTTTATATGTATGATTTCATTTCATGAATTTATAATTTGATTGGGTGAATGAATTTATTTATTTATTTATTTATTTTTTTTTTTTTTGAGGAATTGATAAACAGGGATAACAAATAAGTACACAAGTTCAAACACATTTAAGTGTACAATTAAAAGTTTACCTGCATCAAAATATATACATCTTCTGGCATTTCTACGTCGTACACTTTTAATAAGTCTAATATTTCTGCTAATGGCTCAAACATCGAGTCATATTCTATCTGACGTTCACGGACTTTAAACAAATGTCCCATAATTCGCACAAGCCCTTCATAATCTCCTTCTTCCAGTGGTGTTAGAAGTCCGGTATCTGTTTCGACGGTGAAATCTCGTAACGAACGTAAACTACATTATCAAAGTTCTCGGTAAGTTAGTCAATTACAACAAATAAGTAAAAACAAAAGCCGTGAAAACTCCACTGTACCTATTCACCACTTTACCGATCAAATATTTTTTAAATAAATCTGACCAGCTGTTGATAAGTTTTATTAGATCGCTCTTGAACGGTTCGATATCGATTGTTAACCAATTATCAAATACAACGATTTCATCAATTTTTTCAATTTTTTGGCAAAGGTTATCAAATGAATCGATCTACATATAAGATTCGATTCAATAAAAATTAAACAATCATAAATTAACACAGTTATTGTTTATTTTTTTTTTCATACTTTAGTTTGAAAATCACTAAGTTTAGGTGAAGAAGTGATTAGTGGACTTTTTTCTTCAACCTCTTCAAATTGAATATCATCCAAGTTATCCAAAGACAAACCTCGACCATGCGTTAAGAAAATCGACAACGCATAATTTTGATCAGTTAGCCATACTGAAGAATAATCTTGATATTGATCAACATAATCGAGTGCCTAAAATACAACTAAAATGTAAAATAATCTCACAATATATTACAAAAAATGGAAAAATAAACTTTAATTTATTATTATCTTTTAAAATTGTATTATCTTAAATTAAAACCAACTTTTTTTGTTGAAACTTTTACTTGGTGAAGTATATTATTTATGTATTCGGTCACTTGCTCAATATTTTTAATATCAACCTACAATAAAGCAAATTGTCAATACAATAATAAATTGGTACTTTATTTTATAAACAAGCTAATAATTTACTAACTATAGTAAAACTATCTCACTTGAAACATTTTATAAATAAAAACTTACACTATATGATGGACATTTGTCAGATATCCTTTGTATAAACGATCCCATTTTTATGATGTCATTGAGTAAGGAATCAATTAAATCCAAAAAATTTGAATGCTTATCGATCTCCAAATCGGGAACAAAATGAGGACTCCTATTGCTGAGAAGATATGTAACATAAAATATTTCCATTGAATCTTTTTCACCTTTTAGATCTTGATAAATATATTTAAGACTGAAAATATGTAAAAATAAACATGTTTAAATATAAAGAAACTTGTTAGTCGCATAATATTACTTAAAACAAAAACATTGTACACGTATAGTATCTAAGTATGATCTAATTATTTGATGTTGATAAACAAATTAAATTGAACAAAATAATACGTAATATAAATAATTATAAGAACTAATTGGTAAATATTTATGAATTAAAGACTAAATTTAACTTGTATGTGTATTTACTAATCTAGGATAGTTTATTATAAAAAGTAATGAAGAAAAAATATTTTTGTGGTAAATATATTAAGACAAAACGTTCTTATTCTTCCTACATAGGACATCAAAAGATAACAATATTTTACTTCTAACTTTTAAGTTCTAACTGGCATGATATTCAAGTATTTGACAAAATGTATATACTACTTAAATCTCTAATTAAGATTTTTATCTTTTGTTTCGTTCTTTTCCCGCGAATAGTCTACATGTCCCATTACTGAAAGCTGTTATTTTTTATTGAACAATAATAGTATTTCTTTGAACGTTTCTTTACTAATACAAACATCTGTAATCTAATCACATTTTTAATAACTAAATACTGCTAACTAGGCCACCTATGGAGAAAGTGTAGTCATCTCCGATACTTCTCTTTTAATAATATATATATATATACATTTGTATGTATAAAATGTACCTAAAATGAAAAATGTGTTCACAATTTAGTAATTGTATATGTCGTGCAATGGGAATATTAAATGTATTTTTGGTATTTTATACTTGGACTTTGTTTTTTCTAATTCCGATTAAATATATGACACGAAAATTGAAACAACTATTCAACAAGTATCTATAGTCATGTCTAACTGTTAGGTAATCGTTAAAGTATATCTATAATAATTAGTATAGGTTTACTATTTTTTATTATTTACTTTGTTTTATGTTTATAATAGTTAAAAATTACCTGCAGAGAGTTGCGAATTGTATCTCGATAAAAACTGATTTGTCGACATAATTTTTGTACTCATTCCACAATATTTTCCTTTCTTCTTGAGTTAAAATAATTGATCGCTGTGCTACTAAGTAATTTTTTTTCTCTTCCTTTTCCTTTAAAATTATTTCCTCGTGATGATGTTCTTTTCCCAAAACCGAGACCACTTCTTTTTCGACATTGGTAATTTTTTCTGTTATATCTTCTTCTCTATTTTTTTTACTTTGAGTAGCCGACACAATTGTATCAACTAAGCTGCATTCACCTAAATCAGTATTTGAGCTGTTACAATAATTCAAACGCATTGATGATTCAAAAGAGGAAAATATTTTACATGAGTAGTCTGTAAAAGAATTAGGTATTAAAATGAAAACAACTCACCCGAATTAGGATCGACTAAAGGCACGTTGTGGAATAACAAGAGGTTTGCCTCTAGTAATTGTTGTATTTTCATACTAGCGTCCTGTACTTCTGCGTACCTAATGGTTTTCATTTCGGCCAACCGATGTCCAAACACTATAAACTTAGAGTTTTTTTCACGCGAATACATGGGTATATTTTTCCATTGACTACTCTGTGCAATTATTTTTTGTAAATTGTCTTGTGCTTGCATTACTCGCTCATAAATATTTTTAGTCAGACTATAAATCGTCTCGATTGATTTTCGCACCAGTGTTGAAGAAACGTGTTCATTTTCTGTTTCTTCGTATAAAACATTATTGTCGTCGGTATAAACTGTAATGCATGAAATACATATAATAATAACGTTCCAAATTTGTTAGTAATTTTAGTATAGGTACAATAGATAAGTCCCAGTTTAACAAATTGTATTTATTTTTTGACATTTCTATGCCTTCTCTTATATTTAATTCCCTATAATTATTTACATTTTTAAAATTTTAGCTAATTTTATATGTTTGTGTTCAATAAATATTCCGTAACAGAAGATTGGTCGTCTTCTTGTTTTTTGGCGTTCCTTAGATATTTTTTGAATCTAATGTCCATATTTCTTTTTGTTTGGTCTATGTAACATTTATCGCAATCCTCACATTGAATTTTATAAATACCTGATTTTCCTCCTTCCTCTATTTTATCCTTTGTGTTTCCTTATAGTACTCTTAAATTATTGTTTTTACTTCTTACTATATTAACCCCGTAATTTTTGAAAACAATTGTTAAGCCGTCCGAAATTTTGGGATAAAATACGATTGCTCAAAGAACATGTAATAAATGTCAAAAAACCAGAAGATGACAAATCTCTTGCTGCAGAACATTTATTGAACACAAACCATAATATAAAATAGTGTAACTTTTAAAAAACGTAAATAATTATAGAGAATTAAATATAAGAAAAGCAATAGAAATGTAAAAAAAATAAAAACAATATGTTAAACTGGGACTTAAGTCAATAAAAATAATATAAAAGTGTATTATTTTTGTGATTTTGGGTTTGTTAAATTTAGTATAAACAGTCACAAGTGCTTAAGTATAATTTTAGTATTTGTTTTTTACCTGCCGATTTCCACGTCGCAAACTTTTGAGCTTCGTAGATATGATTATCAATATTCTCAATTTCTTTGATAATCAATTTTAATTCAGTAGGATGCGTTTTCGTTCTCAATATATTATACCTGAAGTATAACGACACCGAGGTGAAAACATTTTCTTATTTAAACTTGAAGGTGTGAATAAGTAAAAACATATACTAAATGCACAGTATAAAATAATGTATAGAGTATTTTATAATGAAAAGAATAGCGGCAATAGTGACATTTTCTATGAGATTTCGATTGTTTGCTTACAAACACCACTTTTCATTGATTATTTATAGGTATACCTATTTTTTAGTTTTCAACTAATATAAGACAACCAAATGCAATTAATACAAAATTAAGCTCTGGTTCTGAAACCCAAAACCCTAAGTTTGCACTTATTGTCTTCTGACATAAATAACATATATTCAGAATTTCGTAAGCTGAAAAAATTTATACTTAGGTACCATTTAACTATTTCTTCAATATCTCTTTTATAATCCAAGACAATATTTTCCCGTTTGTAAAACTCAATAGCATCAAAAGGTATATCTTCTGTTTTTATTGTTAACGTTGGGTTTTTGTAACTGTACATACCAAGTATTATGTACCTGGTTACTTTAATTGCTGCATTAAGCTTTAAAAAAATTGTCACAAACAATTAATGCATAATATGTATGACGTTAATTAATAATAAATAGATGGTATTTCGTATTAACTTCTTTTGCAAAATTTAGACCGATCGTCTTATTTTTGTTGATCGTGAAAAGTGAAAACACGATTTTGGTTCTTATCTGATCGGTTACAACTCGTTTCCATTCATCAAACAATTGTCGTAAATAATTTTCAAACGCGTTCGTTAATTCTTCGATCTTTATTTCGATTTCGATTCCTTTTGGGGTTTGCATGATTCTGTAAAACCAAAATATGAATTTTAAATATAGTCACCATAGTATAATATATTCTGTTTTATTTGTATTAATTTTTTAAGAATGTAATATGTTACTGTAACAAAATATATTATAAGTTTTAAAGATAGGTGTATATTCTTAATTTAATATAAGTACCTAACTATTAAGAGTATAACAATAATTACAGTTATAATATACTATACTGCGTATTGGGAATCAATCATGATATTTTAAATACTTGCATGGATATTTTAATATTTTAGATTCTGAGTGTAACGAAGAATGTATTGGTTTCACATGATGTGTGTGTTTTTTTTACCACTATGTTATCACGACAATTTCTTCAATAATGCTCTGAGTTTAAACGTCAGTACCTCTAATTACAGATATATGGACAAAGATGGTACTTTGAGAAGTTATAAATTTAAGCATAAAAACATTAAAAAGTTACAATACAAAAACTAAGGGAAAATGTTGAAAATAACGGCAAACGTGTTTTTGACGTAGGTAATTGGATTTAGATTTTTAGTCATAACCACCACAATAATGATCGGAATAAACTGAAACTTTCACATACTATTAAAATTTATAAGATACAGGTCTGATATAAATTTAAATTCATTTCAAAAACTGTTGAGCTAAGTATAAAACTTTCATAATAAACTTTTAAAATTTCATAAGCAATTTTTAATTGCTTACAGATTTAACATAAAACTTCTATAAACCTTCCAAAATAGTGACCTAGAACATCAAACTATCCACATAACCTAGAGTTATTTCGGCTTTTTTCTTAAAACAACAACCACTATTAATGTATTTTTACTGTATAATATAATGTATTAATGAATAGCTTTAAAATATCGGGTGCGGCCGAGATATCTACCACATTTTAAAATGCTGTAGCGCCATCTGTGTTCAACCTAAAGAAATAATCTTAGTCTCTTTATTACCCTATTATAATTTAATGAATATTAAACAACTGCAAATTAATGTAATAACTATAAATATCTTTTCTATATTTCATAATAAGAAGAGAGTATATTAATACACAATTTTCATTTAAAATTATTCTACTCTTAGTATTAAAGAGCGAATGAGTGAATATACTCATACTTTACTAAACATGTGTCTTTATACTTATTATGTTGCGAATAATATTGTGTCAACAATTTTAAAATACTGTTCGAAAACAATAATTGTTTACATGGCTGCACACATTTATTTGTCATTTTACAAACACGTAGGTATAGATAATAGAAAGAAAGTAAATAGTTCAATAGAGTCAATATGTCGATCGTAATGCAAAAACAATTTTTTGGGGAAATTTGAAAAAAATATTGCATGTAGAAATAACGATAACTACATAGTTTTGAACTAATTTAATTTAATTTATACACCAATGGTAGTGGATCTCTAAAGAACACAGCTTTTACTAATTGACAAGACTGGGCATTAACTCGTTATTTATTAAGTTAAAATAGTAAAATAGTTAAGTTGAATTTAATTAACTTGTTAACTAATTTTTTTTTTTTGTTAACTTTCAACTTATTGAGTTAATCATTTTTAATAAAAAAAAACAAAATACAAAAAAAATTGTTTGAAGTGGAGGAAATGTCATACTATAGGTACGAAACCATGTAAATTAAAAATTTGAACTATTATCTTTATTTTAAGTTAAATTTTTTTTATAGTTAACTTTTAATTTAATAAATTTAAAAAATAAACATTTAACTTAACTCTTTGTTTTTTCAATTGACTTAACGAGTTAAAAAAAGTTGTTAACTATTGCCCAGCCTTGCTAATAGATAGTTATATACAAATTGGACAATATTTACGGTAAGTTTAGAGCACGGACAGCAATTAGGTCTTCGATTAATCGATTTTTCTGCAGCGAGTGGCCCCACATGATTGTCCTCACCACCGGCGGATACTCCTCGTCCATTGCATCTGGTGTAAAATTGCGGCTTTTTTTATGTACATCTTCAGTGGCCGTCATAGTTAAGGACATACGGTCAAGGATTTTCTAATTATGCACAAAAATTCGTTATTATACCAAACCTAACAATATATTCCTAACCGTTATTATATATTATATGTTTGCAGAAAAAACCTATGTTATCAGGAGTTTGGATGACTCACTTTTTCTTGGTCTAGTTCCGATTCCAACAGGATCAATACTTTGACGTGGTGATCTTTCACGACGGCCGCTACAGTAGGTCGATTCAACACGGCCGCACCGAAAACCGTTATGAACTGTAAATTTACAAAGAAGTTTACCGTAACACTAAACGTAATAAGGGCTTCCTCAACTTTTTACT
>CM029359.1:32064944-32164873 GCA_017140985.1 Hormaphis cornu
ACAATATAATACAAGCAACTAAAATTTGTGTTCGTCAAAAAAGAGCTCAAAAAATAACTCATAAAATAAGGATACAAAATGGATAAGTATACAAAAGGCAGAAGGCACTGTAATTTTATTTCATAAAATTTAATTTTAAAAACTATATAATGTATAATACGTAAGTTATCTAAATAAAACAATATAGATATATCAAAAATATTTTAAAATTAATATTAATGTTTATTACTTAACGAGGTCTTCTTTTTTCTTGTTCAGAATAGATATGTTCATAAATAAAGAGACACCACCAAATTAAAAATAAAAAAATAAATGCCTTAGCAAGGAAGTATTGCCGACTAACTATGCAAATACTTTAGTTTAAAAAATTAAATTATTAATCTTGTATTATTGAGGCCCTTTTATAGTGGACGCAACATCGACCGCTGTTGTTGCACGTTATATTAAGTTGCCTAAACCTAGATTTCAGGAGTTTTTATTAGTGTATTATTTGTCTTTTGTGGCTTTTAATAATAATAACTTTTAATATCAAAATGTCTATGTGTGTGCAACTATAAAACGTTTAAAAGCTGCTGTTTAGATATTTTCTATACGGACTCACGAGAACCACTGAATATAATAACGATGAATGATAATTTTAAGCCAGATTTTTTATCAAGATACTTAACATCGCTCTAATTTTGCATTTTAATTCTCAATTTCGGGCAAGTTTCTCAAAAAAATGAACTGCGATAAGTTGGTTTACTTTAATTAAATTGCCATCAGTTAAAAGTTTAAATTTAACAACGAAAAAAAATAGTTATATAAATTAAAAGTTAAAGACAGAAAATGAAATAAGCTTAACTCAGTTAAAAAAAGTTAATTATTATTTTTTCGCTAAAATATTCACAAGTCGTTATAAAACACCCAATCCATAGTATTTTCAACTTATAGCTAGAAAAATGAATGATTAAAACAAAAAAAAAGTCAATTATATAGATTTGGTTGTTGGTTCCACTTGATAACAAAAAATAACTAAAAACAAACTTAACTTTGCAACAATGATAATTAACTATAAAAATTAGAATTAGTGCAACACAATTTTTAACTGAATAAGTCAGTAAGTTTAAAACAAAAATAATTAACTGGTTAAGTTAAAAAGGTAAATTAATGCCCACTTTTGTTAAGTTATAGCGACAATTACCATTTTTATTTTCCAGTGTCACTAGGTTTAAAATTTATAGCTATTCGACGACAAATGAAAATTTAAATTGGAGACTTTTAAAATAATTTGTTGTTATAAAGAATTATTATAAATTATTTATAATTCCTATTATTAATTTAATGAAAATAATGTGCGATTTTCTCAGATAATCATCGTTTATGTTTATTAAGTCTTCGACAACCTATTTATAAAATAATTGATTCTTACTGAGAACCGATACTTTAAACAAACAATTCATTACCATTATCAGCAAATTTTATGTTTCATTGAATATTTTACTCAAAATACTGCGAGTCACAATTATTTACTAGGTAATCATAAAATAATCAACTTGAACAATAAATTTAAACATGATATTATATAGTATATAACAAACATTTAACGAACAATTATAATGAGAAAAAATTCTAATAAATCTATTGTAGAGTTTAAACTCTTTAAAACATCGTCGCAAATATTAAATTTGCTATGATCGATGTAGATTATTTAAGTGTAACAATTATATACATAGATTTTATTACTTTAAAATTAATGTCCAAAAAATAATACAGATTATTAACTGAAATATTAATTTTTGTTTCATTGAAAGTATAAATACAATATTAATGTTAAACAAATAAATCATTACTTTGTGAATTGACATCAGATCGTTGCTGTTTTCGAAACAAGCTTTAGAAATGGAGGCCAAGCGGTTGTCAATGTCCTCAGACATGCTTAAGTAGAACCTATAGTCCTCCAAAAATAAATTGTTGCTCATATCATTTAATATGTTTAGTGGGTCGTATGAAATAGATATCATCCTCTCCATGTACTTTGAAAACTGATAATATACTCCTTCAATCATTGGGCTATACCAGCGGCCCATAAGCCCACCCACTTCAACTTTTTCTAGTTTCTGATAGTCCATCAAACTCCTAATCATCGACTAAAAAATAAATTAACGTTCTTAAATTAAGCAATATTTTTTATGTAAAAACAAATCATTACTTATTTTATCTATAGAATATTGACAAATATTCACATTTTATACGTATTATAAAATAGTGATCACAAAATTCACAAATGAAATCTTTATAAAAACGAGTCAACACGAATAATAAAAAGTTGTACTATTATTATGTTCTATGTCTTAAATAAATTACCCAGGTTAATTATTTTAAAATACTAAAAACGCTGTTTTTATAACTATTTAGTTTTCAAAAATATATTAAACTACTATAAAGTATCATGTGTATCACAGGTCAAAGCCATTCACATTATAGATAGCGCGTCTCAAAGAACTTTTGATTATAATATTTACATACTTTAATACAATGCAGTCGATCTTCAAATACGTCTAAAATTTTAAATAAATCATTTGTACGGAAATTCCAATAACGTGGTCTGTGTTTGAGTAAAACATGAGTTTTGAACAAAAACTGATCTAACTGTTCTTTAAGGTATTCCGTCTGAATAACTTGGAATTTATTCCTATAACATACAATTAATACAAAATTGTATCTATAGTTTATATTAATACATTCGTTTTCTAATAATCTGTATATACTTGAAATAACTTAGAACATCTAGAACATCAGCAATCTTGTCTAGGTTGTCCACGAGTTCACCTTGAAAAAGTGTGGTCGGCTCTATGTATCTCGAAGACTAAAAAAATAATTTTTTATATCATTTACAGAACACAGGTTCTTATGACTATAACTTTTATTTTTGGAATTTTTTTAAATAGTACTTTGTAAGTAATTAAAAATGTGTTTCTACTGCAAATTAATAACTAATATTTATATCGGTGTTTTAAGTCATAATTTTGTGTACTTATACACCTAGTTATACAAAAATATATTTTTTTTTTAAGAGCAATCTTAATTATTTTTACTTCAAATATGTATGGCGTATGTTGAAATGCATTTACCTAAATTGTTTAGGTAGGGCCCCAATAATAAACATCCGTAAATTTTTTACTTACCTCAGCAACTATCATATTACAAATAACTTTAATCAAAACTATTATGTAATCGTAATTTTGAAACTGTGGACAGTTTATCCATATGCAAGCCACTTTTGTCATGATCACAAATAGTTCTACCTTAGACTCAACCAACCCAACTCTTTCAATCTTATTAATGTGCTTAGTTAGAGTCCCTAGAAACATGTTGATGAGATGTGTTTCTCTTTTTGCTAGACATTAATTTAAGTTTTAAAAACAAAATAACAAATTATTACTAAATGCATTTATAGATTTAGGTCAAAATCAATGATATAAATTTACCGGCCTCGGCAGTTTCTATTGTTTGCTTATACATATGCATACACGGGCTCCTAGTTATGAACAAGAAATCGCCAATTTCCTTTTGGTTTATTTGTACGTAAAAATCTAAAAGCAATTTTTCACGATTTTTCCAGAAATCGAGAACTGTATAAACATTTGAAGTAAGTTATAACATTTAAAGTCGACGTATAGTTCAATATGATTTAATAAACATACATTGAACAGGAGATGCGGTTGGATCTTTGTTCAAAATCATATCTGGCTTGAAGGCTATCATCTTATTAATTTCCTTAAACCACGTGTACACTTTGGTTTCCAACCGCTGTTTTAACACATCATCGACGATTATTCCACCACTAGAAAAGTTTATGAAATTTGTCTTTGGTTAGTTTGTTAATATTGTAATGCATAATTTGATAGATACCAACTAAATGAATAAGCTATCGCGTAAGTTGTATCAAACTCATTAAAATACATTATAGTGTTAAGTATTGAATATTTAAAGATAGATAGCGGTGATTTTAAGTAAATAATCAATATTGTCTTTTCGAAACGTTTTTTCTATACATGGAAAGTTAACGATTGTACCATTAATTTTGTATTAATGTTTTGATTCTTTTAACCAGAAATTAATAGTTTTAGCTTTTATAAAACTAAAACTGTAAAAATTAAGAAATTAAAAAATTTCAATATCACTTAAAAATGGTCAGAATCCACTAAAACTTAAATTTGCATACTAATTTTATCCATTTTAATAATGTATACAAATTTCAAATCATTCATTATTAAAATACTGAGAAATTTCGGTTTTTAATTTTTTGGTTATAACTAAGAAAAAAATTAAAATAAAGTACCGTCTCATTTCAATTTAATATTTTTATGGAAGTTGGTGTAAACCACATTGTGTGAAGATCGTCACAACAAGCAATAATCGTAAAAACAATCTAAAATCTAAAGATCCGCATGATTATTAAAAAGAGGTATTAATAAAGTAACTTTAATTATTTATTTTTACCTTACCTCATTTCATAGTTTTTCAAAGCTGGAGCAATCTTGTCGCAACCATAAGGTAACGTCAATGTTGATCGGCTTTTTATTTTTCCTGCAGATATGTTACTAATGACTGACAGAAAACTGTTAAAACTGTCTTGAACATTCACAATGATATCATCAGAACATTCTTTAAAAGTGTCTTTTGCAGAAAACAGTTGAGAGAAAACCTAGGTAGGTACATAAAGTATAGTAATAATTAGTTAGTTATAAAATAGGTAATTAAATAGTTCCTCAGTTATACAACCGTGTACAAATATGCCGTAGTATTACATAGTTTATAACACTTTATTGTTAATATTTATAGTAATTAATACTTATGTAGTAACATATAGTCATACATTACATACGTTTTCAGTGATCGCTTTTAAATCTTCAACCGGATTTGAAGATATTTCACCACACATTAGAATTGATTCATAGTTGCATATTGTGACTTCGACAGGTTTGAGTTTTATAACGTAAGACATTTTCGTTTTACAGCCTTCCGGAAAGTCATACATTGGTATTAGTACGCCAATCGAGTTTGACGTAAATAAAATTTTACTGCAATCTGGAGAGCTCAGAAATTCCATAATCAACGTCTAAAAGTTGTGTGTGAAACGGCAAAAATTAAAAGAAGCAAAAAAAAAAAAAAAATTTAATATACAATCATATACGTTATACACTTATACACAGCCATACCCGGCAATATTTAAACAAACAATGTTTATTGTTTAACAATATTGTTATAATGTTTAACAAATAACACATTAAATAATGAAATGCATTTTAACTGAAAAAACATTTAAAATCTCGGAAAATAATCCTGGTAATAACGTCTGCACTTTTGATTAGGTATTTAAAAATAAGCAATATACACATTACATACTAAAATAATTTTTTTTTAATTTTATTGATGTACATACATTGAACTCTGGTGTTTTCAACAAGCAGGTCCATGTGTCATGCTTAATCTTTGAACATTTTACGAGTTCATTATAAATATAAATCAATCGTTTGTCGTCGAATTCATAATTTTCTCCGTTGTTCATCATAACATCAAATAATATACATAGAAATAAGCAGAAAAAATTTTAAAAAAAATTAGAATTTTACCACCTGCAGCATTTTTAACTTTTATTTTACGTACTTCATGGTCTGTGAAAATATCGGGATAGTTTCAAATAAAGAACTTTTGGTGGTTTAAAAAGTTGTATTTTATTTTAAAATGTTGCCTTGGTGACGATATTCTGCGCTTTATCCATCGTCTATTATTATACTTTATTGAAGAAAGTGTGAATTCGATTGTTAATTATCACGAACCAAATAATAACGTGTCAGTAAACCATTTTCAATACAGGCATTTGTGAATGGTACCGGGGGTGCGAACAGTCAGTCATTCGCCTCTACTGACTAGGTACTTTAGACTTTTCTATAGGGCTCACGTGACCCCCTGGCAACCTAGCCGACTTTGATTTTAGGTATTGTACAGCGTGTAGTTTAACTCCTACTTTTGAATTTTAGTTTTTGTACTTAAACTTTATTTACAACAACAGCAAAACGATTATCTACTAAAACAATAAAAAGGTACGAAAAATTGTATTTAAAACTACATTTTCCAAATCAGTGACTCATCCAATTAAGCGAATTTGCTATAGGTACTCCAATAAGCTTTCGAATCACTTACATTATAGTAGGTAAGCGTATAAATGATGATTTGACAAGTTTCAATTTTAATCTTTAAAAGTTATTTTAGTTTATTAAACTTTTTACTCATAATAACAAAGTGTTTAAAATGTAATTATTAACCAACCAAAAGAAAAAACCAACTGTTTGAAATTATTTACCTAACTTGTTTCTAATATTCCTAATGGTTTTTGCGCATACTGCATAATATTGCGTAAGAACTAACGTGGTTAGATTAGTAGGTAGGTACATTAGTTTACAATACGTAAAACTTAGAACTTTATAACTTATAAATAAGCTAAATAAAACGACCAAGTCACCCACCAACTGTACAATTAAAACGTACACTTAAATCAATATTTGTCAATATAATGTATTTTAAATGATTTAACAAATACGCAATAATCGGAATCTTCAATGTTTGAGCCCCCTAAGTAGATGTAACAGTCTTTGAGTAAGCTGAGAGCTCATTCTAAAAATTTTACAGATAATTTCTGGTTTTTGTTATGTATTCGAATGTTTCAAAAGTATCTAGGTACTTACCCACATCGAACGAACTACATCGCAACTATCAAACTTTTTTTACCCAATGTATCTATTACAAATTTAAACTTTAAATAATAAAGATTATATTTTTACGAATTTTTTTTTTTTCTGTAAAAGTCACAAAAATATCATGTTTACCAACATTAAACCTCTCTAAAAAAACAATAATTTTTCAGCTAAGCGCGTATACAAACTACAGTATGCATACCTACTGTATTCTAGTAGTATAAAAATTATTCTAGAGTATAAAAATTATATTAAACATTTTTTATCGAGGAAGAATTAGAAATACAGTAAAATATGAACCTTAAAACAATGAACAGTTTTGTTTTTATAAAAAGCTTATGAAATGGTCGAAAATGGTCCAAAACATGATATGGTATCTAGTATAAAATATTAGAAGTGCAAAAAGTTTTATAACAATAATATATAGGTTTTGATGGACATCGTTGTAATTTGTTGGCAAAAAATTATAACATTACAAGTATTATGTAACGTATACTGTTATAATAGTTCGTAATTCACAGAAGTAATTAATAATATTAGTATGGATTAATTAATGCACTATATACGTTATATTATGGTATTGTTCTATCGGATTTAATTTGTGGAATACGCAGTTGACCATTATTAATTAACACTAATATAAAAACGTATATAGTAATAATTCCTCAATAAATATAATATTATCCAAACGATTTGAAACTCTGAACGTTTTTGTGATTGTTTACCTAAGTGAAATCAAATGTGGTACAAAATGTCATTCGATCAATCGACATTTTGAGTGACAAAAAATAAAAATGAAGGAATTTTAAAAATATTAACTCGGAGTCAAATAAAATATTACTATTATATTCATTCTTGATAACCGATAAGTATTAATATCAATGTGTAGTTCTCGTAAGATTGGAATGTCTGTAAAAAAAATAGTTATAATTATACTATTATTTTACGTAATTATGTTATATTATATGTAATTATGTTACATTCGTTTATCTAAGTAGTGCGTGTCGATAAAATGAGCCGTATACTATTGGTGATTGTAAAAGCAAATATTTCAAGCAACCGTGTACCAAAAATAATAATTGCAAAAAATAAACATATACAACTCTAACAATTATTATCAAACGCTTTACGCAAGTGAACGCGTGTGTGGGTATGTTTGTGCGTATTTTTCCATGTTTCTTCTCAACTATCGTTATAAACTTCATACAGCTCCGCTAACTCATAATCGAAAATTAAAAACGTTCATGTCGTGCAAGACATAGGCGAATTTTGGGGGACTAGAGGGGTTTAGCCCCCCCCGATTAGCAATGTATGTTGGGCAAGTTAGTGAAAAAAATTAACTATACGATAAGTTAAGATAATTCGATTAAGATGTTTTCAGATTAAAGTTAACAACGAAAAAAAATAATTAGATAAGTTAAAATAGAAAACGAATTAAACTAAATTAAACTAAGTTAAAAAAATATTAATTTTTTTTTTTTTTTGCTAAAATATTGTTACGTTATAAAACGCCCAATCTATAGTACTTTCAACGCACACAAAAGTTAGGGAATTTCATTTAAATTAGATGTTGTTTGAGATAATTATATTTAGCTAGTTTCGATGCGAAAACACAAATTAAGGCTAAAAACCCCGATGGAGAGGCGAACCTTATTTACCTTATTTAACATACAACACGGTAAACGTAGCATTGTGTGAAAAAAATAAAATAAAAGGAAGGGAAAAAAAGGAGTGGATATTTTGAGGTCGGTGTTTGGTGTAGCGATGGTACCTAAAAAAAAATCGTATTTCAGGTAAGTATGGTTTTGATAGTTTGATAAAACTAATATTTTTTGTTAAATATGGTTTTTGCCAGGACCTATACTAGATAACCGAGCTCGCTCAGAATCGTTTTTTTTGATTCTTTTTTTTTTTTTTTGTAGAAATTCAAAAATAACATTCCGAATCCGATGTGACGCCAGCTGAGCACACAGCCTGCTAATGATTTAAATTTCCCGGTAATCATCGCCGTCGTGCCGAACGGTTTGGTAACCGCGGTAGTGTACAGCACGATATAACTCTCTCGATAACACTATCTCGAATCGTGGCACACAAAAGACCCGCGCGTTTGCCGCGGAAAACCGATTTGCCGCGGAAATCCGTTTCGTGCGCGGCTTTGTCGACGGTTTCGCGCCGAGTTCGCGATCGCGGGTGGCGCGCTCACGCGCCGCTAACAACCAATGGCCGGGCGCCGAACGGGCCCGGAACCCCATATAGTGCGCGTGACCCCAACACCCGCCATCGTTTGACGCTCGACCTGACCATAGAATACAGATAGATACAGATATTCGACGACTACGGACCGACTGTCGTTGATGTCGGTTGCCCACGACGTTTTCCCGTTGTAACGAAGAGTTTTACTGTTATTAATTTCGTTTTTAAAATTAAATTATCGTCTTAGCTGTTCGCGTTTGTGGAGACGTATACGTGAAATCGCACGCCATGAACTCCGCGGAGGTCAACAAGGAGAACGAATCGGACAACGGTCTGCAACAGACGCAGGTGATCACCCTTTTGTTTTTTCTGTATTATGTTTTTGCCGCGCAAAACGCGACAACGTTCCGGAACGTCGTGACGCGTAACAGTTTAGGTTGACTCATTGTCTCGTTTGCCGCCAAAAACGCCGCCACGACGCGATCTTCGTCCACATGTCTGTGAAACGGCAATTTTGCTCGTTCGGCGCAATGCCTAGGGCCGCCCTAATGTTTTTTCGCGTAATTATAATGCACAGTATTGCGTAGGTGGTACGTAAAAAAATTTGTATTAGAAAAAACGCATTTTGCAACAATGACAAATCAAGCCGTTGTTCTAATAAGTGTCTGTAAGCTATGTAAAAATGTGTAAAACAATAGGCAAATCAAGACTTGATCGCTTGAATGCCGTGTTTGAATCGTAAAAAAAAAATTATTCCGCTGTCATTTAAATGTCCCTCCAACCCCACTCCCCCGCCGTTTGATCCTTACGTGCCCTGCTTGTCAGAGGCCGACTGGGAGTTGTTCGGCCGAATATTGGGCGGATTCTACAATGGTAAACACCTCTAAGCCCAAAACAACAACGATATTTTTAGGGATCTTTTTCGGTCTGCTTTATTTCTACAATTTTTGATTTTTTTTTCTCCCATGTCCTTGAGCTTCTATTAAATTTTTTAAACTTTCATGAAAGTAAATGTTTTTATTGAATTTGAAATTTTGAACATACCTATTACAAAAAGGTCAAAATTGGTTAGAAACTTTGATAATTGAACAAGACTTATACTATACTATTTTAAATGATATGTGCAAGTTTCAAGTTATTTAGTTAAATATTGTGAGAGAAGTAATTTTAAGAAAATTTTTAATTTGTTAAAACTTATCTTCAATAAATTTCACCATATCATTTTTCGGGTATCTAGTATTTTGGCCATAACTTTTCGAATTTTAATAAACGAATGCTCTAAGTACCATGCAATAATTTAGAGCTTCCAGAAATCGGGTTGTTTAATGATCAAAGAATTTTTGAAGTGTCATAACAAAACAAATACACACACATCATGTTGAAATTAAATCACTTTTTGCTACACTCGGAATCTAAAATAAACAATAGACATCCAGCTATAAACTTATAAGCTAGCTTCAACCCAATGTGTTATACTTATTGCTCTAAAATACCGACACACTGGGCCAGTCCGCCCTTGGTCCTGGTGTATTATTACCAGAATTATAACTATACATTGTTATACAAATTCAAAGTTGGGATTACTTAAATTGCCTATTGTTTTGTGCTGTGTACTAACTACCAGGTGAATGTATGTAAGATTGTAAGCAATGTGCAGTTTACCTTGAGTAGTTTGTTACTTCCTATAATTTATTAACTAGTATTTACTTCCCTATTTTGTTTTCATCTCTGATTCATCCATATACTTAGGTATGTATAAATAAATATAATTTAAATTTGTTTTCAGATTGATGTGCTCAAAATTAAAACAGCAAAGCCTTCCCAAGTGTTAAATGAATTGCACTCTAATATAGTATCTCCAATTAAGTCTTTAGAAAATAATCAGGTATAGTACCTATCTATATCGTGTTACCTAGTTGACTTTAATATGTATATATTTTTACTTTTCTCTTTTGTAGAAAACAAATGATTACTTGGATGCTATGACTATGTACAGAAACAGTTTTGACACCACAGTTGAACCGTTGTTGAAAGATAATCCAAGACGTTTCGTCATATTTCCCATTATATATGATGACATTTGGGCCATGTATAAAAAACAAGAAGCTTCTTTTTGGAACGTAGAAGAAGTTAATCTAAAAAATGTAAAGTTTCTACTCTAAGATATTGTTTAATAATGTTACTAAAATTTACTTTTACTGTACAGGATTTGGATGATTGGGTAAAGTTGACTGATGAAGAACGCCACTTTGTGTCTCATGTATTAGCATTTTTTGCTGCTTCTGATGGTATTGTTAATGAAAACCTGGTTGAACGATTTTCTCAGGAAGTTCAAGTGACTGAGGCTAGATGTTTTTATGGATTCCAAATAATGATGGAAAATATTCACTCTGAAATGTATAGTTTATTAATTGACACATACATTCAAGACCCAAAAGAAAAGTAAAAACTAAAATAAACCCTTATTATTATTATTATTGTTTAGTTTTTCTGTTACTTTACAATATTTTTTTCTGTAGAGACTTTTTGTTTAACGCTATTGAAACCATGCCATGTGTAAAGAAAAAAGCAGACTGGGCACTTAGATGGATTGCGGATAATTCAGCAACTTTTGGTGAACGTCTAGTTGCTTTTGCCGCTGTTGAAGGTATATTCTTTTCTGGAAGTTTTGCAGCAGTATTTTGGTTGAAGAAAAGAGGACTTATGCCAGGATTAACTTTTAGCAACGAGTTGATTTCTAGAGATGAGGTAATTCTATTTTTATTTTAAAAAAAAATTTTTAATAAAATGTATAAATGTGTAATAAAATCATATTCAAATAATATGAAAATAATTCGTAATACTTGTTCAATTATAAATGTATGTATATACTCAACAGGGTTTGCATACAGATTTTGCATGCCTGTTATTTAAACACTTGGTTCAGAAACCACCTCAAGAAATAATTATGCACATAATTCGTGAAGCAGTTTCTATTGAACAAGATTTTTTAACAAATGCTTTGCCTGTTAAAATGGTTGGCATGAATTGTGAAAAGATGGCCATATATATTGAATTTGTTGCGGACAGACTATTAGTGGAATTGGGATGTCCTAGAGTATGTTTTTAATGTACTATTATTCTTTACTTATTTGATTAGTTAATTTGTTTTCATTATCATTGCAATAGATTTTCAATTCAACTAATCCATTTCCATTTATGGATCTTATATCTCAACAAGGAAAAACAAATTTTTTTGAAAAACGAGTTGGTGAATACCAAAAAGCTTCAGTGGCCATTAATGATACTCCTAATTTATCAACAATGGACATTACTGATGAAGACTTTTAAGTTATTTTATTGTATTTGTTCCCACTATTTTCTACTTTTGTTCATTTGTATGATGTAATTATAAATTATGTATTTAAAAATTTTAAATTTTCTCAGGGTACTAGTAAGTAATTTGAATAAAAATGTGCACTATATTTTTTTTTTTTTTTTTTTTAGAATTTATATGGTTGATTTGTAAAATTATTTATAATGAACAGATTTAAAAGATAGAAATTAATGTTGAATTTTATTTTTATTTTTTTTGTACTTAACTAAAAAACAAATTTTTTGCGTATCTACATACCATATTGTTATTAACTCTGCCTTTATAGTTTAACTGTAAATTAAGGTTTTATAAATATTCAGTTATATGACTTAAGTATTTAATTTTTTTTTTTAACAACTGTACCTTAACCTTAATGTATTGCATTACTTCTGAACTTCAAATAAATGTTAAAAAGACGAGATATTAATGTTTTTTAAGGGGTTTCATGTAAGAAGTTTTGAATTTTGAACATTTTATGTTGATACTATTATTTATAACTATGCTCTAGTTAAGTATATTCTTGCAGTGTAGAAAAAACTGGTTTATGCAAGACGGTTTTATTCTATAAAATAGAAAAATTATTAGAGTAATTAAGTATGGTAAAAGTATAGTTTTTTTTTTATATTAAAAACATTTTAAAAGGTGATGTTAACATTTGTAAAATTATAAATTTTTAAAATGATTGTAAAAAATATAATTAAGTTGTCAAAAAAATTTAAATGCTACTCTATAGCCAAACTTTTCATTTAAATAAAAAAAATTATCCTTTAACAATATTACACTTAGAACAAAACAGTTTTGTGTAGGTATAAATAATTAATAAAAAAGGCTATGTGTTATAAATAATTAAAAATTAAAATTAAAAAAATAGCTTAATAGAGATTGAAATTTCCGACATGCCAATTGATCAATGAAAATAGATTTTGAACTTGTCACAAAGTTTACTCGAATACAACTTACCACATTTTCATTTTATCCGCATGATTTTTTCTAATCAAATTTTCATTGTTTTATAATAGATTTTATGACTTTACATCTGCTTTCAGAATTTTATTGTGACAACAAATTGATTATACAGTTGGAACTATAAATCTTCTAAATTACAATGTTTTATGTGTGCAAGACAGAAAAATTTACACTTTTAATCCCTTGGCTTGTTGGTGAAATTACTTTTAGCAACTAATGTTCTGATTTGAATGTTGAAAAATGATTTGAGAATTACTTTTATATTCTTACCAGTACTACTATTCGTTATCTATTTTATTAGTTAAAAAATTTGCATTGAACTATTGCATTTAAGAACTACGAAATCAAAAGTGAATGTTAGTTCGAAAAAAAGTGATGGTTTTTAATCTTCATTTGTTTTTAGTGATAAGTGATAAAGTTGAATGAAATTGTATTGAGATACCTTGTTGAACTAATGATTTCTCCAAAATCAAGAAAATACGTTCACAGATAGCTGTATATTAAAGGTCTGTGTAATTTGAGTTATTTCTTTTGTAAAAATTACTGTAATCAGGAATAGTCAAAATCTGGAAACTTTGTTTCATAAAATACTTGTTTGCTAATAAAGAGTAAATCATTTTTTGGATTTGGGTTTTTTAGTTTAACATTCCATTAATTATTATTAATGTACTTCTTTCCATTATAGTATGTACTATGATAACTGATATTAGTGTACTCCAGCCACAGATATATAAAAACAAAATATTAGTGTGACACCAGCACATTTGACCTATATTTCCGTTATTAGTGTTGCGCCATATATATTTTTGTCTTTAGAGTTGGGTATGACTAGAAAAATTAACGGTGTTTAATGGTTTGATGTTTTAAAAATGGTATGTTAATATTAATCAGTTTTCACTTTTAAAATAGTTGGATTTTTACTTAGCATAAATAAAATATGTTAAGTTACCATAATTTTGGAGTCAACACTCGACTAAATGCAAAGAAAGGAGTATTTCAATTTTTTGTTATTTCACTATAAGTCATATTAAGAATATATAGATTAAACGTGTTTTTATTATTTTACTTTACCATATTCAAATTCATAAATATTAAATCATTCATTTTGCTATTTTTTTTTTTGTATAACTTGTAGAAAGAGTTACAGTAAACTTTACCACTGATGTTCTCGTCATTTTATTAAGTTGAGTAAGACCACTGTCTTGCTCAGTTTTTTTTCTAATAAGATTTGTTGCTCGGGAACAAAAAAATCTTTTTTTAATTTTTTTAAATTCATATACCTACTTGGTAAAGTATAATAATAGTAGATCAAATGTAGCACAGTGGTTTTAAATAAGTAAGCGGATAAACAATTGGTAAGTTAATACAGAAATTAAGTACCTACTAACTTCTAAGTTCTAACCATTGATTTAATAATAATCATCTATAAAATCAATAGTTCTAACCATAGACGTCTATGGTTCTAACTATTCAAACAATTTAAAAAACGCGGGAATTCGTGTATAAAACGTACATGCATGAAACTCCTCTAAATTGATAATATCACAGATTAGATAAAAGATTCATCTAATTTGTGATAATACTGCGTACCACACTCTTTTCATATCCCAAGGTTGGTGACACCGAAATCAAATCCAAGTTTAAAATTGTATAACCGTCGAATCTTATCAATTGACAAAAAAAAAAAAAAATGAGGGAAATCGTAAGATTAGCGAAGCAAACAACACAAACCAATAATTACGTTTTTAATAAACACCGAACGCCATATTTTTGATTCAATTTAACAAACAAGTGCACTGCTTTCAGAGCTGAAGATGTTGATTTCAATTACAGATTAGCCAATAAGTGCTTATTAAAATAGTTATTAGTTATTATTAATGGCAAGTGGAATGCGGCGTGCGTGCCGAATTATTGTAAACTCTGTGTTGTGGCGTTCATAGTTTTCTATTTTGTTGATTACCTCAAATTAATAATATGGAACTAAGTGAGAAATCGAGTAAGTAACCGTAACTATTGATATTGTTTAGCAACACATTAAAATGTCGATTTATCATTCACCTGTAGGTAATACCTAGGTAGGTACCATCATTATTTTTATTCGAAGTCTTCTCGGTTAGAGCTTTTGTATTTTTTAGTTTTTTCTTTAGAATCATACCTTTCAACTCGGGTGTTTGCATTTTACAATAATATGTATACAAAAAAAAAAAAAAAAAAATACGGCGTAGGTACATAATGTTTTCCTCTAGACTCGTTGTAATACCTAGGTATCGACGTAACGTACACAAGTTTTTCTGTCTTGAACTTAATGCGTGATTGATTGTAAATGTATTAAAAAAAAACTCGCTCAGTAGGTATTCAAGTTAAAACATTGTTGAGCAGCTAATATACGTCGGTTAATACTGTTAACTGCTCTTACGGTCCAAAGTCTAATACAAAATTGAATTTTTTTTCTCTCATTGTTTTTATTTCTTTTACAATTTTTTTCTTAAAGTATTACTCGTACACATTTTTAATTATATTATTAATGTAGACCAAAGCTACAATTTATATACAACTACCTAAGTCCAAAATGGACATTTGTTATGACTAAGTAGCGCACTTACCAAATTCAATAAGTACTCAATTATAGGTAGAAGGGTTGCCATAACGTCCAGGAAACTATGTTTATCACTGGTTCTTGGCTTGCCACAAATGAACAATTTGATAGGAATGATTTAAGAGTGGGATATAATGGGGTGGGTAAAGGTTGTACATTAGCTCTTCCTGACAGACTTAGTCAAACACCTGGGCAACGTCCAAAACAACACCGGAACAGAATTTCTTTGTTCTAGATAGGTATGAAGAAATATTGTCTACAGTGTTATTGATTTATAAATTAGTGCTTGTTTTTAAGCAAAATTGTACTTATGGGATAATTTTTATTTGATGTTGGATAAATAGCCCAAACAAATAAAATAGGTATAGGTAAAACCTACTTAGTTAAATAATTTTATCAAAAAAAAAGACACTAATATCAATATTTTAACTTTTAAGATATTATTTCCCAAAAGGCAAGAGGACAGTTTTAAAATTTTATACAAATTACAACAACTTCCAAAACACACTAGTATAAATAGTATAAAGAAAGGGAAAAAATATTTGAGTAAATTTTAGGTTGTGTGAGAAGTTAAATAAATAGATATAATGTATATTAAAAATATTGGACATTGTACCTATACAATTATTGATTTGAGTGTGCTTATTAGCCCAGAAATTTTTTTTTTTTTTACTTAATGTAAAAAGTAATAAATCGGCATATTCACATAATAATTACTGTTGGAAAGACTAGGTACTAAAATGGTAGATTATGTCTTGAATTAAAAAATTTAAAAGATGGTACTTTTAAGCCTGTTTTAGCCAGAATAATAATTTAAATCCAAAGCAAATAGAGGAAGGAAGTTATTTGATTAAAACTTTTAGCAGTAATTTTTGTAATGAAATGAATAATATTTTAAATGAAAGTGTTGGTAAGTAATTGTTTTAAATTGTTAATATTATAGTAAACATAACATTTGATATCATTATCTTGGCAATGGCATTTTGAACTGTCATAACTACAGATAAATAAAAATATTATTATATATCTGTGGTCATAATTTCAAAACTAAATCTGACATCCAAATTCTAAGTACACAATTTTTTTTTTCATCGACTTGCATAATATGATGTAACAAAAAAAAATTCAAAAGCTACATGGTTTGTAAAGTGAGTTTATGCCAGAAAATATCAATATATGACACAAAGCAAAAAGAAATTTTTACTTAAAATTAGTAGAAAGCTTACAAAATTTAGACAAATCTACGACTATTTGATGCCTATTTCATAAAAAAAATTATACAACCAACACAATTGTTTTTTTTATGATTTCAAATTTTAACTTTCTGTTCATTACCTAGTAATTTAGATAAATTGTTTTTGATAAATCTGACCTAACCAGTTTATCCTGCGTATGAATAGATTCTAAATCTAGTGTATGCATTTGTTTCTACAGTAATTATTATTTAAAAATAAAAATATGTTTTTGTATAATTTTTAGATTCATTTGATATTATAATTTATAACAACAAAAATATATGTATTAGGTACCATTGATTAAATAATAAATATATTTAATATAAAGTTACTTAGTATATTTAATCAATGGTATTATTATCATTACCTAGATAAATATATGTTTTTATAGTGGACTGAACTCTGCTTAGAACCGTTTTTTAAGAACAGTGTAGTATTTAGACCAACATTTAGTTCTAAATTAAAATCTGTTTGTTTTGATTTTAATATTCCGTTTGTTAGCTTATATACATAAGCTTTTACAACAACTACGTCTGTTTGAGGATTTCACAAAATTTGACGGTTGATAGAGTGGTCCTAGATAGACTGAATGGCCAGAACAGAGTCTCTAAGTGGTCAGATTACCGAGGGGGCGAGCCTTCAAAGTTCACGCACTATATGACTAGAATTAGTTATATATAAATGATAAAATAAATATGTAATGATTCTTATATATATAAGCAGTATTTTCACGATGATTCTGTCGTATCTTTAAACCTAAACCTAACCAAGTCGTGTAGCAGGGGTTGTATCTTTCTTTTTTAAAGTCATTTTTAAAGTTCACTTGGTGATTAATGTGTTTAACTTAATATTTATTAATTGTTTAACTTAATATTTTATTAGATTATGATGGTTAAAATCACTGGTTTTTTAAAAAAATTATTAAGAAAAGTGTTTTATCTATATACTGAAACAATTTAAAATATTGTTACTTTTTTTACTTCTATAAGCTTTAATTTTTAGTTTTTTATTAAAAACTTGTGTTTAAAATAATTATTGATAAACACATAATGTCTTTCTTTTTTGTAGATCCTGATGAAGATACAGCTGAATGGTCCGCAACATCATCTGTGTTTGATAAATCAAACTCTATTCATGATTCTCCAATCAATTCAAAAACTTTAAAAGAATGTTTAGCAGATCCAGAAGATACTCAAGGTATACTAAGATATACTCAAGGTTGTTGACCCTACCTAGTTGCCTACCTTGTACTAAAATTTCAAAGCTTTTAGTTAAAAATCAAACCTTTTATTAAACAAAAATCGCAACAAAAATTAAAAGTTTTGAAAATTTCAAATGTTTATAGGTATTCAAAAGTAATTAAAATATTTTGAAATTGAAACCGATTCTGTATTTTACCCTCCAATATTTTACTAAGTTTGCTTGGTGATTAATGTTTTTAAATTAATATTTTATTAGATTACGATGGTTAAAATCACTGGGTTTCTTAAAAGTTTTTTTAAAAATTACTATGAATAGTGTTTTATTTATATACTGAAACAATTTAAAATATTGTTACGTTTTTTACTTTTATAAGCTTTAACTTTTAGTTTCTTGTTAAAAACTTGTGTTTAAAATAATTATTGATAAACACATAATGTCTTTCTTTTTTGTAGGTCCTGATGAAGATACAGCAGAATGGTCCACAACATCATCTGTATTTGATAAATCAAACTCTATTCATGATTCTTCAATAAATTCAAAAACTTTAAAAGAATGTTTAGCAGATCCTAAGGATACTCAAGGTATAGAAGATTATATGGTTGTTGACACTAGTGTTGATAATAATATAACAAATTTTAATGCTGAAGACACAAAATATATTTCAACAAGTAAACCTACAACATTTCAAAGAAAACACAGACTATGCACCAATAACGATAGTGTTATGTTTGAGAATATATTAAATGAAGACAGTCTGATGGAAGTAACAAACAATAGTGTTTGTTTTAGCCGTTTTTATAAGCGTGCAAAACTATTAACCCCAAATAATGATTTTGTAGTTATTAATAAATCTGATAACAGTGGAATAGATAGCGTGAATGAAATGAGCATTAAAACTCCAAAATTTCAATTTTCAAAAAATAATGATCGATCTTGTTTTAATTTGACAAACTATAGTTTGTCTTCTTCAGATGTTAGTGAGGCTACTGACCAACCTAATGTTTTAGAAGTTACTGGAAATGCAGTTTTTAAAAAACCATTTGATTCATCTGTTCTTGAAAATGATTCTTCCAATGTTACAAATGTATCCAATACAAAAGTAATAACACATAAATTTACTAAAAAAAATGTCGAAGTAATTGATACTGTATTTGATAATATTATAAATGATTCAAGTGTGACATCTGATGTGTCCTCCTCTAAAAATAAATCTTTGACTGATAATTCTCCTGTAAATACACAAGAATTTTCCAAATGCAGTACACTGTTAGACAGGCAGAGTTTAAATCATACTTACGATATACCAGTAAGTTGTAATGATTTTCAAATAAGGCTATCAAAAAGTGTTACAAACAATTGTGAATTGAATAATATTTCTTTGGCACCAATTAATGAAACATATACTTTAAAAAATGGTTCAATATCAGATAATTCAAACTGTAATATGTCATTAGATATGGACAATGCCAAAGATACATTTTCAGATACCTATGTTATTGAAAATAATGCAAATGATACTGTTTCTGCTCAAAATACTAACTCAAAATCAGTCAATCGCTCAAAGACAGAAAATACATTAGTTGATGAGTTTTGCATTTACAACCAATCTAAATCATCAGTGTGTAAGCCCAATTTCAAACGTAAATTGCAGTTGACTGATGAAATCCAAAATTTCACTCTCACTCATGATGATACTGATATTGATGAAATTTATGAAATAGATAGTAATGAATCTGACAAATTCAAATCAAAAAAAACTTATCACGAAGCAGACTCTAAAATTTTTGATAATATTATTACTAGCCAAAAAACTGATATGTCAATATCTGAATGTATCAACCATTCAAGAAACAACTTGTCAAATTCATTGATGACTTCAACAAACAATTTAAATGATTTATCAAACTTTTCATCACAGTCAAAATCTATGATAGATATTGGTATAACAACTGATAAATCATTTGTAACACAACAATCTAATTCTATTTTGGGTAAAGAAATGGAAAATGGTCCCAATATGTCCAAATCACTATTATTTAAATCTAATGAACCTAATAGTGGTCGTAGGGTTTCTAACAAGTTCAATTTCTTTAGACAATATGGTCGCCAAAGTTTAAGTTTTCAAGAAAAGAGTAAGAGCCCCGTAGAAACAAAAAAACAAAGCGTTTCATTTAGTATTGCTAATAACATAGCACCTGAGAAATTATCCCATAGTTCTCTTACTCCAGATAGTAATTTTAATATTAATGGTGAGACTTGTTCAAAAATGTTTTCAATTCCTGAAAAAGATACAGATTCTAACACACTAAAAAAAAATGTTTCTCCTTTGCTTAATAATTCAAATCACAAAGTTGAAAGCAATCAACAGGGAACAACTCTGTCACAAAACACTACATTTCAACCATCTCAATCACCAAAACTTCATTTTACTGGTCCATGCGATCTAAATGCCCATTCAGGAGTGTTTAGTGGTTTGATTGATGATAGTTTAAAAAGTGATGGGTCTTTAAATATTTCTAATCAAACTATGAATAGATTTCACAAAAATGTATCTGAAGAAGCTGATTCGATGATGTTTGAAAATGTTATTGTAACAAATACTCAAGAATCTGATACTACTTTAATTACAAACCAAACTTTTAGTCATTCAATGTTGTACGATAAAAGCCAAATTCAAAATGATGAAATAAGTATATTTGTCGATTCAGATAAACTTTGGTCCCACAAAAAATCTCCAAAGAATCCTGATTATTCTTTAAAACAACATAAAATTGGTAAAAATTTAAATTTCGAAGAAACAAGTAGTTCAAATGACAAGTTAAGTGTTTCAGTTAATACTTCTAATGATTTTAGTTTAAAACATACTATTACAGCAAATAAGCCTTCTGAAGTGTCAAGTATATCTGTTGACAATAAAGCATTTGGTGAATCAAGTAACTCGTTATTGAGTAAAGAATCTATTAATCTTTATCAATCTTTAACAAATATTACTGCTGGATTATTAGAAAGTCCAACAAAATCATTTTCAAATAATACATCAAATAATTCAAATTTACTGGAATTAGACAATACTACAATCAACTCAAATAACAATATGGACTATGTATCTATGCTTTTAAAAAGTACTTCTAATAATAATGAATCACTTGGTAGTAATGTAACTAAAAAAAGTCCACCCAAAAAATCATACATGTCTAAAGATTCCACTAGTTCCAGTTCTAAAGATGAAGGATTAATGTTATTTAATACTACACTTGAATCAACGGTTTGTGATAAATCTCCAAGAAATCGATCAAAAAAATCATTGACATCTCTACGTTCAAACAGTCATATTTTTGGCAATGATCAATCACAGTTAAATTTTTCTATAGAATCATCAAAAAGTAATACTTCTAGTAATCAATCAAAAAGTTCAGTTCTATCTACAAATTTAGAAACTTCTGTTTTAGATACTAAAGAATCATTTAATTCTACTGTTAAATCATCAAAAACTGGTACACTATCAAACTTATTAACATTGGAAAATTCTTTACTCAATAATACCAACACTAAAACTGTATATGACTTAACAAACACTTCAGTTAAAAATCTTAGTTTTGAAGCATCAAGCATTAGTCTTAGTGGCTCATTGAAAACCGCTTCTGAACCTCAAGATAAAAATATGTTGTGTACAAATCAATCAGAAGAATCAAATTTAGTTGTACTTAAAGATACAACTACTGATGTTAGTAGAAAATCTACACATTCATCAAAAGAAAATGATAATTCAATTGATAGTGTTAGACTGGAAACATCAAATACTAATCTAGAACCATTAGAAAATCAATTATCGAAAATGGAACCAATAAGTTCGTACTCACCAATGCTAGAAGGCAAATTAAATGATATTACTGAAAAATCTACTTATTCGGTCAAACAAATCCATTCTATTGTTAATATAGAAGCACAAGTATCATATAGTAACCACGAAAATTTGGAAAACACGGAATCATTGGTGTTAAAGAACAATTCAACATTTTCAAAACAAAAAAAATCTCTTTTAAATAAATCAAAACAATCTAATTCTGTTTTGGTTGAAGAGAAAACCAAAAATGATAAATTTACAAGAAGAATATCTACTCGGTTGTCTAAAAAAATAAATCGTTCTAATATTAATGTAGAACCAGAAGTAACAAATATTAATCTCAGAAAATCAGAAAAAGCAGAATCATTAGTATTAAAAAGCAGTTTGTCATTTTTAGAACATAACAAATCCCTATCAAATAAATCAAAACACTCTGATTTTGTTATGCTTGAAGAAGAAATAAAAAATGATGAAAATAATAGAAGAATGTCTACTCGGTTATCTAGAAAAATAAATCACTCTAATAATAAGATAGAACCAGAAGTATTAAATATTAGTAATGTATTACCAGAGATCAAAGAACCATTAAATTCCATGTCTGAATCCTTAAATGAAAAAGATGCACCATTAAATCAATCCGAAATATCAAATGTTATTATGGTTAAAGAGAAAACCTATGATAATAGTGTAAGTTGCAAAAAATCTTCTCGTTTGTCAAAGCAAAAACACCATTCTACCAATAATGAAGAACAAGAAGTATCTAATATTGACAGTGCGGTATCGGAAAATAAAAATTCATTAATATTGAATGATTGTTCTACGCTTTTAAAACAAAAAAAGTTGATGTTAAATCAATCTAAAAATCCTTGTCCTATTCTTGAAGATAAAATAAATAATGTTAGTAACATCAGTAGAACATCTACTCGTTCTTCTACACAAAAAAAACATTTCAACTATGAAATGAAACCAGACAGAGCTGATGGTCATTTAAAGAATAATAAATCTTCCATAAAGAATAGTACTCGAGTTACAAGATCATCTTTATCTGATGTTATAAATGAACCTTTATCCTCTACAGTAGTTGAAACCAAGTCGTCATCAAATAATGATGCAAATAACATGTCCAATTATTCTATTAAATCTCAAAAAAATTTAGCTTACTTCAATAATGATCATGATGTCGTTGATGAAACTTATTTTTCTAAATCTTCAAGAAGCCCTATTCATTCTGATAATGAAAGTGTAAAAAATAACACATTGTACAACCAGAACAATGGTTCTTTGAGCAACACAGCAGATTTGAATAATGAAGATAATGATAATGAAACCAATGACGAAATATTTTGGATTACTGATGAGAGTTCTGTACAAAAATCGAACACTTTTAAGAGTAATAGAGTAGACAGTTTTCATACTCCTAGAACTAATAAACTAGCTGAACGCATAGCTGACACCATTGGAATTATGAGTGAAAATAGAAAAAAAGTAACACACCCAGGAGCTTTTCAACTTATAAATCCCACTGATAACGTACCAGTAACAAGATCGGTAACACAGCAACCATCAGCTACTCAAAGTCCTTCGATTTTGACTAGGGCTTTTGCTGTGAATAGCACTACTGATTGTTCAATGTCTTTGTCGCAATCCTTTTCTGGTATCATAGTTGATCAGCCACAAGTTGAGGAAACCATTAAAAAAAAATTTATACGTCTGTATAACAAAGAATCGTGGATTACAAAACATCTTTATGATTTCTTGGTCAGCAAACTGAAACCTACGTATAATATATATGCATTGAAGCATGCAGAAAAGTTTGTTAAATACTTGGCTTCAGTATTAAATCTCGCTTATGATAATAAAACTGATTTCCAAATGTATTCGGACTTGTTGAAATTTCACATGGCAAGGTATAAAATCATTGAGACAACATTTGATTATGTAGTATTTTTGACTGACTATATACCAAGACCGTATTATGATAAATTTGTACCCGGTTACTTGGATACTTCAACAGTAAAGTTTGATCAAATGAATTCATATATGCCCATCATGGAAGATCAAGAGTTTTTAAAAGAAGTACTAGTGTGGTTAAATAAGTAACATTTAATGTTTAATATATTGTGAGGAAAAAAAATATTGTTTTTATTTTGTTTTAATTGTGTCCATTTGTCCATTTTAGTGTAATTTTAAGAGTTGAAATAATATTTTGTAATTAAATGCTACGTTGAAAGATTAATAAATAATTCAATCTGTCATGTTATTGTACAGTCTTATTGTTGTAAGAATACAGTAAAATTAAGTTATTTTTCTAAAAAAAAAAAAAAGGTTTATGAAATATCATAATCAAATTGGTTTTAAATAATTTATTAATAAACTGTAAAATCATTAATTATATTAACTAAAGTTATAGTATTTTTATTTTTATGATCATACACTGTTTACACATTAATAAAATTGTAATTCTCAACTATGTTGTCAACTTTGTATTTACCTTTAAGGCATTAAATAAATTTAAAAATGGTACCACGTTTAAATTTGCCCTTGGAACAAACCAGTCGCATAACTAGAGGGGCTAATGTGGGTGTTGTATCACCTCCCAAAGCCTTTTTTTCTGCAGTAAATTACTACAATAGGTACATAACTTACAATTTTGTATGCGTGGTATGCAAATATGCAATATTACTGATCAGTAATCATCGCTTTGTTTATTAATAACATTTTATTTTTATCATTTTGAAGTTTGGCTCGTGTTGTCTGTAAACCACGGTTATAAAGAATTGTTCTTTACGGTCATGCTGTAAATAATAAAATAGGGTTACAACCAAGGAGACACTTATCTCATTAGTATCAAGGATTAGATGTTAGCAAATGAACTATTAAGTATCTATTTATATGTGCCAAAAAAATGTAATTTACAAATATCTTGTTTGCAGTACGTTTTAATTATAGCTCTTTTGCGCTAAATAAACCTAGATATTACCTTGAATGTTTATCTATTACATTTTTATTATTTGTTTATACTAATATTGTTTCTAAACTCAAACACTATGTATAAATAATACGTAAAAACAAATATAATAACCTCTGAAGTCATTTTACTTTAAAATAGAATAATGATTTACATATTAACATAATTGTTTTAAGTATAATTTATAGTGAAATTATTATTTGTCGCCAAAGAGTTATGATTAAAATGTACTTTTGTTATTTCTTTTTTTTTTTTTTTGCGAAAATGGGTTTATTATAAAATAATTTTTTACCCTGTTCCATTTTTGGCACAAATGCCCATTCTTTCTTTTTGTACATTAAAAAAACTCAAAATTAACTCTAGAAGAATTTTGACGTCTATTCAATGAGCTTTTGGAATTTTACTCACTAAAAATTTACATACATGACTTGGCGACAATTGAGTTATATATTCTTATATACATTTATATAAAGAAAAAAAATGTCATTAAATAATCTTAATTTTAACAGGTCAACTGCCAAGGGTACCATAAATGGTAAACTGTAGTTTTGCTACTAAGTATGTTCAATACAATTGTCACACAAATGTCACTATAATTGAAATAAAATACTAAAAATAAAAAACTAAGAAATCTTAAATAATTTAAATTTTTTCTTTTTTAAGTGAAAAACTTATTAAATATGTATGTTTTTCTTGTTATTGACAAATAATCAAGTCAAAAAAGGTCCTAATTACGCCACTGACAAACGTGAAAGCACACTGTACAATTAAATCGGCGTTTGTTTGCTTTTATAATGTAAACGCACATTTCCTTTTAACACTTTTAATTCAATTTATTCACATCAAGTTTCATTTATTTTAAGAAAGGCATTTAAAAACCCTTTTTCAAATGTTGAAAAATTCGGTTTTTTTTTTCTTAACTTATCTATATTTATGTAATTTATATTCTGAAGCTGCTAAGTGCTTGAGAATAAATTGTTACCCATTTTTTTTTTTTTTGTAATTTTTTTAGGTAGGAACAAAATAACAATTTTTTCCATCACAATATTTCATTAATTAGGTAACTAGATTTAACTTCATAAAATTTTTTTTATTTCATAGATTAATAGTTTAGTTTTTTTTACATCAGTACTCAGATGCAGGTTTAAATGCAATTCAAATTAAAAAATTGTGTAATTATTGATTTTTGTTCAATAAAAGATTAAAAAAATTATAGTTGTTGATTGATAAACTAAACCAAGACAAAGCGAATATATGTGTTAGCAAAAACACTCTTTAGATAATCTGTGCCGACCCAATATTTTCTGTATGTAATTCTTTATTAACATCTACTACATTCATTTTAAGCCAATTGATGAAGAAAAGAACAGGTGTAATGAAAATAAGTAACTCTTTAGGTTTTTGACTAATTTATTTATTTTGACACAAAAATAAAAAAAGTAGTAATTTTCGCTTTAAGTATGTCGGATTTACACACAATCCTTGAATGATATAAAATTGTACTCTTGGTTTGAAGAGAGAAGACTCGTATCTGAAGTCTCACGCAATGGCAACTGACAGCTGTGATCAGCCAAGACTTAATCTTCATTTATATTACCATACAATGTTTACTACCTAGTGCTCAAATTGAAAAAAATAATAGTAGGGGATGCTGTTTCTCTCATCAAACCAAGTATAAACAGTAATTTAATTCAATATTTTAATTTTAGTTAATGTTATAATTTGTTTTTTTAATCGTTACAATTAAGTAAGTAGTTATTATTATAAGACAAAATTTTAAGTTCACAATTTTTAGCAAACGTTTCAACAGTCCTTCATATTAATTCAAAAATAAATGAACACATGTTTTGAGAAGCAAACTTAAAAAATATACCAACTTAAAACTAAGGGAAATACTTGAACAAATAATTGGTCATTGTCGATATACATTCTGTACATAGACACTTGGCATGATCTCAGCTGTGCTTAGGTGGATTGTCCATACCCATTTGATGTCTAGACGTTGGTATGTTAGGCATTTCTTGCATTGTTGTCTGATACATAGCATTTGATTGATTATGATTTCTGTTTTGTTGTGGCCAAGAATCGTGTCCCATGTTTCCTCTAATGATTACTTGACCATGATTAGGAGTATAAAGTTGTTGCTGAGGGTGCCTAGAAGAAGGCATTGAATAATTTTGATGGTACCTGTGTTGCTGCAAAATTTGATTATCCATA
This sequence comes from Hormaphis cornu, assembly GCA_017140985.1. Lineage (NCBI taxonomy): Eukaryota > Metazoa > Arthropoda > Insecta > Hemiptera > Hormaphididae > Hormaphis > Hormaphis cornu. The sequence goes on from CM029359.1 coordinate 32,092,262, forward strand.
GGTGGTAGATAATTGGTAGATCTTGGTGGCAGTGGCGACTCAGTATGATTAGTAGAAGGAGGGGCTGGTAGAACAGGATTTGTTCTATTCTGTGGAACCAGTGGAATCGCAAGACGAGCATTGACTGCTAATAAATGGTCTCTACGTCTAGTAAATGTAGCTAATTCTTTTTCTAAGCTAGTGTTTTCATTTTTTAATTGATACAAACATGAAAGTAATGACGCAATATCGAAATGTTGAGCTTGTTCCATTAACAGTGCACCGCCTTGTTCCCACTGGCGTTCAAGTAGGTCTTCCAAACTTTGAGAACTGTTTTCAATCCCATTAGTAAACCATTCGGAACCTGACGCATTACTAGAATTGGACTGAGAAGGGTCTGAAGCTTTTGGAACTTGGCGAAATAACTGTGGTCCCATTAACAATGTCTGGCGGTTTGTTGGCACATTACTTTCATTGAATTGTTTATGTGTTTTAATCTCTTCATTTAAAGTATCAGTCATTTGTTGAGCCATACTCGAATTGGGATTGAGAGCGTTTCCTAACATATGTGGAGCATCAATACTGGATTCAAAATATTTATGGTCACCAGCCTCCTTTGGTTTAGTATTGATAGCAGAATAAGTGTTATTAATCATACTTGGATCTTTAATCCATGTGTTTGTCATATTAACTGGAGGTGTATTTGAATTTTTTGATTTATTAGTATCTAGGTAAGATAAATTTGGTTCTTCCATAATCTTTAAGCTATCAGCTTCTGATTCTTCGTTGTTTACATTGATATCCATTAGATTGTCAATATTTTCACACTTGACCTCTCTTTCATGCTGTTTGTTATTAGGATACTGTTTAATACTACCAAGTGATACAGGTTCCACTTTACTTTTAGGCTGGCGACTATGAAGTATAGGTTGGGTAATATTTGGAGGAATATACTGGGTTTTGTCTTTAGACTCTTCAGAATAATTCATCGATGCTGGTTTCTTTTTTAATTTAGTTTGACCATCATTGTCAAAATTATCGTGAGCAACTTCATCAACAGATATTTCAGAAGCATTGTGAGGGCGATATGGAGCAATGTGCTTAATTTTCATATTATTATTTTTTTTAAGCTTTGAATAATGGTGTTTACAATATCCAACATACTGTACATTTCGTCCATGGTTTCCCAACTCTTCACATAATAACCCAACATTTTGGGCACAAGTTACATGAAATCCTAGTTTACAACCACTTTTTTTACAAGTCATGCAAGCACCATAAACAGAAACTTTAGGTTCTCTACCCTTTTCTTCACATATATAGCAAACTTTTTTGAATCTATCTTGTGGTATTTCTTTTAATTTTATTGGTTCCATCGTATCAACATCTGCAAAAGTTACCTCAGGTATAAATAAGGCACACACAACATGAGCCCAATTTCCATTTTCGGTTGGCTTAAGAGCGCCATCTTTAGATGGACATAGTTCACATATTACTTTGGCATTTGGATTTTTTTTAAGAGCCACACATTTATTGCAATACCATGATCCTTTAGGTACTATTCTTATTCCATAACATGCTTTGTGAACGGCAACATTACAATTTCGACCATCACAATACACTAATGGATTGTCATCAAAAGCTTTATCTTCACTACATACACTGCAGTTTCCCAACATCTCTTTCATTGTTTAATCTGAAAAATAAACAAACTGTTAAGGCTTATTATCAAATGAATATAAAGTTAACTAAACTCCTTTGTTAGACCAATCAGAGTGTTAGGTATCCGATCTAAAAAAACATTCATTTTATGTCATATTTGTGCATTTCCTAAAAAACTAAAAATATTAAACAAGTATAAATTAAACTTGTTTAATATTTTACTATACTGTATGGTTACTGTACTGTACTAATGGTTAGTTTATAAAGACAAATGACACAACCTTGGTGTAACTTTAGAAAAATTTAAATTGTGGACATTTAAATTGTCTATGATTAGATATTTGTCATTGTTTACTTGAACATTTAAGATTTTGATACTATTATTTCCTTATTACATCAAAAAAAAAAAAATAATAATAATAACAAAGTACTATCTATCTACAGTGATTTCATTATTATTTGTTTCTAGATATTTAATAACATATCTAATAATCCTTTTGAAAATTCAACCTACCCAATTTGACCATGTGAACATGGTAAGGTAATATTTTTTTATATTTAATTAAAACAAATTTAACAAATGATGTATAATAGATGATTGATTAAAATTATTTTAAAAACAAATTCTAAACTGTCCAAATTGGTTTATTAAACTATTAAACTTGGGCTACAAACGAAATAATATGTCCAGTTGTTCCAACAGCCAAACTAGGGTTAAAAAAATTTTTAATTTAAAAACATATATAATATATTGGCACAAAGTTAGGTACTTAATAGAGTTTTTCTACATAACAAGTAAATAGGTAATACATTGATTTTATAACTAACAGATTATAAAGACATAATACAGTAAATTTTGGGGAATAATTGAATGCTGTGGAGCACTAGCGGCGTCTACTTTCAAACCACATTACAGAACAAAGTTTGTCAGTCCGCAACAGTACAACAGTTTTGATATTAATAATAAAAGTATTTTCATAGTTTTTAATAAAATGTTATTACAGCAAAATCTCTGCCATTGAAAGTGGACGCCAATAGTGCTCCCAGTGGCTGAAAGCGTTCGATCGGTCGCCAACAATTACTATAGCATGATTTATCTGTTTATTATAAAATAAATTTTATTACCAACAATTTTACAAAAAATAAAATTTAATGAGGTATTAAGCTAGGTAGACATAGGTACAACAATAATATTGTCTACTTCATTATCTACATATTAATACAACCACCGAGAACCATATCCGAGTTCAATAAATGTAATAAGATCCAAGTAGGTAAAATCAATGAAGAGAATCAATCAGCATAGGTACCTAACTTGATTTTAAAATTTTTTGTGGAAAGAAATTTTTTAAAACAATTTAGATACCTATTTGGGACATGGCTGTGATTATAAATGACCTGAGTCACATTTATATTAGCGATATCTAAACAGCTACTTTGGTAGTAAACAATACTGGTTATTCTAATTTTACTTTCTAAACGAGCCCGACAATTTTCAAAAGCGATTTAGTACCTATATACCAAGTATCTATAAACTGAATACAGAACGAATGCTGTTTAGGCGATGGTATTAGTTTAGATGTGTCATACCGAAATAAAATACAACATAGGTACCTACATACGCAATACTCTAGACTTATATTCGTGCACGAATTCTACTAGATAGGTCACGTTGTCGCAATTTGAGAGCTGGAATCAAGTATTTGGGGTGGGGGGGGGGGCAAATTTGTATAAAACCCCCAGCCCCGAGATAGGCCATTCTGTGTACTTTGTCTATCTTAAGTTAGAGGGGCTTGAGTCAAACCTCGCCAAAATTCACCGACGGAAATCAATCCTTAAAAAAACAAACATAAAACTATAGCATATCTAGCTACATATATGCTTCACGTGTATATGGACTGCAACGCTAACAATACTTACGGATCACGCGAAAAATACGAAGTTTTTCACAACATTGTTATTCGCGAACAAGAGAAACCAAAATTGGTATCGCGTGCCTACAGTGATCGGCGTCGTACAGCAATAATTATTATTGTTTCACTTAAAAGCCAACAAAACGTTTAACGTTTTTTTACGCACGCCCGCTCAACTTGATATGTTGTACATGTTTATTGTTTATACGCCAAAAACTGTAATGGACACAACAACAGATAAACTGGTTACACTACTGTCGTATAGAAATGAGGAAACGCAAGCGAGATAACTCAACAAACATGTTATTCCACAATCCTCAGGAATCAGGACCAAATTCCGAGAGGCCCGAATCCCGAGACGACGCGCCAAGTCGTAGCGAGAACCGACGTCGGACACCGTGACCAATCGGTGGTAATCACCGAAACAACAAAACGAATAGTGTTGACCATGAACGTAATACACTGTTGACCAGCGACCGAGTAATCAGTTAGCGGACGTCGGTTAACCACACTGGTTGTTACTTATTATCAAATATCAAAGAGGAAATTCAGTATCAATTCAGAACGGTTCGTTTCAAACGGATCGCTACCAATTGTTTCCCCAATATTTTACGACCCATACGATCAATATGTATAATTTATAATAAGTTATTTAATAATTTAGAAAGTCTCCCAATGTAGAGTTCTCTCGACAGTTACGTCATTGATTAAATTTGTTATACATTATGTATATTTAATCAATGGTTATGTATCCAATTGGAAGAAAAAAGTTATCCGTATGTAGGTACTTACTCTCCCAATGAGGAGAGTTCTATATAGTACCACAGAACAATGCTAACACCTATAATAAGTTTAGTAATACCCTCTCAAATTAATATTTTATTCTCGAATCGGAATATTTCGTTATTATAATTACAACACTATCACTCGCTCAGCGTCGTCGCTTCCCTCCGCTAAAACGATTATATCCTACCTTTAAAGTGCAACGCATCTAAACTATTTTAAATTTTCTCCCGATTAGTACAACATACCAAACGGATAACTTTCCCAAGTCCCAACAACACGTTAGGACAAACGTTCGTTGGGAAAATAATTTTTTCGGAGGATCTGTTACCGTTTCAAACGTTTCGCTAACATTGCAAATGTCAAGCATAGCGTTCACCGAAAAATGAAAACGTTTAACGAATTTCCTAAATATTTAGCCCCAGCACCTGCTGCTGTAAGTTTAGTTGTGCAAGCGTATTGTGTAAGCTTTTATATAGTGTTGCCATTCAAGTATAATATGCATTACAATATCGTCGACCCAGCGCCGCGGGGTTATTGTTCCGCGGCCGAATGGAACATAACGTTACCGTGTGGTCGTGATCTTTTCTTCCATGGACGATCCCATCCCGTACTCGGTAGTCGTATAATAATGTAATCGGGTGTCCGCTGTTCGCTGTGTCGTGACTCGTGAGTTGCACAGAAAAAAAAAATCAAACGGGGAACGCAAATCATCGTCCGTCCCGTTTTTGAAGTATTATTATGAACTATTTTATCATTTTTATCGCCTCTTTTCAATTTCCCCACGTTACTCATTGTTCGCATTTCGTAAAGTTTGTGGTTTGTTAGTTTTAGGCGCAGATCCGGGGACCCGTCGCGACTTCATCGGCAGCTCGCGCCGCGGCCTGTGCGGTACACGCCGCTTCGGCCCCGTCACACGCCACCGCCGATTCGTCGCAAACGAGTGTGTTGTGTTTTTGCGAAATCGTTGTTGTCAATGATCAGAACAAACCGTAGTCCGAAGACGACCAAAACGGAACTTGTGAAATGTCACGTCATGAAGGTAAATGTAGCAGTGTCGACGATTCGTACGTTTTCTTTGTCCGAGCGAAACGAACGTAATGTATTAAATTAAGTCGTTCAACTAGGCCGCGTTGTAGTACTATTCAATATACGTATGGGTTGTCTGTGTACTTTAACTAGGTGCCTGGTACTATAGTAAAAACTTGGTTTTCGCCCGGATTGTTTGTCGACATTACATCGCCGCGTACTCCGTTCTATGAGAACTGGTGACGTCGATTCTTTTCCTCCATCTAAGTACCTATCGCACACGAATCTTAAGAAATGTTGACGTTATCCTTGCCAACCGTGCAAACTGGTGTGGGGTATAGGATTCCGAAAAGAATTTTGAATTCGTCATAACAAGTGTTGACAGATTGTTTTCAAGTAGACTTTTCATAGCGAATTTAAATAAGTTTTCAGAATCCTTACTACATTGTCAAATCAATGTGCTGTACGTTTGGCAAGTGAAACGTCTTAACTCCTATGATATTTTGTGCGTGATGGAGACAAACATTGCAGTCTCTTATCCCCTTACACTTTTGGGGATTGATATATCGTCTTGAAATAATAAAGCGAGAAAATCTATGGGCAAAATTTCCTTGCCATCATCATAGTTGGTTATCAATTCATCATCTGGTTTTATTTATGAGTACCTAGGTGGGTAGTTATTTTTCAAATGTTCTCTCTCTTATACCTAGGGGCGGACTGTCAATTTTAGGCCCGGGGTGCAAAAACATTTTAGAGGTCCTTGAAGACATAATGAAGGACCCATACACCTACCAAAAACCTACAAATTGGAGTCCAAAACATATAAATTAGGGCTCATTTATATTGAGGCCCAAAACGAAATATGAATGTGAGGGCACAGGGAGCAGTTCTGTTTTGGCACTCCGAGTCAGTCTGCCCCTGCTTGTTAATACTGTACTATTACAATATCTGTTGAGAAAAATACAAATGTACTTGGCCATGCTAGGTGTCTAGGTTAAATGTTCTAACCCTTAAAGTCAGCATTTTATTATACAAATATATGAATACAGTAGGTAGGTTAATCTTAAGTTAAATTTAAATTCCTTTATTGATTCTTAGCACTCAAAATATAGGTAATTGGCTCAAAATTATTTAAAGCTTCTTTTTTAAAATTTTGATTATATTTTGATTTTTTGTAAGCGGGTTTCTAAAAAATATACACATAGGTGATAATATGATGTATTTTAAGGGGTCTTATAATCAGATACCAGTGGCAGGGGCATATTCAGAAGGGGCCGCCACCCCTTGATATGTGAAATTTCATGGTATTTTCAAATTATATTCATTTAAATACTAAGCCCTTTTCACTCCAAAAAAAACAAATCAAGTTCTAGATCTCCCCGAAAAAAAAAACCTGGATACGCCACTGTCATATAAAACTATAAATATAACTATCATATATCACTATAAAAAATAGTTTAATATATGACTGGTATGTGACAATCGTGGTTCATTTTTTTTTTGTACGGGCGTATTATAGAATAATTTTTTCAATTCATGCACGTGTGCAATTGAGTATTAATTAGATAATGCATTTTTAGGATGTTAGTTTTTACCATAATTTTAAATGTGTGAGAAAAGTTTTGTTGAATGGTTATTGGTGTGTAATAGTCAATGAAATCATATTTCAGTCATAGCTGATTATGTATAGTCAGTGGCGTATACAGTATTTTTTTTGGGAGGGGTTTATGCTGAAAAAATTCCTTGGTCCACATTAATTCACCAATTTATAGAATTTAGTTGCAAAAAAGTGGCGGCAATATTTTTATAATAAAACAAATAACCCTCAGATAATACGTTACTGTTAGATTAATAGTAGTTATAGATACTAAAATACTTCGTTTTTGGCTGGTTTAACAAAAAAATACTAGTATTTAAATAAAAAAATTTATTTTTTAATTTATCTGAAATTTTAGGAAGGGCTCTAGCCTGAGGGGGCTCCCTTCCCTGGATACCTACACCATAGATTATAAGTAGTTATTGTTTTGTCATAATATCTAACCGTGCACATGTCTATTATAGGAGTCAGTTGTGATGCTTGTATGAGAGGCAACTTTAAAGGACGTCGTTTCAAATGCTTGAAGTGTTACGATTATGATCTGTGTGCCAATTGTTACGAAGCTGGCACTACAACACCACGCCACTCAGTTGATCATCCAATGCAATGTATTTTAACACGAGCTGATTTTGAGCTGTATTATGGCGGTGAATCGCTGGTGTCTGATCAGCCTCAAGCATTTACATGTCCATTTTGTGGACGTATGGGTCTTACCGAAGTACTTTTAACAGAACATGTTACGGCTGAACATCCAGATTCTGTGACTGAAGTTGTGAGTGTATCTTATAAAATTAATCAATTGATAAAATATTTTATTTTTTTTGAGCTTTGATTAGCATTCATATTACTTTTATTAATTTTTTTTAACTTAAACTCAAATTACAAACCGTATTACCTTACATTGTTATTTTAATTATTCACTATTTTTACCATTTCAAGACAGGTGACTAGTTGCAAAACTGTAGTTATGAAGCTTCCATGGTGATTAACATAGGTACCTAACACTATTTTGCTTCAGTCAGTTTTTACTTTTAGTTTTCATTAAACTAAAGAGTTACATTTTTTTAAATTTAAAATACATGATCTTCTTGCTATTCCTTGCTTTACTAATTATTGAATGTTATCTGTGATCAGCATATGATTTAGTAAAATAAAAATTAATTTTCTAAAATATTCTTAAAAATATTTTTTTTTACTTTAACACTATTTAGACATATTACTAAACGTAACAATTAATAAATGAAAATATCATACTTATAATTAAATTTATTCTCCTTAAATAAAATAAATTTTTGTAACATGTACATAGGCATAACTAGGAAGGCCATGAATATTATATAATAATATATATCATAATTAAATATTTCAGAGTATATGTTTGTATGTAACATTTCAAAAAAAAAATTTTTTTCCATTATTTTTCCTCTTACTTCAGACTATAGTTGTGCGTATGAAGAGGAGTATACTTTAATAGTACTTTTACTTAAATATAACTTGTTTTTAGTTATTTGATTTATTTTAAATTATTCATTTTAAGTTGTGTAATAGTATACTAATGTTTGTTTTTTATTTAGGTTTGTCCAGTATGTGCTGCCCATCCAGGAGGTGATCCAAATTTGTTAACTGATGATTTTTCGGTTCATCTACAAATGCAGCATCGCGCCAGCCCTAATGTTCCAAGGGATTTAATTTCATTTTTAATATCCTTTATATACTTAGTTTAATATTTAATCCATGTTAAGTGTTTTATTTTAACTTTTTAGACTTCCTAAAACAATCAATTTTGTTGGCATTTTTTGTTGAAATTTAATCACATTTCTTGAGCCTTGGATTTTATTTCCAGTTTATGCGCTCAATACAGATACAATTTCCAATTTCATATTTACGTATTCTACATTAGTCACATTTAGTGTACAGTGACACTGCAATTCAAATAATAATATTAACATATGTTAAAAGGTGTTCTCATTTTGTGTTTTATTATGATAAAACAAATGATAGGTATTGCTATTGTTTGAATAATATTTTTACTTACATTGCTAAGTACTATAAACTGTGAATGCCTTTTTATGTTGTATTAAGTTGTATACATTTATCAATATTATTTAGTGTCTATATAATAAAATATTTAGTAAAATATTTTAGAAATGAAAGTAACGTTAACATAATTAAATTATACTATCATATCACATCTACTTAAACAAATAAACTGTTCATACAACTATGCTCTATGATCATTGTGATATTTTTCTTAATAAAAGTTTTTAAGATGAACCAACTGTTGCAAGACATACAGTTCGACGTATACCACAGTCATCTAGAGGTATGGGAAGTACAAGGGTTCGGAGAGCAATCAATTTCAGGTACCGGCAAGCAGCAAAGTACGGGCAATTAAATTATATTTTTTCAAACAGTAGTCTTGGTGGCTTGATAATTTTATAAAAAGAACAACAAATGGTTTTATTAGTTAGGCTATGCATCCATGTTTAATCGCTATTATGTATACATTTTTTTTTATCAGTATTTAATATTTACTATTTTTGAATAACATATATATATATATATATATATTAAATTGTTTATGCTTATTGCTTGATTATAGTTATAAAAATGTCTAAAAAAATTGGTTTAACACTACTAATTATAATGATATTTTCAAATGCATCTAGTGGTGGAGCAAGAGATGGTTCTGATCCAATTGCTGAATTATTGTCACAGTTAAGTGGTGTTCGTAGAGCACAATCTAATAGTGTACCTGGATCATCAGCTAGTAGCTCACAGGGTCCTCACAATGTTTCGTCGCAGTTGCAACAGTTGCAGATGCAGCTACAGCTTGAAAGACAACAAGTCAGGGTATTGTATTGCATATTGCATGGCAATTAATTATATTATAAGTTTTTGTACGAATACTATGATAAATTACATGGTTTTGTTCATTACAAAGTATCATAACTAAATCATAATTTCAGGCTGCTAGACAACAACTAGAACGTTTACCCCGTCGTCAAGGACATGCTTCATCTGCCGCTGCTGCATCTTTAGCTAACAACAATATAGTTGGATCGGGTGCACCAACTCAAGCTGCTGGTACATCTTCAAACTTACTTAATATTCAAGTAGTTGATTTAAACCCTAACCAAAATCAATCCACTCGCAACAGCTCATCACAGTTTTTAATCAAGTATGTCATATCAAAATGTTATTATTCAATTGATGTTTGAAAATGATTGTTTTACGTGTGTTATTGTTATTATTCAAATGTTTTTGTTTTTTAGATATATTGATGCTCCACTTACTGAACCTGAACAACAGAAATTAGATGTAGATCGCTCTGATCGTAGTTTTTTTATGCAAGAATTGTTATTATCTATGTTAACCCCAAATGAAACTGTACCAGCATCAACTATTGTCAAGAAAGACCAGTCTCCTCCACTGTCCTCTACCGCTCAATCTCAAGTGTCGCAATCATTAGCAAAAACAGTAGTATCAGATAGCAAGCATCAACGGCAATCTAACAGTCGACCATCGCCCCCTCCTCAGCAATCAACTACCAACCATGTTACGGGTGTTCCTCAAAGGTTAACATCGCCACCCAGTCGTACTAGGCAGTCTGTAATGCAGTCGCAAATTCCACAACCAGCAGCAAACGTCCGAAAACAACCCAAAGTCACTGATCCTTCGCCATCAAACTGAACTGATTGGAAAAATACAATTTATCTGCATCTTAAACTTGTGTATTAATTGTCTAGTCGTGTACTGGTATTGTAACACTTTTGAAGTTAAAGTAAAATGGTTAGAATTATTTTCTATAGATTCCAATTTAGTTATAAACAAATTTCAAATTACATATATATATATATTTTAAACAATAACATTGATAACTAATTTCAAGTAATAAGTTCTGTTTATTTTATCTTTCCATATAAAATATATATATACACACATGTATGTATATCTATTTTTGTGTAATAATAAAAATATTGGTGATTTATTAATTAATTATCACTTATTTGCTTAAAATTTTTTAAACTAATCGCTTGAATACAAATGTTTAGGAGTTCAAACGCGATATTTCCCTATTGTGATATTGAAATTAATTTGTTTTGTCAAGAACAAAATTAAACAAATGCAAGTTGAAAAACTTACTATAAAACAATGTATTTTATGTAAATAATCTAGCCGTTGTTAATTATTCTTATGGAATAAAAATAATATACGTATTCATTAAATATTTATTTGTTTTTTTTTTTTTTTTTTTTTTAAACTGCTACGATTTCTATAGTAAATATTTAAAGAATTATTTATTGTTGACCAATTGATTTAAAATGTTTACACATTATTATTATTCATATAATTTTTCTGACCATTTTTAGTCATGTTCCAAAAATAGAACATTTAATCATTTGTTGGTTTTTGATATTATTTGTTTGGTTATTTTGGTACTATATGTTTAAACTTATAAAATAATTGAAGTATAAATTTTAAGATATCTCATTTTTAACAAATTAGTTATAAAATATAATCTTAACAGTTTAAAATTAAATTTATGCTACAAGTGTTTATTGATATTCTTGATATAAAAGCAACAATCAATTTCCAATTTCACAGAATCATAACTACATTTGATTTACCTATTTGATGTTATTTTGATTTATAAGAAATAATAAATTAATACATTCAAACAGTGTGTATAGTTAATAAAAAGTTGTATTAAATAAACCAGACTCATAACAGATATTATTTAAAGTAGGTAAAAAAAAATTTTCCTGCGTTTGCCCCTGGTTTTAACAAAACAATTTAAATATATATTTCTTTTAATCAAAATAAATAAGTGTTCACAACTATATTTTAATAGCATAAATATTTAAATGTTATTAAGGTATGGGTTTCGAATGTAGAAAATACAAAGAGTACATACAAATATATTTGTTTTTTGAACTTAAAACAAATGGAGTTTAAAATGTCATACTCTAGAATTCTATCAACTTTTTATTAATAACTAGTCAAATTTTTAATAAAATTTACATAGTTGGTATGTTACTATCCTTTTAAAATTCTATTCACAATATGTTTTAAGCACTTATTGTAGAATATTAGTCTATCCAATCGTATAGTATAAGTAATTGTGGCCCCAATATTGATCAATAATTACTTAATAGCTGATGATATTTTCGTGATTCACAACTTTTTCCAGCGACCTTAGATTTTCCCACCAGTTTGTTAATTCGTTTTTTACAATTAGATCAAACCATGGAGTAATTGGATGATTAAGATTCATCAAGAATTTATTCATCTTATTTTTAGGCACGTACAAAGCAGTTGATACCTCGTCCGGATTTGGATTCACAATAACATCTTTATGTAAAACAAAAATATAATCAATTTCGTGTTCACCCCAAGTACCGTCTCCTTTAGACATATACCTAAAACACAATTTTAACGATTAAAAAACTTGCGTATTTTAAAAGTATATTTGAGTACCTTATCCTGGTAATGTATTGTAAATCCTTAGGTTGACACTGATTTTTAGGAATGCCTAGTTCAAACGAAAGTCTACGACAAGCAGCAGCTTTGGCACCTTCCAAGTTGTTCCGTTCATGCTCGATTTCGTATAGTGGATGACTGCAACAGGAGTTTGTAAAATGATCAGGGAATGTTATCTTGGTTGATGAACGTTGTTGCAACAGAAGTTCGTCTTGTGTGTTGAACAAAAACACGCTGAATGCACGGTGTAATGGTATATGGCCGTTAACTAGCCTATGGCAATCGCGTTTGGATGCAAAACCACATGCTTGGTCATGTTGGTCGACTAAAATACACTGTTCTTCAAGGGCAGCTTCTTGTACAGGATTCAACGATTTGGGTACGGTTGACAAATAACGACGAAAAGGTAACGTACCCAATAACTTTACTATGGACTTCATGGTTTGAAATCTGCTGGAAAATGTTTAAAGAGTAAATTAGAATAAGTCAATGATATCCAAGTTGTAAGTAACCTATCAGTATGGAGTGTAGACTGTAGAGTGGTATACTGAATGCCTGAATGGCAACAACTTGTACAACAAAAATTCTACAATTCAATAGCAATGTTTTAGGAGGGAGACACATTGTGAATAAGATTGTATTTTAAGATACAAATAGAAGGTTCACATAAAAGTAATGATATGCAATGATATACAATTATGTGAAAACAAAATTGTTCACTAACTCATAAGTTATAACTATTTTACACAAATGTTATGACGGACACTTTTAATTATTACAAGACAATAACAAAGTATGTAATTAGAAATTAACTAATTAATAAGTAATATTTCTATTATAACATAAATAACTTTTAGATACAGTATTTAAAATTTACGTCATATTGAATTTAACAGTACAAACAAGTTGTTATTAGTACAATTATTTCTTACCATAATAGTTAATGGTTTTTAATTTTTTATAGTAGGCCAAAATTAGAAGTATAGAACAAGACGATTCGAGTTTTAACACAATTTATTAAAAAGCTTTTCTTAAGAAAATATCACAGCCAAACATATACCTAAATAATGATGTGTATGAATATTGAATTACAATACATATGTCTTATAAAATAATATCACACTTATATCAATCATAGTATAACACAATAAAATATTGTATTGAGCAGGTATCCCAATGTCTCAAAAAATGAATTCAATTTAACAATAATGTGTGGATGAAACATGTGTTAATCTTAAATAATAACAAATAATAGGTACTTTACAGTTTTTGTTATTGTTTATGATATAATCTAAGTAACTAAATATTATCTGGATTATTTATTTATTTTATTTATTGATAGATAGATGACGTCATCGAGAGTAAAGGTACATGAGTATATACATATAAAATAGATTGGAATAATATAGGTAATATAATTGAATCAATAAAAATCTAATAATTTTTTTAACTTGTAGCTAACTCACAAAAAAATTAAAGTTAGATAGGTGTTCATTAGTATTATGTATTAAAACTCTATTGATGGGACTATGAACAACACAATTAGGTTTACTTGGTGCAGTATGAAATATATGGCCCTAAATCCAAAATAATTCAAGATTGCTGGGCAGTTAATGGTTCCATCGAGTAACTTATACCAAACTAAACAATAATTGCAATCATGTAATCAACTAAAACCTAAAGAGGATACTTTACACTATTTCTCAATGAGAGTAATAGGTAAGCCATGCAAATTTAGTTTAAAGACAATCATATTAATTACATTTCTTTAAATTCTATCCATTCTATTGATCAATAGTTGTATACTAATCATACTGTTGTGTCTTTTTCAAATTTCAGCAAATTATTCAATTAGTTATAAGTTATAACCAAAATTTAATTTTATTAAATAATAATAAAAATAGTAAAATAATACAATTTTATTAATAATATTTAGTCATTGTCTATAGTTTAACTAATTATTGAGCCAAATGGCAATGTATGCAAAAGCTCAAAAAAAAAAAACTGTATGTTTTATATTTTGTTATAAATAACATTGATATATTTGATATGTACCTATAATTTCGATTTTGTAGTTTATAAGTGAACCCGATTTAAAATTGAGTTTGTTTTTTAAAAATTTGATATTAACTTCCAACCTTATTGGTTTTTTTCAGTTTAAAAAACAAAATATATTACTATACAAATTTGATTAAAATAAAAGTAGGTAGGAGCTGAACAAAATAAAACAGTACAAAACCAAATTTTATTACTATAAATAGTATAAAAATATTATATTATTATAATTATTATTGATATTAATCACATTTTAACATTTTGTAATACTTCATTTTTTCAGTTTTCACAACAATTAAAATCTTTACTTTCATGTACAAAAATTGCCTTCTACAATTCTGCATCAGGAATCCAGGAGTCAGGGCATTTGATTAAAAATTGGTACTGTAATGTATGTCGACCCTAAGCATCAGCGACGGGGTGTCGCGAGAAGCCAAAACAAAACTGCACCCTGGGCCCTCATCTGTTTTAAAGTTTTTGGCCCCATTTTTAAAGGTTTTTGGTAGGTATATAAGCCTAAGATTATGTCCTTAAGGGCCTCTAAAAATTTTGCACACCTTGTCTAAAATTATCAGTCCGCCTCTGCTAAGCAATAGTTAAGTAATAACTCCAGTCAAAAAAAAAAAAAAAAAAAAAAACAATATACAGTAGTTAGTACAAGACATTAAGCAAACAATTTACAAAATACTAGCTGTACTTGGATTTTATTAACTATGATTTGCAATGAATGCGCATTTCGCGCTTAAACAGGTGTGATAAAACTACAATAATTACTAAACTACAAAATTTATAATATTAATTTCCAGACGTATGATCGTAGAAATAATATAAATTGTAACTAAATATATCTAACTTAAAAAAAATATATTCAAATAAATAAATAAAATCGAGTTATAAATCGGCTAAAATGATTGGTAGGTAGATCTAATGACTTACCAACTGAAACGAATAACTAAACGTTTAAAACGCTGGTCACAGCCTACATAATATCAACTAATGACGTATCTTTTAGTACTTTACACTGTTCACACGTAGCACAAGCGGGTAAAAGAAGAAAAGCGTAGAAATAATTCAATAATGTACTACCTAATACCTACACATATAGGCATAAATCATCATAAATCGTTTAGTTGAAACTTGGATGGCTATATACTGTATTTATTATTATATAGTCTAGAGAGTCTTGAGGCACATTAGGTAGAACTTTCATCTAATCTGTGGTCTAGACAGTGCCACAGTGGCTTTTTATTTTCATGCAGTGGCCAGTGGCCAGTATCTATAGCCGTGCTGGCTACCAACGGGGCATTTTATTGTTTTGCTGGTTATCATTTTTTGATAATAGTTATCAAATTATGATAAGATTCAGCAGCTGATGCCAAGGACCACGACCGTAGATATGTTATCAACAGTGTTATCTACTATTTTGGCGGTAATTTTTACTTTTTAGCATGATTATAGATAAACTGTGCTTTTTAGTCATTGTGCATCGATCATTTGTGCCTTGCCGTGAACTGTGTAAACTATTAACTAGTTAAAATACTAGATAAGTCGTACTACTTGTGTAGGCTTAAGACATTCTTGTCTGTAGTTGATAATTTAATTGCATGTCGTTTTTAGTCAATACTTATTGCTTTATTGTCTTAGTATTTTTGCGAACTTTGTGAAAATTGCAAGTCCCTAAAGCATAAGGATACCTGCTAAATCAAAATGAACAACAACTACAAAATTTGCCAAACTATTTCAGATGTCGAATCAGTACTTTTAGATGAAGATAATTCGTTTGACGTTCACATCGAGTCTGAGTTACCTGTACCTACTAAAACAGAGAAATGTATCTTGGGAATTGACGAAGCTGGTCGTGGTCCTGTCCTTGGTATGCAAACATAACCATCGTATACTTAATATGTGTGCACCTATGTCCTTTGAATAATTAGTTAATGGTTATAAAATTAAGTATACCAAATCTATAAAAAATTATAGGTATTCTCATGTGTACTGCACTTTTTGTATGTTTAATATTTACATTAAAATATTACTTGGACGCACACACGTACAAATTAATTCACAACAGAGAGAAAAAGTCAAATGATGTTAGGTTTTAGTCGAGGTTTTAGTGTTAAAATGTACGCAATTTGATTTATAAAAACTTTTGTGCAATCACTGAGTAAATTCTATTAATTTTCTAATACAAACTAATTATCTTTTTTGTATTGTTTGAATAGTATTGCTAAACAAAAATAATTATTTTTAATTTTCATTTTTCATGCTATTTAGGTCCTATGGTGTATGGCACATCTTATTGCTCGATGGACAACCAAACTGTGTTGAAAACATTAGGATGTGCAGATTCTAAAGCATTGTCTGAGAAAGCTCGTGATGAAATCTTTGACGGCATTACCAAACAAGCAGACATACTTGGATGGGCTGTACACGTCATATCACCTACTACAATAAGCAATTGTAGTTTTAGAAGGTATAAAACGCACATAAGATTTACACAATTTTAATTGATTATGGTCTAAATGTATAATATTAATATTGGTGTATAAAATATTTAGTATTCTGCAGTAGTTAGGTAGTACAATACAAATTGTATTTTTGTCACGTGGCAAAAACTGAAAATCTAAAAACTAAATTTTACATTATATTTGGCTCAAAGCAGTAAGAGCGATTATGAAAATGTACGCTCAAAGAAAAAAATAGACAAAAAAATAGGATAGATGAAGACCAATAAATTAGTGGATAGCAAATTTTTTTTTTAGATTTGTGGGCTGTTAATGTGTGTGTAAGAGATATGAATGATTGCTACAAGTGGAGGTGTAGGATAAGGGTGCTCGACCCCAAGTTGGGAGGAAGGCAAAGAAGGAGATTAGATTAGGTTTAATGACCTAGAAAATAATATATTTAATATTTTTAAAAATTTAAGTCATTTATTTTAATATTCATGTATTATTTGCATTTAGGCAAAAGTGTTCTTTGAATGAAGTCTCACATAATTCAGCTATTGGTTTAATACAACGAGTTTTAGACAGAGGAGTAAATCTTTGTGAAGTATATGTTGATACTGTTGGACCTCCTGATAAATATCAAGTAAGAAAATTGTGTTGTATGTATGTAGGTAGATTGCCAAAAATTATGGTAGATCGCTCACGACACCGTTACCAAAACATAGTCTGTATTGTTTTATTTTTACGTAGTTAAATTTGTGTGATCTGTAGGCAAAATTGTCATCAATATTCCCTCAGTTAAAAATCACAGTTTCTAAAAAAGCCGATTCTCTATTTCCAATTGTAAGTGCTGCTAGTATTTGTGCCAAGGTGACCCGCGATACAGCTTTAAAAAATTGGAAATTTATTGAAAAACCTGGCAAGGAAGTTGATTCAAATTGGGGAAGCGGCTATCCAAATGGTAAAATATTATCACCTATAATCATAGCTTGTTAATGTTAACAGATTAGATAATATTATGTTACTTAAAAAAATAATTTGTATAGATCCAGTAACCAAAAAATATTTGAAGAATAATGTAGAACCCGTTTTTGGATTCCCAAGTATTGTGCGATTTTGCTGGTCAACATCCGAATTAATTTTGAAAGATCATGCTTTACAAATAGAATGGTGAGTGCGTGTTCTTATTGTATTGTAGGATATTTTTGAATAGATTAATAAAATAATTTGAATATGATAAATGCATTTCACAGTAGTACCTAATGTAGTAGATTAATCTTACTGTGACCTGATCTTTATTACTTTTCAAGTGTATATTTGTGTGTACGTACATTTAAACTTGGATTTATAAAAAAACGTTCCAATTTTTCCATGCCTACTAAGTTTACAAGGTTATAAATAGTATTTTAATCACAGAATTTTTCAAAGTATAGTATAGTATTGTAACTTAGTAAGTAAAGGTAGTTAGTTTAACATGTCTAGTGCCGCAACGTGTTTTCTGATGCGAAACACACGTCACATCAAACATAAATAACCCGTTTGACTATGTGTTGGTAGCGGCCATCAGCACTCTGCTCTTTTGTTATTTCAACAAATAAGCATAAATAAGACGGTCACACGTTGCACATCATTCCCTAAATGAACATGTATTGACACACATTTATATTGATTTTTTATTAATGTGTTTTTATGTCTTAACAATTAACTAAAAGTATAGAAAAATGTAATTATAAATAATAATTTAAACTTGTGCTTGCATTTTATGTAAAAAATTTTATTTTAAAAGTATTAACTTTTGTCTAATAATTAGTTACATTTTGACTGTAGGTCAAGGTATGAAATTGATACTTTTCAATTTATTTTAAATATCATATTATGTAGTGTAATATAAAAATTTTTGTTATATAAATACTGCAATACAGGTCTGATGAAGAAGAAGATGAAGAAGTTAATGAAAAATCAGTGCCAATAACATCTTATTTCAGTCAAAAGAACAATGAACAAGTAAAACAAAATACACCATTTTTTGATGACATTGGATTAGAAGTTACAACAAAATTTTAAGTCACGCATAGCATAAATAATAAGTAATTCTTTAAGTTAAATCATTATATCTAAACTTAACTTAAAAATGTACTATTTTTATAATGAATGAAGATTTTTTAATATTTTTGTATTATAATATAAATCTATTTGTTTATTATAATTAATTTTTTTGTACAATTTTTAAATTATGTGTGTCACACTTATCACTTCTTATTGTGCGATTATAAATGTTAATTTAAACGTATAACGTCTTGTTTGCAGTCTAAAATTATGTTTATAAATAATAGGATTATTCAGCATGGATATAATTTTCAATTATTGCTTGTTACACCTTATATTATTTACATTTTTACTGTTCAATATCAGTCGCCAGTTGGTGATTTTATTTCAGTTTGTAAAGAATGAATTCTTGTGTATAAAAATTTTGCTGCCCTTAAAGTGATTAATTTTTTAATTATTTTTGGTATTCTTTTGGGTTAAGTAGTTTTTAAATACTTGTGTAAAATGAAACATAACAATAAATAATAAATTTATTATAACTCAGTTGTTTACAAAACATGAAATATTTGCGTTGAAATCTTAAATACTTTTCAAAATCTACTAAAACTTTTTATCGTCTTGTATCACTTAACTCCTTTATACTAAGTATTAAATTCTCAGTGAAGCGAAAATATAATGGATATATTAATTTAATATAACAAATTAAGTGGCCCTCTCTCTCTCTCTTTCTCTCTATCCGCAAACAAAATTAATGTAGTTTTTAAAACTTAAATTGCGTCTATACATAGGTACTAACATACGCAAGTACGTCATGGGCCTTATATTATACCATATATCAAACACCCAACGGGATCGTATCAACGCCATTCAGACTGTTCAAGAACCATTTTCCGAATGCCTTTGTCAAAAATGATATTTTATTAAAATCAGCCTAGACAGGCTCAATTATGACACACACATCAAGGAGCAGGCATCGAGAAATTTTCGTTTCTTTGTCTATACTCTCCCTATTCACAATGTTCACATATTATTATTATAACTAACGTCGGACGCGACCGTATATTATCGATTCAACTGTTCCTCACCCAAAGCCCAATTCTTTACAACGGGCATCAAAAACAATTTCATCCAACCACAACGACTTAACCCAAAATCGTTCGACTAGAAAAGTCTCGCTCGCCTGGAATAGTTAAAAAATACTTCAAGTCGTCCCCCTACAAGCAAAAGCAAAAAAGTATCTGCCTATATGTACTTAGGTACATATTTTTGCGATCGATAAAAAGTAAAATAAAACATATTGCGCACCCTATACATTATAGGGTTCACACAGTCTGGGGATTCGACCAAAGCGGTCTTCAAACAAGTGCACGTAGGTAGGTAGGTATACGACTTAGGTACATGACGTAACTGTTTTATGCAGTTTTATTCCATTCCTGTATGTAATGGTAATCGCCGTATAGTCAACAGGCGTGTCGGGACAGGAACTACGGTGGACTTACTTCGGACAACGTACGCTGTGAAGTTACACAGAAAAAAAACTCAAAAAAGTAGGTATAATTATACAATATATCATAGGGACACTATAGCTGCGGGCGGTGCTCGCGCGTGATTCATCCGCAGTTTTTCCAGCAGCAGGACGTATGTATAGGTAATGGATTTCCTCTGTTGGTTCACGTGTTTTTGTTGCGATTATACGGCCGCGTGTATCGCAATCTATGTATACAGATGTATTTACCCGGTTAGGTCTTTAACGACTTTAAACATTTTAGTTTTTACAGATGAAATGAATAGAATATTATGCCATCGTCCTGTTAACGCGATACGAAAATGCATATAGCTGCGTCGGAGAGCTGAAAATACAGTTTTTAGGACGGCTACCCCCGTTCCTACCCCCAAAAAATAGGCCATTCTGTGCGTATCTTTAAAAGTTTGTGGGTCTCGAGATTGGGGCTGAGCCTCCTTAGTCCCCGAGACCTCCAAATCGCATCCAACGGCTATTTTTCAAAACTTTTACTCTCATAAAAAATATGTTAGTAAAAAGGTAAAACGTTTGGATTAAAAACGAACTATTACTCATGTAAACTTGCACTGTAAGACGATTAAACGCCTTAAATTGTTTCTGTCGATTTTTAAGATTTTCAATTTGAATAATATTATGCATTAATGCATTAATGTATGTTAAAATTATAGTATGTGTGTAACACTTGACTTCTCTGCAAAATTTTAGAGTCAAATTATTTCACGTTTGATGTTTGATTTGTTTTTGTAATGTTGTACGTATATTTTTTTTTTAGGTACATATTTTTTTGAAATGACGACGGTACATTCTATTCTATTTGGCTTTATCGTGTAATTATAGCAATCGTGTCGGCAAAATTTTTTGAAATAACCATATTTTGTAGGTAAGTCGCATAAGTGTACATTAGAAAATAAACAAATTACAATATCATCAATATATTTTTTACACAATTTCAGACGACGAAATCAGAACGCGATTTGTTTTTTCAGTGGCTTTCGCTGAAGTCGTTCAGTGACCGCACAGATATATTGCGTGAATACTTTTTTTTGTAGAACTTACGGATATTGGCAAAATAATATATCGTGTTATAATACTTAGGTATGGACTTACAAATCATTACAATAATTATATATTCTCCTCTGACATGCTTGTTGCGGAGACCATTGAGCATGACGACGACTACTGCAGTTGCCATGGGTGTACCTGCTGTACCGTAACAACAGGATTTAAATGCGGTAAAAAAAAAAAAACACCGAGCGAGGGAGTACCAATAATCAATATTATGTTGAAGAAAAAAGCTACGCATAAATACCATTGTACGATCGATTTATTCCTAGCTGCGCTCGCAGAACCTAAAAGCAAAAATTATACCTATTAGAGTTTTGACAATTATAGTTTGTAAATGTACCGTATAACAAACTTATGAAATGTCCACAACACTCTTCAACATCGCATTGGAATTGTACTAAAATTACATCGTGTGTGCCCTCGGGAATAACTCTTTATCTATTAAATATGTTCAAATCTGTTTTTGGAAAATTATTACTATTTTAATAAGTATCGTATTAAGTTAATAAAAAATAAATAAAATTTTGGTAGTTCAGTATTTCGTAAATTTAAAACAACCATTTTATATATGGCTGATTTTTCTTGGAATTTTCATAGTCAAAACTTTCATGTACAGACACGATTCGACAAGTTTCGAAAATTCGGCAAAATTATGATTTACTATAATAATACAAACGTATTAGGTTATAAGGTATATTACAATTGTTCGTATGGTTACTACTAATTTAGCGGAATTTTTGAAAATTAGTAACTCATTGAACATAATGTTTCACAAAGTTTTGTCGTTTCTTCGTTGTAAATATTAGTACATGATAATTATTATAGTTAACGCGGTTATCAGTCGTTTCAAATAAAATATAATATTATTGAAACGGAAGTGAATTCGCTTCCTATTTTTTAAAAATATCATGCAATTACTACTCTATAGCAGCGATCGCCTATTTCAACAATAAAATGATGAATATATCTGCCATAGTATATTATGGCTGTCAGCTTTGATTATTTCAATTTATAAATGTAATAAACAATATACACTGAATTAATTTAAATTATTATCAAAACTGTTACATAAATGTGTTTGTATACTTTATAATATAGAGTTTATATTGTTATCTGTTATCGTATCATAATATCACAACAAAAACCCTTCGTAAACTACGTGTAAAAATGGCTAAGCAAAAAAAAAATATTAAATCTTTGAGCACTATAAAGATGTGATATCATGAATAAATGCTAAGTATATTGAATTTAAGTAAACTTGTTTTGTTTTAATAATTTATTTACTTGGCGAGGAATTATTTAGAATCGTTTCTAAATATCAACTATAATATTTTAAAAATAATAATAAGTTATTTTTAGTAGTCCTTCACCATTTAATTTTGTTGATTATACCTTGTTTCTTTAAGAAATAATTCCTCGCCAAGAAATAAATTATTAAAACAAAACAAGTTTACTTAAATTCAATATACTTAGCATTTATTCATGATATCACATCTTTATAGTGCTCAAAGATTTAATATTTTTTTTTTGCTTAGCCATTTTTACACGTAGTTTACGAAGGGTTTTTGTTGTGATATCACTAGTTTTTATAATCAATAATTTTAATAATGATAATTTATCTACATATCTATGTAAATTATATATTTTTATTCATAACTTAATCTAATTAATTTTTTTTAATTTTGTTTTTCTAGTATAATTATATATACATCTTTGCCACCACGAGGCCATCTTTCTTTATTAGAAATAAGGTCATTACACCTAAACCAATTATTTGATTTTTTGATGAGGCTTGTGTAATGACCGCTGTGTAATGATTCCCCGTGGTGACAAATAGCAGAACACAAGTTATATGTTTTGTTTTCTATTAATAAATTGGCTGTCGGTAAAGATATTAATGATATATTTATTATTTTTTCTAATGATTCAGTCCATAATTGTAATTGTATGTACACATATTAATAATTTCCTAAAGTAATTTCTTAAAAGCATTCAGTCATAGCTCGCTAAAAGATGTATTTACTTCACAAGTGCCACACTCAGTTTTTCGTTTTTAACTTCATTTTTATAATCAATGCAAATAATAATAATAATAATCATGTATCTATATAATATGTTTTACATTATACAGATATAAATAGTATAAAGTATATTATACTTTTTTTATCCGGGGTGGATAATAATTTTCGTATGTATGCCGTCGCGTCATTTGTATTTATTACAAATGGCGCGACGGCAAATAGTAAAATGCACAACAGTATGGGAGACGCCGTCACTCGGCACTGAATTCGACAGTTGTCATTTTTGCTACCACCTAGGCTTCGAGCTGCATACACGAAATCGAGTGGGGAAACCGCCGACGCGACACTGGCGACGACGACGATGGTGGCGGCGGCGGGCATAATTCCCAAAAAAATATAAAATTACATTAAAAATTTCGCACTTTTTCATTTATAACTTCATTTCTAGACGTTAGATTTTGATGATTTTTACAAAAGCACAATCTACACAACTTTTCTGATGTTTTGAAGTTTACTAGGAGTTAATTGATGCATTAGAAAATTAGTTATGTCCGGGTAAAGAAATACACGTATTTTGCACAGTTTAAATGGGAAGATCCTGCTTCGATATACTATAGCTAACTGCCGTGCCGTTTATTTTTTTTTTTTTACTTAGCTCGCGCCACGACCGTGGCGCTGGATTGGTTGGCACTTGGCGTACATGACATTTTGCAGAAATTGCCAATTTTTAATAAAAATCCAAACAAAATTACACTTACATTTTTATAAATGAAAAGTTTCTACAGTAGTAAATTTTCTATAAATTAGGTGTATTTAAAGTAATTGACAAAAATGTGTGTTTTTTTTTGTATTTTTTTTGTGTTCTTGAGATGCATAGGCCCTAGAATATCGCTCCGATCTTGATGGTTGAAACGTTTTCTGAAACCCAACTTATATCCTACTAAACGTTTTGCAAAATTATCAATTCCATAAGGTTATACCCAAAAAAGTAAAAACCAAAAAAAAAAAAACTCTGAAACAAACGGTAAAAAGTACGGCGAATAAACAAATAAAGTATGACACATAGAAACCATAAACAAAAAAAAAATAATAGAATTTTTGACGAAATTCGTGTTTGTGACAACCCTTAGAGGTGGAATTTTCTAATAAAAAGTAGCCCATGTCACTCAGGATTAAAGAAGCTTTCTATTAGTGAAGAAGGATTTTCACAATCGATTGGATGTTTTCAAATCCTATGACGGATATAGACTATATAAGGTACTATAAGGGACTATTTTAGGTAGAGACGGGAAGGAGTCAGTTCAGATTGACAAGAAAAATATCTGATAACAGAAAATATTTTTTGGGGAGAGCACACAACGTCAAAAGAAAATTGAAGAATACCAACTTAGTATATTAAATTTTCTTTGACCGAATTTCATTTTCACCAACCGAACCGGACTGGAATAATGTAAGTATGTAACCGAGCAGATTTACCGCGTGTTTGGCACCCGCTCGCTGCGCTTGCTCGGCGCCGTCACGTTGCTCCGCTAACAGATAATAGCCTAAAACCAATTGCATCCAAACCTAGTCACGTCTTTACGCGACTTAGTCTAACTCTAAAAACTTTTTGGGAATTTTTGTTTTTCTAAGTTGGCGTTTTTGATTTTTGTTCTCCCCAACATTACATTTTTTCTTCCGTGCTTGTTATCACCTTTGGGGAGAATTACTGCTTCAGTCCGGGTAGAGACCCTTTGTGTAGTTACCTATATAATATCATACATATTCGTAGCTACCGCGGTTCTATGTTATGTCGTTGCAACCGGCCTCTCGCTTTAAGGTCAAAATCAAACAATTTAAGTTGTATCCAACCCACGCGACATTTTACCGATTCCTGCTTTTTTTTTACTAGATAATTTTTTTTTTTTAAGTATTTCTACCGGTAAGAGCAATTTCAAAAATAGTTTTAAAAAATAATTTTTAGTAAAAAAAATACCTTTCACTGGCTATCCTACGTAAACATTTAACCTCAATTCGTCATAAAAAAATGTTTGGTAATATTTCCATTCTCTATCCACCATCTTATACTCTCGAGTGCTGATTTATTACCGTAACTAAGTGTCGACGGGCATTAAAGTCACTTGTGATGTGCTACAATTTTCGTTAAAATATATTATGAATGCAGCAGTTTGTTCTAACTTTAAGTCTATTAAATAATCACATTTATTATTTGATTAATCTTATATTTTGTACAAAATACTTATTCAGACATCATAGACGTCAGCGGAAAAATGAGTGATTATATATAAGTACTTAATTGCAGTGTTCAAACTTGACACCAAAATAATTAATTTTTAGCGTTTGCAACGAATATCGCGTTAGAATACCTCCTATACGGTTGTATACGAATAAAATCAAATACAGCTCACAAGTTATACACATATACCTGCTTAAGCTACTTAGCTGTTTTAAGTCATAACTTGTTTTCGAATTGTTTTATACTCGCAAATCATCGACGATGCGAGTAATTTAAATTTATTTACAAAACAAACGTACACACTTTAAGTTCAAAATCAAAATCAATTTATAAAACTATAGACTGTCAATACAATATCCTGTAACGGACGTATGGAACATAGAATAATGACAGTACAACGAAAAAGATAGGTAATTACTCACAAATATTTTTGTTGTATTCATAATTATAGTGTTTATAGACTCTATATTCGTGTAAAAATACGTTAAAAAACAAAATTAATCATTTTAATTATACTACAATCTGAGTCAAAGTACTTGCTACGAATTACGAAACGGATGTACTCGTATGTTGATTACCGTGTACTTATGTTTGAGAAAAACTGATTTAACGAGGAGTAAGATACAATCGTTTATTATTTTAAGTTTATTTTTTATAACATTTTTGTATGTCAATCCATTTTTTATATGTTTTTTTTTTTTGTGGTGGATAATGAAGAGCATATAAATATTTTATTAATAACAGCGTTACTTATATTTGTTCCTTTTATACGGATGATGGGCCATTTTGTAAAAAAAAAAAAAAAAGTATAGCTGGGGCCGACCGACCGGAGCTTAAAAAGTCGTCGGGATTTTGATCCATATAGTGGCCACGTTACTGTAAGTTACAGTCTGTAACGTAGTTTGTAAGCAAAAAAAAAAAAAACTACATTTTTTTCATTATGTTTTTGGAGACGACGTGAACATTAAAAACGCAATATTTGAGCTATTCTCGTGGTTTCAGCAGGGAGTTAAGCCGTTCTACAACAGTCTCACAACTTGCGTGTAGTATTGCCGAGTCCAAATTCGGTACCATAGAATAGAACGGTATTAAAATGATTTATTTATTTTCGCCATGATTAATATCGCCCCTTCCTTTGTACATTTCTGGGCAATAATTTCACGATTCGGCACGTGCGGTGGTGGTTCCGCGACACGGTCGGCCGCACGGGACGGAACGCGACAACGCGGCGAGTTTGTGTAAACGCGGTGCGCAGCGGCCGCGCACTCGTCCGCGCGGTGTCGCCGTACACGGGTCGTATGTGCGTCCTTTTTTTATCGAGGGGATTTCGCCTGTTTTTCGAGTACCAGGACTTTTCTCCTCCGTACGTATCGGAAATCGTGGTTCGATACGGACCAGCAGTACTTATAGCTGGTAGCGTGTTGAACCGTAGCTGGTTTTTTTTCTCGGATAACAGGATCGATCAGAGTTATAAACCACCAGCGGTTTTACATTCGTCTCGAGATTTGCTCGCGCCCAACTCTTTTATCTCGATCTACAAAAATTTATAAACAAAAAAAAACGATCGTCCTGATACGCGGGCATTTCGAACGGTTTGCAGCTACTGAAAAGTTGTTCGACTTTCCGAGACGCTCGGACCACCGCGATGTCGCCGTAAGTAGAATCGCGAACCCACGGCTAGGATGACGGAGGCGCTGCAGAGATCGCCGGAGGACGTCGGCTGCAGGCCGAGGGGGATGACGGCGGCTCGAACCGTCGGGCAAAAGGCCGTGAAGTTCGGACGGAGTTTGGCGGTCAAGAAAGCCGCGATCGCCAAAGCCGTTAGAGGCAAGTGGTTCAAGAGGAACGGTCGCAAAGTCAAACCGTGAGTTTCAAACTATCTATCTATCCACCTAACCTACGTACAGTCGGGGGGCTCCGTTGATTTTTTTTGTAGCTGTAGTTCAGGAGAGCACGATGGTCACGCGTTTGCGAGAAACAACGTTAATTATATATAAATGGTAGGTATAATACATTACGTATAACTAGGGGTATATTTTATAAACATTATATTACATAGTGAGTGATGACATCATTGCTTATATACCTGCTGCAGACTGCAGTATAGTAAGGTATTAGTTAAGTTTTTTTTTTGTTACGGTGGTGGTATACCCACAAAAAATTGTTTACAAAACAAGCCTATAACTAATATTATTTTAAACAACAGTTATCGAAATTTCGAATAACACATGACTGTCAATTGGTTTTTATAAAATAATATTGTTTATATATGTTGTCACGAACAATGTTTATGTTTCCTATACGATTGGTGTATCAGACGAAAATACCTATTGAAAAGATGGACCTCGGCGTTCCGAATGATTTTTTAGGAACGTTTCAATGTGTTACTTTAATCGGCATTTGAATACCGGTAAGTATATGTAGGAAACGTACCTTTAGTTAGAATACATTATACACTTGAATTTATACTGAATACTCTAAATACGTAGGTATTATATTATTCTTGATTTGTGAGAATGATTATTATTATTATATTATTTTATAATTAAAGAGTACATAAACGAGTAAGTATAGGTATTTGAAAAATAACTTTTAATACTTCTGCGTTGATTGACTAGAACTTTTAACTGTAACGGTCATTTGCTAAGTTCCTATCGAGACGTACTTAAATTACTCATAAATCGTTTTTTTGATCCGTATAAAATTTTGCGAATAATTTAGGCGAAATTGATTTTTGTTGTATTAAAAACAGTTAAAAATCCCACCACGTAACGGGTTTCTTTTATTTGATATACCGTATAATAATATTATTATGTATCAATCGGAATTTACGAAACATACTTATCCTGAATATTCAAGACAAAAATTATAGTCGTCTGCTCAACATTTTAGTATATTTATGGTTTTTTCTGTTGTATATTATTATATTGTACGCAAGATGTTTGAAACGCTTATAATGCATTTTAAAAGCGTAAATAAGTACTATTTTTTTGGTAGAAAATAGCGTGTATAAATTATGTCTGTAATTACACTTATATCTCAGCTAGAAACTTGTCGCAAATACAAAATAGTTTTTCTGGTCGTGCGCAATACACGAGTATTATAAGGTAGACGTCACCATTGGCAACAAAATCAAACAAAACATAAATGGGCACATTTTCAAATCAATACGATATGTTTTCTAAAACTCAATACTTCAGACGGTGTGCTATATAGTGTAAAACATTATTCGTAGGTACAATATACGAGTTGCACGGACCATATTATATTCTCAGTAAATCCATTATCCGGTAGAAAAGGGAAAAAATGTACCAAACTGCAGCCTTTATTCTCGTGCAGCTGCATTGTGCCACCCTCTAAACAGGTTTTTACTCGGATGATTTTCCCGTTGATATTTTAACGTTGAATTCCGCCGGACTATTACGCGAATCATTGCAAGAAAGCAACACACATTTGAATGGGTTATTTTTTAAAATCTCCACGAAAGACTACACTTAATAATATAATATAACACTATGTATAGTATAGTTAGAATATAGGTTGGAAATCTATGTACAATTTTCAATCAAATTTGTAAAATAAGTTAATTTTTATTGAATATTCGTTTATGATTTTTCGTTCGTATTTCAAATTAGATTTAAAGTATTTTTAGTGGGTAGCTGATTTGATGTCGATTTATTGAGATTTTCACTTATTATTTGGAATCGCTTAATGATTATGAAAAGTTTAAATATCACTCTGCACCATCCGGAATTTTGAAACTACGACTTATGTTATTTATTTATACAAAACACGTCATTTCTACAACTTTTATGCCTATTACGAGGACAAAATATATGTCTATAAACACATTTAACGTGATAGATGATTGGGTGCCGTTTTAAATGTACAGTAGACTAGCTGTCCCGACCCAGCGTCGCCCGGGTTTAGTGAGGGTGCCTTTATTTTAACTTTTTTTTTTATCATTGTGTATAAGCGTTCCCAGAATCGTGGTACATTCAATAACAGTGGGGCCCCCTCATTTCCTCCCCTGGACCAAAAATCGAAAAACGTATGACGCTATGACGACTGGGACAGTATGTAGATTGTAGAACAAATACGCGAAAAAAAAAAATGTTCAATGGCGTTTCCAGAATCGTGGTACATATAAGCGCTACCGGCCCCTCCGAACAGTCTCTTGAGCTGACCACGAGAAGAAGAGTGTGTTTTTTGTTGGCATACTATTTTGTTTACATGTCTGTAAAGCAAACATTTGTATCTTTGACACAACTATCTGCACCAGCAGTCGATACTCCATCAAGCTACACGCCCAGTACCAAAATGTCCATTTTTTTTTTTTACATCATTTTAAATCTGTGGTTGAAACCTTGCTATTGCAGTCTCAAATTTGTTCGAATCTACAAATTCTTTAAAAAAACTTAAGATTCCAACAAAGTATCATTCAATAATATTGTTTTTATTTTAAAGTATGAACATTGGCGGTAAAAAATGAGCAATATACAACGTAGTAAGCGCTAAACATTACCATATATACTCGTATTATATTCACGCGTGACGCGGAGGTATACGCAAAGTGGCTTTAAAAGTTAACTGTAAATAGAGTTTGGCTCCGAACAATACCACTTTATTTTGTTTATCGTGTTATTATTATATTAAACGTTTTTCAGATAACGGATTTTTACCTTTGTTTGTTTTTTTTATAACTACAATTAACATATTGTCGCTATCTGGAAAATGGAAATT
Source organism: Hormaphis cornu (assembly GCA_017140985.1). Classification (NCBI taxonomy): domain Eukaryota; kingdom Metazoa; phylum Arthropoda; class Insecta; order Hemiptera; family Hormaphididae; genus Hormaphis; species Hormaphis cornu. The sequence goes on from CM029359.1 coordinate 32,122,844, forward strand.
AATCAGAGTTCCGTCGGAACAAACGTGCGCTGGACTGTCACGACTAAGTTACTCTACGAATATTAAACATTGGGTACATAATTCGAATAATTCGTTATCACGCTTGCACCTGGCCATTTGCATTTATTATTTACATTATATTTTTGACAGGGATTGGCTAAATTTTTTAACCGAGCTCTATGTAGGTACTTACTTCTATCTTTAGTGTATACGACCACCGTTGACCGTTTTTTCAGCAGCTGGTATATTGCAAATTGTGCAGTTAATTAACTGCACTAAGAAGTTGTTTTTATAAATAAAAAACTTTATAAATTTACAGTGTTTAACGAATATCAAATAATTGTGATTATACTTTATTGCACATGTCCCATCCTTAATTTAAATATTATTGTACCCAGTGGCTTACACGTTTTATTATAAACAGTGTTTTGTTGTTTACGGATGTGCCGTTTATATTTTAATTTTAAATAGACTTTTCTTTTTTATACTTTTTATATCTAATATTTTAATTGGTACCGTGTAATACGCATTGTTTGTTTGACACACAAAACTGGTCTCTATAATATACTCTATCAACACCACGATTGTCAAAATAATTGTCGAAAGACTGAAATATACTTCTCATTTACACGTAGTCCTTGTTGCGGTTAGGTACCTATCTGATCCATAATTTAACATATTTTGATGGTTACCAATCATATAATTTATAACCGTGTTTATGCGCCTGCTATATGGTGACTTATTTAATGAAATTTGAAAATTAAAAGTTAATCAATCTTGTGGAAGGTCGAGCTAATTAGGCTGAAAAAATATTTATTTATTTCATAGCTGTCACTTTTTAAATTTTTAACTTTTAAATCTGAGACCCTTTAAAGTTCCATTAGAGTTTGCAAACCTTTTATTAAAGGTACTGACTTTAAAAATCGGAGCTTTCCTTATACCCTTAAAGTTGTTTACAGAAGAAAAAAAAGAAAAAAGAAATAAACATCATTGTAAAAACAATTACAAACATTGTAAATTCGTCTAAAATTATAAATTAAAAAAAAAAAAAAAAAACATTAAATTTAACGGTTGAAACTTGAATAGTTAAAAAAATATACAAAATAATAAGTTAATAAATCAGTATCAAAATGAATTTGATTTGAATGTATAGGTAAAGTTATAGATTTCAAATGAGTTTTACTTCTAAATTTAAAATATAATAACTAAAAATACATATATTTTTCAAAATACTATTTTAATACAGATTACGTTATCTAATCACTCAAGTTTAAAAATATTATTGAAATTTTATAAGCATTTACTTGATTCATATTACTTTTTTTTTTATAATTTATATATGCGTTGCCTGTATATTTTGTGTCACTATATTGACTGTAAATATTGTCATTATTTATACATTTTGAAAATAATTCGATTAATCAAATAGGTAAATCACACGTAATTAGAGAAAAATTTGCTTAAACACACGCTAATATTAAATTACACTAAATAATATTTATTTTTATAAAATTAATGATTCAGTAACTACATCTAACTTTTAAGTACTTGTTATAAATAAAATATCCAAAAAATCTTCAATATTATAACTTTTATTTTAAAAAGCAAATGCGAATTTTGACAACAATGTCATCATCAGTGCAAAAACACCACATTTGCTTTTTAAAATAAAAATCAAACTATTTAAGACGTTTTGGGTTTATTATTCATATGTAAATAAATCTTCAAGTACTCAGCTTAAAACTGTTACGAATCGCGCATTATTATAAAATATCAACTTACTATTTTTGATCGTTGAATGGTTATGAATTCGACTAATTTTCATTTGCCACAACAATTTACGTTGATGACTTTTAATGTGCGCCTAACTTATTTGAGAATACAATATGTTCACACATCTGTACAATAAATTTCGTATGAATAATTCTAAAGTGTATTAATATTTAAACGTCTTAATAATGACAGTTGATGTTATTCTGTATTTACAACACGTACGACGGCGTGGCGAGTTTTTTTTTTTAGTTGAAAAATTAAATATACAAAAATTAAATAATTAGTCTTTACTCGCACCCAAAAGCTTAGCCGAGTTTCACCTTAGTATAAGATTAACCCAGTTGTAACTTTGTATGTTTAATGTTAAATTTAGATACATATACCAGTCTAAAGAACTTTTATTTTTTTTTTTTGTAAATAGTAACTAATTTTTTTTAGTTTTTACTTTTAGTCTGCTTGTTTTATCGGTAAACTGCCCGAATACAATTCGTCCAATTCATCAAAACTTAAAACTTTTCAATTTTTTGCCGTTTCCATTCAATAAAAACTTAAAATTTTCAGAAAAAGTAAAAAAAATTTAATATAAAATTAGCAACATGTATTTATATCGATTTGTCACTGAATAATTTCAAAAATTAATTTTGTTCCACAACTTTCGAATGAGTGAAATACAAACGTGAAATAATTTTGATGCACCACTGCACCTTTCAAAACAGTGACCCACTCATATCAGTGACACATTCTTTACTTTTTTTTTTTTTTTTGTACAAAGTTCAAATTTGCATTTGATATTTAAAGTTTATTGAGTGTCCTATGTTTATATTTATTATTGTATTGCTTTATGATTTAGAACACTATTGACTGTTCCATATTTCTTTTGGTAAACCTATAATGACGAAACACGTTTAGGAAGTCACGATCCATAGCAAAGATAGCAAATCGTAAAAATCTTAAGAAAAGATAAAGTAAACTTTGTAAATTTTTATAACTATTAGACGTGTTTACTAGCGGGATTAGAATATATTATAAAGTGTATTTAATTTTTGTTAGTAAAACACCAGTTTTTTTATAAAGAAAACTAAGCTGAACATTGAGAGAGAAATAGCATCATATGAAACTAAGCACTAACGTTTGTTAAAAAAGGAGACTATATGCTTAACCTTGATTGTTGTATTATACAAATAACATAATAGATTATTATCTGTATAATAACATAGTACAAACTACGGTGCGTCTGTACATGCTGATTTGGTCTGTCTAGAGTATTATATAGAACGTGGTTTTACTTATTATTTATTATTATTGTTTTCATTGTCTTTGGTTGGCCTTCAAGGTCATCATATTTTGAAAAATTACAACGGGGTGGCAAAATAAAAAATTATTTGAATGAAAATATTACGTACCAACTCCAGAATTGACCTACATAATGATCGTTGATCTTAATCTTACAACAATCTAAATCATACATTTACATCATGTATATATTTATTCAGATACCTATATCACATCGTTTTGTAATTGTTGCAAAACATAATTATTATAATAATCAACTTTAGAATGTATAATTATCTACTTGTAGAACCAATACGCATGTTTAAACGTTGGCATAGATATTTATAATATTTTCAATATAAAAATTGTTGAAATATTTAGCTAATACATAGGTACGTCAAAAATTTTTTCTGTTAAATCTATACCTGTGATAAGCGATAGGTGTGTACAGCACGTAAAAGGATTTTTGATTCTTTAATACATTTATGTTAAGTATGTTATTATAATTTATAGCACAAAATAATGTTATTATTTTTATTAAATTTAAACTTAAAATTTTCTTTTTTGAGAAAATACACAACATGTACAATTTAAAGCACAATAAGTTAATGCGATGGCGTATTTTTACAACACAAAACATCTGATACATTTGAAAAAGAAGTTACCGGCCATTAGTGGCATTTACATTTTACTTGTACTTTATTTATTCATTTAACATTTTTATAAATCACGACACCACTGTCTCTTTTGTCGTTGTCTGGGATTCGTTGTGGTATTAACTACAATCTAATTCTTTGTTTTGTGGATTTAATGATTAATCTTATATCTATAGGTTATGTTTCGGAAGTAAACCAAAAAACGGAAGTTCCATTACTTACAATTATTATAATTAGTATACATTCTGTTGATAAAAAAAACAACGACTAGATACAACCCATGATGTTCTTATTATTTTCTTACAAAAGCAATGAGTAAAAACACAAAGAGTTCAAGCGAAGATATTTAGATAAATAAATATTATTATACAGCACTATCGTATGTACTAATTTTTAAAGCTATTGGCTAACATCAAGTAGCAGAAAAATTAGACGCAAAATAAATTTAATTAAAGTTTTTACGCGCAATTTTCACTTATATTTTTGGAATAGAAAAATTTAAAACTCCATAAAAATTTCAAAAAAAATTTGAACCCATAATATAAAACACTTATCACTCGTATTGCATTATGATTAAAACATGATGAGTTTGATAATATATATTTACTATATTTGGTCGATTTAGAAGTTATTAATATATGGCACCAATCACCATCGAGTGCCCTACAGTTTTGGCAAATTATATAACTCAATAATCGTTTTAAAACTAATAAAAAATTGTGATTCGTATACTCAGTGCTTGGTACGTCTTACTTCTATTCATTTATAATTTGGTATCAACAATATTGTAATGTGCAGTAAAAAAACAATCCTGTATATTATAAGTACATGTAGGACATATAGGTATGTGGATACTAAACATTTAATAATTTGAGGTCGATAAACTTTCTTAGTTTTGAGAAGACAATATGAAGCGTGACATTGTCTTATACTTTCATTTTTACCCGTATTATTGCGTGTTCATCAACATATTTAATAACAATCACTGCTATTAAATGAATATTCGTAGTATTTTTTTATCGTAGTGTTTATGCTAGTATAAATAAAATTATAACTACGAGGGAAAACTCTAGAGAGAAAAAATGACTTTGCGTTACGAGTTTGGCCGTTGCGGTTAGAACCTATTTAGAAGTTTGAATGCATTTTTATTACAATTAATAGTTATTATTATAAATTAGTATAAAATATGTACATGCACAAATATTTAGTTTACGAAGAAAATCGACATCGTTGAGATGGTTGAGTGTAAAGTTAAATGTATACATTGTGAAAACAGCCTGCAGTATCGTATTTATTGGGGCATATGGGAATCAGACTGCCCCTCAAAGTAAAATATTTCTCATTTAAATGAACCTACTATATCTTGGGAGTTTTCGAAAAAAACAATATGATTAAAAAAAAAAAAGTTCATATCCCTCCAATTTTACATTCATAAATACGCCACTGGCAATACACCAACAGCCAAGTGGACATTGGACAGTACCTATATTATATTATATAGAAAGGTTGGACGAGTTAAAAAATTTTCTTAACTCGTTAAGTTAAATTAATTGGGAAAACAAAGTTAAAAGTTAATATTTTTCATTTTTTAAATGTATAAAATTGAAAGTTAACTAACAAAAAAAAATTCATTTAACTTAAAACAAAGAAAATAATGTAGATCAAATTCACATGGTATTCTACGTCCTAGTATGACATTTTCTCCGCTTTAAATTTTTTTTACCGTATTTTCTTTTAAAATTTTCTTCTAAATAATACTTTTTTTATTAAAGAGTTTTAAGAAAACATTTTTTTATTTCGAAATAACCCGTTAAATTACAGTATCAAGTTAAAAATTAATGAAAAAAATACGCTTTAACGAGTTAACAATTAACTTAACCTTTTAACTTTTAACGTTTTAGTGTCGATTGTAAATACATATATGAAAAGAACGAGCTCGTTAATAACTAATCTGCTTTGTTAATGTAGTTGTTTTGAGGGTTTTACAGTACTAAGTGGTTGATTTTACGCAACAAAACCTACACGTATAAGGTATATACCGTTGTATTGTGTACCGGTTTAAACGTAATGACGTAGGTCCTTATTTCATTATGTGTTTAGAATTCACTGTATTGTCATGAAATTGTCGTAGTAAAATAACAATGTAAACGCATTAGACAGTTTTTTCGACTTAAATATATTTTTAAAATGAAATCTAACGTACGTATCTATCGTATCCATACGTAACTCATAAGTTAGAATTGTTTTGAAAAAAAAAAAATTGTGTATTAAAATGTTACAGTTTTTAATGTCAGTGAGAGTAGAAAAAATTATATTGGTAAAGATGTAACATGTATACTAATTTTTAGATTTTGAGTGAAACGTGAAAAACGTATTGGTTATACTATGATTATGTTTTTTTTTTTAAGTTTTTTATTTCGGTAGCTATTTTTGTTCACTCAGCAGAATTATATATTTCCCTGGTTTTTAGAAATTTTCAAAACTTTACGAGTAAACAAAACCAAACTTAGGAAAAAACGACAAAATAAAACGACACATTACGCAGGTAATTTCACGAGATCGATATCGTTGTTTGATCACATATAATATTTCCAAAATAACGAATGAAAGTACTTGAAATCGTCACAACACTACTGCAATGTTAACACCATAGACTGCAATAATCAATAGGACTGTCACAAATTTAAACATGTTACGAAAACGTTTATGCGATAAATATTTAGATGTTCGAAATTTTCAAAAACGTCCAATTTTGTCGTCGGTTCGATAAAAACCGTATACATTACCGCAAAAAGTCTTGAACATTTACAAACACAAGGCTGACAATGATACATGACAATATCCACAGTTCAAAAATATTCGTGACTAAAAAATCGTCAATCACAATTCATTTTTATACGTCGGAAAATTAGACGAAATTCGTCTGCAACAATATAATATGTTTTTTGATGAAAATTCTTAATGCACCAGGCACGCGTGAAAATCGATGCATTTTTTTTTTTTTTTTATGAGCATTCCGGTACTGCAGACACAATCGTTTGGAATAAACGTTAACCCGAGTGTCACTGTATATTCGCTTTCACTAAAATTTCAAAAACGTCTGCAGTGTATAGAATTAGCTATAATTTATACTAAAATTAAACCTGAGAGCACTTGTCACTGTTTTACTGAATTTAAGAAACCCAAACGCGCTGAAGATGACAACGCGGTTGTTAAAATACGTAGGTACACACGGTAAAAAAGTGTACCAATTTTTTTTTTTTTTGCGTTATTTTAAAATGTAGTTGGTAACTAGTTATAATTAATAAAAACACGGAATATTTCTACACCATAATAATATTATAATGTTCTCGTCGAGTCGGTCTTCTAAGTGCGTCCAGATACTACTAGTCAGTACAGTATCTAAACGTTGTTCGATTCGAGTGTTACGAAAAACATTAATTTTTTGGTGAAGGCCAGCCCCACTCGGTCGCGCAAACCGCTGTCGTCCGTCCGACCAGAATATTATATTTGGGCCGCTCGTCTGCGAAACCGGTTCTCGTCGCATTGGCCGTGGCGAGGACTGCGGTTCAGTCGTGGCGTGCGTTTCGAGCGTGTGTTCCGCGTACATATTATATTCTCCACGTATTAGACGTATTTTCTTCGCCATCCATCGCGATTTTAAAGCCACGGGCCACGGTCACAGCCGAAAGGGTTAAAAGCGAAAAATGGACGAAGAAAGCTCAATGTGGAAAGGGTTTTACGACCGGATACAGCGGAAGTTCAGCACACGAAGTCTGAGTGCCCCGGATATCGGGTAATAACAATTTATAATCTGTGTACACTGCTATAATTTACATTATTTCAATACGAATTCAACTCTCTTCAACAGTCTCGGTAAGACAATAATAATAATAATAGTTAATATTAATGGCGTTCTGCAGTTGTTGACCGCTTTCTGTTCCGTCGGCGTTTTAAAAGTCAGCCAGGTTCCTGTCTGCCGTCCGATGTACGACTACACTGTATAAATGGACCGGGCAGAGCAGCGCTCGAATTGAGGGAGGACGCGGGGGGACCCCTTCAGTTTTACAAATTCAATTCCCCTATTGTAGTCTGGTGTAGGGAAATTTGAACGTTTTTAATTTTAATTTCTAAACGTCTGTAACTATACGCTCAACAGCTTTCCCTTTTTATTATTATATATCGATTCAGAAGTTTAGATGGTTTAAAACGGAAACATTTTTACTAGGCAAGTAAAATTAAGTGTACATAGAACAAATTAAATAAATATCAAACTCTCCGCGAAAATCGAAACGTGGCAGTTTGATTTTACAACATCAAATCTATTCACTTCTCTATGTTTTTCACTTTGCTGAGAGATATTATACATATTATTGCAATTAAACTTTAATCGTTGTTTATTTACTGATAATAACAGTACCTATATATTATGTAAATAGTTTTTCTATTCAATCGAGTTGAATTAACCTGTACGATTTGAAGAATTATGCCCCCCATACGGTCATGTTATGACAATGTCGTATAAACACACTATACATTCTTTCTAGGGAGCAGCAATTAAACATTTTGTGTGCATTTGCAAATGAAATTAAAATCATGCACGACGCTCTGTGTCTTTTTTGTCTAGGGGAACGATCTACTTGTGTAAAAGAAGGTATAGGTCGTTCTCAAAAGCTTTAGTGGGCTGGTAACAGCATTAATCGCAGCTGCGACCTAAAACTTTGCGCACAGGCCTATGACCCGCCGGTTGATTGTTTGAACGATCGGCCGAATGTCACACTGCAGTTAACTAACAATAACAATAATTAATTAACGGCGACCGACTTTGTTTGTTATGATAATATTTACTGAACATTACACATATTTTGATGGCATTTTATTATAAAATTATTACAATAATCTAAATTCAAGTTCATTTACTGTGATTATGTACGGTTGTACAATATTCGTACTTTCATGTCGTGAGATTATTAATATCTACGTTTAAAAACGTATAATCAAAGAACGATGTAGAGAAATTGACTAGTCTAGCAATTTTTACATCGTAAATCAAAGCTATCATCGATTTCACTGTATTATTATAGCTATCTGGTTTTTTAAAATAATTTACATTTATTGATAGATAACGTCCACGAGTACGTTAGGTACAAATTATAAGTTATAACATACGAGATTAAAATAATACACAAAATAAAAACTTACAAACATCTAATAATTTTTTCAACTTACAACTATTATCACGATAAAGAAATCGAAGTTTGGTAGGTGTTCGTTACTATAATGTAAAATTGTATTAATGGGACTACGAACAACAAAATTACGTTTACTTGGTGCATTATGAATTAGGGCTTTATTTCTAGTGTTTACTGGAGGGGCCCTAAATCCAATAAGATTCAAGATCTCTTGGGTAGTTAAGGGAGAATATCCGATAAAGTTACTATACTAAACTCCGCCAGAGCGTATCTTAGTTCTTTCACAAATGAAACAAAACTCAACCAAATTTGGTTTTGAAAAACTCTTACGATTCAGAATAGTAGGTGATTATACAGGTAATATACCAGCTGTATGTTGTCATTGAGTTTTTTTGGATATTTGATTATTAAAAAAACTAATAATGAAATTCAATTTTCAACGTCTCAGTCAATTTTAAACCCTAATAACTTTAAAAATAAAATTAATTTTGAAAAATTGGCCAATGACAGTATATCAAGAAATATGTATAGATTGTATATTTAAAATTACAGACTTCTAACTATAAAATTTTTACTAGTACGATAGAACTAAAAATGCAAAATTTCAATTTTAAACTGTATTAACTGACTAAAATATAAACGAAATTTTTTTAAAATATTTTTAAGTTTATCGTAAGCCACTAGTATTAACTATAGGTATACTTATTTAAACTATTTAACTAAAAAAAAAAAAAAATATTCCACCTTAACGGTTCTATTTAGTAGCTTATATATATATATAAAAATAAACAAAATTTTAATCAAGTCTGTTAGCTAACGTCTTTCACTGTATCTCAACGCTGGCAACAGGTAGTGCATGCAAATTTAGTTTGAAGGCGACAGTTTTAATAAAACTTCTTTGGATTTTATCCAGTTTTTAAAATAATATATTATACTTTATCTATTTACTAAATAATTTAAATGTTTTTAGTTTTTATATTCCTTAATACGTGAAAACTGTAACAGCTTTAACTATAATAACATAAAATAATATTATACTTTTTCCTGTCATGAAATTATTTATTGTTTCATTGTTTATTCAACCACGTTGTACGCTCTTTTAAGTTCTATTACCCATCGATTTTTATTTATGTTCTTGCGTTTGGATGACATAAAAATGTGTCGGAAATCGCCTTTTTTTTTTTACTAAAAGTATCAAGAGCATCGTAAAAATAAATTTTTTAAACGAAGCACCGAATAGGTTGTTATTTACATAGAGGCAAAAATTTTGTCACCGTAAAAAAAAAAACTTGAATTAACGCTCCATTGTACGTTTAAAGGATAAACGCCGATTTTGATTTTGTTTTTTATGGTTTATTTTTAAAACTGCACACGGCCATTTTACACACACGTGGTTATTTACCTGTAATACTTGTCCGGAAAATAATTAAATCACAGCCGACAACGATTTATTGCTATTGTTATTTGTTAACTGCAATAGCTGTTTGCAGCGTTATGGAAGTAATTAACAATTAATACATTGTCCAGCTGCGGAGTATACGTTCGTTGAAATCGTTTACACAACCAATTGAGCATAAAGGATATTAACGTTTTTTTTTTTTTTTCATATTATGTTGAATACTAAAAAATTTATTGTTACAGTTTAAATAAACAAATATGAAACTTACGAGTTACAGAAAGGCCAAAATTATCTTCTCTAATGTTATTATTATTTGACATAACCAGAAACAACAATACACACTACTCGCATTCAAAATATATCTACTTACTTTATTTTTACATTTAACATGAATTGTTTTATTTGTATTAATTGTATAGCCCATTTTTTCAATAAACGTACTTGTGCTGTAAAGCTGTTAGACTAAAGCACTAGTATAAACCCTATAAGTTACACCAGTTCATATTTTTATTCTCATTTCAACAATTATTATTCAGATGATACAAGCACAGAAAAGATAAAATTATAAAAAAAATATTAAATTTTTTATCAATTCTGTAATACGCAAGTTACAGCTAATTTAAATAAACTGTATGCCATGTTTGATCTTTTTAAATCTCAGTGAATATAATTTAGAGTTTTATTTTTCACGGTCATTTTTATTTTTTTCCCGTCGTGTGTGCCTATCACACCTTATCATTACCATCTGATGATAATCGCATAATAATAACTGTCAAAACCGGTTGTATAATATGCATGTCAATAATAATTAATACTGGAGGCGTTGTTTTTACGTTTTATATTTTGATATAATATATCTACCTAATTAGTTTTGTATATATTCTCACGTATTAATCGATAATTCGGTAATACATGCTGAAATTGACGATGGTAAAATGGAATAGGTTTCTATATCATCAAAAGTTCTATCATAACTTGGCAGGTGCCGTGTATACTTATTTTACACGGTGCACAAACTTCCGTTGTGCGTGATTAATTAGTGTCTGCATATCGGTCAGTGAGGTGTTTAAAGAATTATTAAATTAAAGCCATGGTTTTCGATTGTCGCATTTGCTTGTATAGTTCTACCTACAGCTGTTTTATATTATTATCTTATATTGTTACGCCAGAAAATTGTAGTGGATGCTGATTACCGCCTTCCTACGTGACCGAATAGATTTCTCGTCGTAACATTATAGTCGTCTATAGTATTCGGTATATAGGTATAGAGTGGTGAATACCTCACAAAAAGTTTTCCCGTTTTTTTTTTTCCCAACATATATATATATATATATATAGTAATACGTCAATTGTTATGCCCGAAAAAAAATTCCATAATATGTTAGAAACAAAGATACGCCGGCGTAAACCGTTGCGCGGATATTAAGGCGATGTTAAAATAATTTCAGACCTTGAACCTGTGATTATTTTTTATACTATAAAAACTACAATAATGGTAAATTATAATAAATTCTCTTACGAACTATTTACGTTCCTGCATCACAGCCAAGTTGATAGTGCCTATTGGTGTGCACGAGTGTCCGATATGCAGGACTCGTGTTAATAAAATGTTAGAGCTCGGTACTCAAAAATATCTGACGTATTATACAGACTTGAACCTGTAACAATATCGCGGATGGAATTAATTTAGGGCCTAGAAAGTCCCTTGGTCACTCAAAAACTCGGGTCGCTGTTTAAAAATGTTTCTTTGGAGACGGTCAATAAGAGATTGTCCTGACCGATCCAGTTTAGTCGCTCAAATTCGTATCTATGTATTATAGTTTAAATTTGGATTTCGGAGTGACTGAACAAACTTTAGGTACGAGGTCTAAGAGCCCAGTAAGGCAGTAAAGTAAACAAATTACGTGAAAGTCCTTTTTCAAACCCTCCCGGAATCAAAATTTTTTTTGAAAACTCTTAAAAATTAACGATATTTTTCCTTATCACAAATATAAAATACAGGTGAAAGCCGCTTATTAGAATTGATTTGGGCAGACTAAAAATAATTCAATTAACCGACTGATTCAATAAAGCGACAACAAAAAATTTCGAAAATTTTGTATGTATAACAAAAACTTTCGAAAATTTATTTTAAGATCAAAATTATGTATAACAAAAACTTCTGGAAAACATTATTTCAAAATCAAAATTATTGCAAAAAGTAGTCCTTAATTTCAGTTTGCTTAAATTTTAACAAGCCATTTATCATTTTTTCATACTTAAAATGAAAATCAAACTCTTCCTCCTCTCCTCTGCATTGCACAGCCTGTCTCAAAACGGTCAATGCATCTTGTATTTTCTTCGATGTTGGAAATTGTACGGTTGTTCCCACCTCATCCTCGTCGTCCGATTCTTCCTCTGGGTCTGTCTGTCTTTTCGCCTCCATAATGCGCGAGCAAATATCGTCTTCAGTCACAGCAGCGGTAGTGGGTTCATGTTCGTCAATGGCCAGCCATTCTTGGAATTCATCCGCAGTAAGCTCTTCAGGAATTTCGAAATCGTCAGTACCATCGATGGAATCAACGTCATCAAGAGATGTCAACGAAAAACCGCCTTTTCGGAAGCAGTTGCGAATACAGACAGGTGTTACGCGCTTCCAAGCCTGTGCCAACAAATGAATCGCGGAGAGAAGATCGATTTTTCTGCATAATTCATTTGCTGAAAGGTCAGTCAGGTCACTATCGATTTTCTGGATTATCTTTCGCCGTAGCTCAGTGCGGTAATGAGTCTTCAAAGTTTTTATAACACCTTGATCGCACGGTTGAATTAAGGAGGTCGTATTTGCTGGCAATAGAGCAACTTCAATATGCTTCAAACCGCAGTCAAATTTATGCGCGGGACAGTTGTCTATTAATAAAAGAATATTACGACGAAGACGACGGTCCCATTGCTTCAAGAAATCGATGAAAAGTAGCGAGGTCATCCATGCAGTTTGATTTGCACGATAATCAACTGGTAGGGTCGACACATTCTTGAAGCAGCGTGGAGCTTTACTTTTTCCAATGACCATCAACTTTTCTTTTTCTCCCGCCATGCTCACACAGGTCAACACAGTGATGCGGTCCTTTGCGATTTTACATCCTTTCGCATTTTCATCCTTGAACATGAAGGTCGTCTCTGGCATCGCTCTATAATACAGTGCGGTTTCATCCGCATTGTACACGTCTTCAGGGGCATACCTCGCAGCTAACTTAGGCCATTCTTCTTTTATCCATACGTCAGCTCCTTGTACGTCCGCATCCCGTTCTTCGCCACAAGCTTTCCGATAGACGATATTCTCTCTCTTCTTCCACCGATTGAACCATCCTTCAGTGGCCTGAAAATTTTTCCCCATTTTTTCGGCTAAATCATTAGCTTTTTCACGTAAGAGGGGCCCGCTCAAGGGAGGATTTTTAGCGCGTGCAAGAGTAAACCAGTCTTTTAAGGCCGTTTCAACGTCTGCGTCCTTTCCGGTTCGTTTTCTTTTTTTAGTGTTCGAAGAGAAATCACTCTGGATTGCATCTCGGGAGCGTAAAATTCTGCATAACGTCGGTTGAGGAACACCCAGTGCTACAGCGGCAGCAGACTGACTCATCTTCGGTAAATTATCGTACAATTTCAAGATTTCAGATTTCTCCTGCACCGTTCGATCACGTCGTTTTCGACAGGTCACATTTTCACTCGCACTCGCCATTTTTTTATAGAAAAAGAACTTACTGTATACGACGAAAAATACGACTCACCGATCGACGAAAAATACGACTCACCGACGCTCGATGAACTGCAGTACTAACATTTATTTTTGTACCTGCGTATAGATAAGACTACGAATATTCATGTTACAATGTGCCATATTGTCGAGACAAGTTCATACAGAGTAAAAATGCGTCGATATTGTAGTCCTGAAGTGATTCAATTAAACGAATTGTTAATTCAAATAACCGACCAATTTCCTGTGTTATACATCGCAAGCGGACCGTTTTCAAGAATTTCATTCAATTAAGCGACTAATTCAATAAAGCGCATTTCTAATAAGCGGCTTTCACTGTATTATGAAAACGACCATATTAAGCTCATCCAAAATCGTATTTATTTAAATTTTAATATCCATACTGTATACTTAATTTACTATGATTCAGGTTATTTTTTTTTTTTACCAAAATCGTTAAATTTGTTTTTGTGCTTGCCCCCCTCCTCAAACTAATTTATTTTCCCTGTTCGTACGTCCAAGAAAAACATACTGGTGCCGTCCCTGCTGCTGACGATTAGTATCAATTGGCAATTGCGGCCACAATAACGCGCTCGATGTGCGTCGTGTTTTTGAACCACAGACTATAATAATAATAATATACTGCTGCAGTATGCGAACGGGACGCGTCGAAAGAAAACAACTGATGTACAAACATCCGGATGATTTTTGTTCAGTCGAAATCCCCGTGTTCGTACAACATCGCACGACGTATAACACTTACTATATTCGTGAATTTATAAATAGTATTTCGTACTCTACAGCCGCGTTTATATTATAGCGCTGTTGTTGAGCCCGTCCACGACGCGATTCATAAATGCATTGTGTGCATGCACAATGTACAAAAATAACGCTATCGTAGCAAAACTGCAGTAGAGGCTCGTTTTATAAAATGATGATTCCAAACGGAGAAACGGAGGACAGCGATTGCAGGTATAAATCTTACGAAACTCATTTTATTTTGTCAATAAAAATTGACGTTTATCTTACGAGTATACCGACTACTCGTATCTTATATAAATAGTTTGCCACAACCAGCTAGTGTTCGTAAAAAATTTACGTAAATGCGACTTTCGAAATGTTTTTAACTAAAAAAAAAATTGTTCGAATGCCTACGTTGATTTTACGAGGCGGCAGAACTTTTCCCGCAAATCGTGTTTTCGGTAAAAAATCTGTTTTGTTTTTATCTTTATTTAACTTTTTTTTTTTTTGCAGTTTGTTCTCTGTATAGTCTATCTGAATGACACAGGCATTACAATAGAAAAATCCGAAACAAATTTGAACGTTCCACATACAACACTATCTGAAAATTGTAACTTAGAGCGTTATTAAGAAATATTAAGATCTCTTTCTGCATCTAAAGTAGTAAATTTTATTGCAATTTTCAATTCTGGTCATGTTAACATTGTATCATTCTTTTATTGACATGATAAAAAATCTGCAAAATCATTGTACACGCGCATACGACCTGATTAATTCGTATTTTGACCGATAGCGGTTGTTGTTTTGATTTTAGATTTTCTAAATTTTACAATAAATTAATATACGAGTATTATGAATACACCGAATATTTCTTCCCGAAAATTCTCAAAAAATCCTTCAATGTAAAAAGTAAAAATAATTAAAATATAATTTTTCTTTTAATAGTAATTGGATTTGCTAAAATATGACTGATAAAATGGTAAAAAATCCACGAACTTAAATATTTCAAGATAAATATTTTAGTAAATTATAAGTCTCCTTATCTTTATTTCGGCCACTATTAAAGAACACAGCATTTTGTAGGGTCAGGCGTTAGCCTTATTTGTATTTCTAGTTTTTTTTTTTTAAATAAAATTGCAAAATTAAACGTCGTGTCAAATCATAATGATTTAAGGACAGTAAAACATAGTGTTTATATTTCTACAACTAAATAACATTAACTGCACTCTCCTTCCCTCATATTTGTCCGGTTAGTTCATCCGGTTTTTGTACCTACTTGCAATAATATTTTGTATGATATTGTGCAATTTTATCACTTATTCTCTGCAATACTTAACCACACGTGTGCCATGCATTGTAGCTATTATTCAAAAGATTATAAATTGTATAGTATTTTTTTTAAAAAATTCATACGTCGTTTTAAATTTATCCGTTCCAATAACGTTTGAAAATGTAGAGGAATTTTGGATTATTTCCAAAAATTTGGTATGTTCGTTAACTTATAATTAAATAGACATTAAACAATAATATAAAATTTGATTAATAGCTTATATTGTTTTGTGTAAATGGTCGAGGTGGGTAGCCAACGTGCGTGCGATTATCGGCTAACGTAATATTATACATTTTATTAGTTTTAAGAATTTAAAGAATTTTTTTATAAAGCAGGTGTGATCAAACATATTTATACGATTGATAATGCATTTAGGTAGGGGCTGCACTATAAAGTGTAAAGACTCAAGTCTCCATAGTAATCTCTAGTCTTCATGGGCTGCACCGACTTGAAACCGATTTGAGAGTCTATTTTTGGCTGAGACGTTTTTGATTTTTCATACTTTGAGGATCCTAGGTATACTCGATTTGGGCGAGTTAATTTTTCCATTTTTTCTTTATCGTGCCTATGACTGGCTATATTATTTTAATTGGTCATAACTCGTGTATATATATGGTACTCATGTATGCTATGTGTAGTTATGATTCATCATTTTGCACATATGTAAATGAATAATAATCTTTCATCTTTTATGAAAAAGTACAAGTATTTGTATAGTTAATCATACATATTGTTTGTATAAGTAACTAAAATAGTTTGCATGAATGACATCATGGTGTTTGTCACACTTAACGTTCTTTACGTTTAAATACAAACATTCAGAATACTTTACACACATTTTTTTTATTTTGACAAACCTACCTAGATGTTAGACTAGCTAGAGTCGTAAATTTTTGGCCTCCTTGTTTAAACAAGTATAAAATTTTTTTCTCTCTACTAAAAATAATGTACATTCCATTTGCTATGTTAAACGTACTTACGGGTACTATGTAGTATGCAGTACATAATATTATACAATACTTCAAATTATCTTACAAATATGATACAAAACGACTTTTCTCCTAACTGCTAAACATTTAAAAATAATTAAAATTATTTTCTTTGAACGGTTTAAATTTTTCTAGAGAATAAATAAAACCACGTCATAAAACTTTTACTTCTTTTTGCTATATTGCAAAATACAAAATGTCAACTATCGTTTAAACTTTAGCATCAAGCCTTTAAACTTTAAAGGCTTGATGAGTGTTTTATAAACAAATTAATCGGAAAAAATTTATGTGTAGATAGATAAATATTGTAGAAAACATATTATAAACATTTTTAGACAAGTATTTAGCGGTTACCTTAAAAAATGTACTTACATACTGTACATAATAAAATGTGATGCATTTAAAGTTGGCTGTCGAATGCGAAATGAACCGAATGTAAGCAGATTAATATAAGCTACGGTAGATAAACAATATTGTTAATCTATACCGAAATAATTAAAAAAAAGTTTTGATGGAAGTACCAATTATTATAGTTAAATGTAGAATATCTCTCGTTTATAGATGCAAACATTATAAACCATAATAATGTAGTATACAAATTTCTATAGTGTATGTCCGTAAAAACTTAAATAATGTAATAGTAAAAAGCATAATATTCTAAACAAATGTTGTACATAAGTATTTATAGGTGAGCTAAAAAATTATAAACGTGCCAATAAAAATGTGAGTCATTTTAAATGGGCAATTGAATGCGAAACGCACCAAATGAACCAGATTAATTTGGTAGTTTTTTAATCTAAAAAAAAAGCCGGGATCACTCTAGGTCGCATGGGTAGTTTGACGGAGTAGCGACTACGCTTTGGGTGGGTCATTGGCTTAGAAGAAACGTACTATTTAATATCTGAAAGCAATGATAAATCACATTACCTTCGAAAAAACGATTCTGAGCGAGCTCAGTTGATTAGTATACGTACTGGTAAATTTTTCGAGAATTTCAAAATTCTATACTTAGTTCAAACATTTTCGGAATCACTTGAAACTTTTATCAAACTTGTATCTCGCTTATTTAAATATTATGTAAAAGTTTCGGCTTGTTCCGATCATTACTTTGGATGTTGAAAAATCTATAACGATGTGTAAAAAACACGTTTGCCGTAATTAATGTTTCTCCAAAGTTTCTTCATGGCTTCTAGGCTGTAATTTTGAACTTCCGAATTTGAGACCATTCGTAATACCATCAGAGTTCATAGATCTTTCGTTAGATGTACTAACTTTAAAAGCTCAGAGTCTAAAAAAATGGTAAACGTTCGTTAGATTCAATTAAAAATCGTTATTTAAAACTAACAAGTTCAAATCGGATTTCGTACTGCAGTGTACAAAACACACATATATAATTTACCTGTATATTATCATAGTGCCTAGGTCGTACATACATCGTCTCGTGGCCGTCCTAAATGTGTGGGTATTCAGTGGGGGAATTTTTTACGGATTTTCATCTTATTTGACATATCGCCAATTTCAAATATTTTAGTACAACGCACCGACTCATTAATCTCGCAGACTTCCTATTGAGCTCGCGTGATGCTACCTACGTTGCGGGCACCAAAACTCGTATTGAACTTGACGACCTGTAGATGTACAATTACGAGTGTTATACAAAATACGTTTTTCACCACGTGCTTAGTATTATACATATATGTATATACTACTTTACGTACATCAAAGCGGTTTCAAACAACTGCATTCGGAGTCGTGTGAACTCAGGATAGAAAGATCAATGTCTGCAGGGTTGTGGACTATGTAGATGCGAAACGTGTGCCGGACGTTCAATCTTGTTTCAAACCCTTTCAGTTCTTTACTCTTTTGGTCTGGTAAACATTTTTTTTTTTTTTTTTATAATATAATATTCATGATTATAGTCTCGAGAGGGTTTTTTGGTTTATGGTTTGTAATTTTTGTGTTTTTGGTTTGGAAGTTAGGTGTCGTTACACTGTATATTATGGTGTAAGTACTCTAGGACTTGGTGGAATAAGAACAAAAGTTAATGTTTTTTTTAGATTCTGAGCGTTAGCGAGGAATGTATTGCTTTTACAACGATGTTTTTTTTTTTCTCTCAACAACTTTTTGGGTAGAAGGAATGCTCAGATTTTTAAAGTCAGTACCTTTACTGATAGGTATATGGACTTCGGTAGTACTTAAATGGAAGCTTTTTTTGAAATTTTGCTAACTTTTTTAACCCGAAAACCAAAAAAAAATTGAATATTTTACGGCAAAAAATTTGAAATTTTCAGGTTTGTAACGACGTTTATATATGATTATTACTAAACGAGTAGATGGATTAATCGTTACGTTGGATACTGCATAAAAGATGATATTTTGGAATTAAATTTTATTTTATTTGAACAATTTTTTTTGATATATTTATTATTTTCTGAGTTATGTGCCGAAATCGCCAAATTCGACTTATCGGTTTAGTTTTTTCGCCATAACATCCAAAATAATGATCGGAACAAGATGAAATTTTTATTTAATATTTAAATCGGTAAGATAGGTAGGGGTTTTAAGTGATTCCGAAAAGTTTTGAGATAAGTATAGAACTTTAAAATTTCCGAAAAATTTACCAGGACGTATACAACTAGGCAACTGAGCTCGCTCAGAATCGTTTTTTCGAAGGCAATGATTTATCATTGCTTTCAGATATTATATAATACGTTTGAACCACAAATTCCAAACCAGTGATCCACCCAAAGCGTAGTCGCCACTCCGTTAAACTACCCATGCGACCTAGAGTGATCAAATCGGTTTGTTTTTTTAAATTTCAATATTTTGTCGTTTTCATTTGATTCAACTTTCCGAGCTTACTAAGTAATTGTTATGGATAAACAAAAAAATTTTATAATTTTTTTACTAAAACACGGTTATATTCTACAAGGACTAATACTATAATGAGTCATGAAAACTGTGAAATAAGAGACGAGTAATAATTATATTCACTTTTCAATCACTATTTTTGCTGGTCAAAGGCCGTGGCCCCTATATACGTATTATTGTTGCAGCCTATGACCCGGGAAATTTTTTGGTGTGACCATCTCTGGTGGGGCCGACTGCTGATGTTCAATAACAAATCATTAGTATTATTATAATAACTTACGCCTTTTTTGTCCACCATATACATTCCATTCATTGTGTCCACCATTCATTGTGTTTCTCGAAGTCATGCGACCAAATCAAATACGGCCGTACACGAGTTCAAGGAAAAAGTCTGTGGGATTTTTATCATTTCATAATTATACACCTACGACGTGCGACACAAAATATGATTCATTCGTACACCGGTGATGAACAAGCACGTTTTACAGTGTTAAAATTTCTATTACTTTCAAAGATCTGAATGTATAGTCGACTTAGGACAAAATTGTACCGACTCGAGATACCGAAGTGCAATATTATTATTTAACTTTGTACTATTAAAACGTACCCTAAAGGTAAGTCCACGTTTTATATCTATAATATGTACCTATATAGGGGGTTTTTCGACTTTTTTCAGCATCATATAATACACGTATTTCATTGCATCGTGCAAACGTCTGAACGTAGCGAAAATCTAAAATTATAACTATTTAGTAATCAAAAGAGTAGAAAATTTCATAAATTAGAAAGATTTATAAAGTGCATTTTTAGTTTCAGTTTCGATCTGTTTTGATCATTTTCGAGCGAAATATAGAACTTAAACATTTTCGAAATCGCGAATTCTTGCAATTGTTGTTTTGAAAGACTGAAAACTTTAATATAAATTCAACTAAAAATGTTTCTGTACATTGTTTGAAATATTTGTGAGTATCGTTTTGTAGATAAATACCTATATTCTCTGTACACACGTTTTTATTCTAGCACATTATTATGTTTGTTTTTTTTTTGCATATACCTAAAGCTGGTTAAAATATTTACATATCATTATAATGAATGAGCAAAGACAAAATCACAAATGTGGTGAAAATTTCAAAATTATTATCGTATACGTAGTTTCACTTGCTACGAGCAAGAACATACAACCCATGTGTAATGCGTAGGTACGTACTTACTATACATACACAAAAGTATATTGATTTTGATGAGTTTCATGTATTTATATTCTTAAAAAGGTTTATTCGACCGTAAATAACGTTCTTTCACTTTTGGGAAATTATAAAATAAAGGACTGATTGTTGGACTCATTTATTTCGGTTTTGATGTTTGTTTAAAAAAAAATCACAGGACGAAAAATATTGCCTAATATTCCGTAGTACATATATTTTGCATACTATAATTAGTGAAAACGTAAAACAGTTTTAGTTCAAATAACTTGTCTATACAAACATCGTAGTCAGCGATTCAAGTATATATAAAAAATATGTATCATTTCATTTCAAGTTTTACAATGATCCTTTACAATAGGTTTTTATGTTAACGTCTGGTATTAGACAAAATAAAACAAAAATTAATTGTTAAAACATCAGCACATGATATTGATAATATATTAGAATAAAACATATTTAAAACTAACATTTTAATTAAAATGGACGAAAGGCGACATAATGGTATGCTAATAAAGATGCAATTATATTACTTGTGCGATTTGTTATTATTTTAAATTGAAGGTTACCTATCTATTTTATTAAACTTTAATCATCTGTGCCATTCAAATCATACTTATCAACTATTGCACAATCAATAATTACTTTGACTTAATCAAATCAACACGACTTCTGAATAACCTTTATAACAATTTATATCTTTTCTATATAGGAGAATTTATAATTATAATTTGTAAATATTTACTATTACTTACATAAATTGAATTGAATATTAATAAAAATGCTTAGTTAGTGTTAATTAAAAATTACAAAATATTGGCTAGCAGATTTTTACTTTTTATTGAACTGCAATTCCCAAGTTTTGCAATTTTGTTTTTTAGAACTTTTTAAATGATGATATAACTTATGTTACTAGAAAATCAGTCTTCATGCACTTCATAATCGGTGCATTACCGACAAAGACACAAAAAGAAAACTGACCCACACACTTTAGTTAAATCAATACCTTCTTCCCTCTACTCAGAGTCTAAAAAGTAATCGAAAATTTTATTTGAATACATTCATTCAAATACTTGTATGTATATTTTTTTTTTTTTTTTTTTTTTTTTTATTTATTTAAGAAAATTTACAATCTATATACAATTTATATAATAAGTAAATATGATGAGATGAATATTACAGGACATGAAACTCTTGAGGGAGGGTATGTATATTTACAAGTAAAAACAGAATATAAAAAAATTGAAGAATACACTGTGACTACTCGTATTAATGAAAATAAACTGATACTAATAATTACTATTATAAAATACTTACGAGTATTAGGTACTTAATTACTATTATAATATCTACATATCTCATTATAATTGCTTGTACAGTAAATTTAAACGTTACGATATCAGACAAACAAATTAAAAACACACGTGTCTAATTTTGATTGATTTTATTTGCTTCGACTGTGTCGTTGAATGTGTGCTGCAGTTAGGGATTTCGTTAAACGCGTTTTTTTTTCGTTTGCAATTTTTGTACTTCGTATTCAATGTTTTGATTAAAATAGAAAATAAAATTTATTAATACGATTTAAAAAATACTGACATCAAATTTTTTCGCACGTTGTGTACCGCATTTTCAATTTTTCAATTTTCAAAATGTCAAGAGACGATGGTTTTGATCCAACGGAATCTGTACTCAATGAGATCCAAAATTTATATGCAAAAAATGTGAAAAAGATTCTTAATACACACGCAGATTTTCTAAGGTAATTTACATTGAAACATATAAATTTAAAATGTCTGAAGTTTATTCAGTAAGATGTTAAGTAAATCATAAAGTTTTTAATCGAGTCATAGTAGAAAATTTATAATATTATGCAGATGTCCAGTAAAGTTGCCGCATTACGATTTAAACATGAATGTAATTTTAAAAAACTATTTGAAATGAATTATTTAATTTTTACTCAAATCCATACTTTAATTACTTACTTAAAGGATATTTTTGAATTTGTTTTCAAATTAACGGTGCAAATAAAGTTTTTTTTTTATTTTTCTTTGTCTATGTTATACGTAGCTATAAACTCTTAAGAAATTGCACCGACTTTAACGTGGTGCGGAACCATTTTATGGTAACTCAAGTTGTATTACACCACTGACTTTTTCTAAATTTTCAGTATTTTAAAAGTTACACATAATTAAAAAAAGAAAATTAGAAAAAAATGGTGAAATATATATAGCGAACGGATTTTTAACAAAATCTGAAACAAAATAATTACTAGGCACAATAAGACCTGGTATTTTCTCAAAATGTATTAATAAATAAAATTCAGGACTGTTACAGAATTAAACATTTTTTGAACATTTTCGCGCTACGTATGAAACTTTAAAATATTCGTGTGATAAAATTTGAAAATTTTATACAAACTTAACGCAGCAGCAAATATTGAATACTAATTAATTATATTGTTGATTGTTAATTTAAAAAAAAAAAAAAATTAAAAAATCATGAAGGCTATATTATTATGATCCAAGTATGTTCTAACAACCTCATTGCCATAAGTTTCACCTACGATTTCAATGTTTAATATTTACTAAAATGATATAGACTACATGAAGGAGTTGCTTAAGTATTAATTAGATACAACAAATCACTAATGAGGTTTTACCTGAGGCTTTACGCCCACAACATGTGTATGAAAAAAATTCTTTTACTATTTTTTATATCGGTTAAGTTAAAAATAAAAAATCGAAAACAAAATATTTTCTCTTAATTAGCCATTGTAGTTATCAACTAAAGTGGTTGTTCGTATAACACATATGTCACATGTGCATACTACAGTTGACGTTTGGCAGTTTTCTATTCATTAAATAAGGTCACAGGTAAAATGACAAATAAATAATCATTTGAAGCTTAAACTCGTCCATTTTTAATAACTTCCGAATGGAAATAATATTAAAAATAACAAACAGTGGTGTTAAGTTAACTTTAGATGTCCTCGGTATTTATATCGTATAATATTAAATACTTTAATAATTTGACAAATTTGAATAATCAATAATCATGATAATTTCTTAATGACAGAAATAAAATGAATAGGATACCCAATCAAATATATTAGATATTACTGATTATTTTGATGGTTTATTGTTGTAAAAAAAATACAACGCAACGCACGTGTATAAATATTCATAGAACCTGCATAAGTATCAGTGTCAAATCCTAAGGGGGAATGTCTCATAATTTTTTTTGTGGTTGAATGGTTTGATTGAGTATACCCGTAGATAATAATATAGGCTTACGATGAACCTAAAAAATATATTTTTTAACAATTGTCGTTTATTTTTTAGTCAGTTAATACAGTATAAAAATAAAAACTTTGCATTTTAAGTTCTTTCATAATAGTGAAAATTTTGTAGATAAGTCAGTAACTTTAAATGTACAATCTATACATATTTCATAAAAGACTATCATTGGTCAATTTTTCAAAATTAATTTTTTATAAAGTTATTAGGGTTTAAAATAGTCAATTTTTGCGTTGTGAAAAATTTAATTTCATGATTATTTTTTTTTAATTATCATAATTTAAAAAAAAAAAAACTGAATAACAGTATACAGGTATGACTATTCTGAATTGTAATAACTTTTCAAAACCAAAATTGGTTTCCTAATTTTTGTTTCATTTGTGAAGGAACTAAGATTCCCTACTAAGATGTATAGAAATAACATATAGACAAAAATTAATTATACGGAGGGATTAAAAAAATATCAATTCTAAAATTGTACGTCATTAATCATTATAAATTATTGTTTCCATCGGGAATCATTGCTATACTCGATATCGAATGTCGACGTTTACTTTTCGCTTACGAACGTTAAAAAAAAGTACAAAATGTAACTTTAAAACCATACCGGATATCAAGCGTATGACGTGTGTTCTAAACTAAACATTCCTGTCATAAATGTTTACGTTTTAAAAACACAATAAATCATATTATAATTAATGTCATTAGGTAGTTAAAATGGTTTAAAAGTTAAAATATAATATTTATACATTATATATCTAATTAATAATTAATATTGCATAGGTAGTATGCAAGTCATACAAACTGAAATAAAAAAAATTGAAATATAAATTATTAAAAAGATAAATAGCTTGTAGGTTTATTATTTATTATAATAGGATAACTTTGAAGTGTGATGCGGTCCAACTTAACTTATATAATACCCTATTTAGTGCTTTTTTTTCTCATTATTGTTATGATTTTATATGTTTAAATTTTAAAAAAATTATGTATAAATAAATAGTAAAAAAACGAATCCGTTGGTGTATGATAATCTAATTTCAACCCACTCTTATACTGTATTCGATAATTTAGTTCTAAGATCTATTTTTTGTAAACAAACTGTTTTGGCTTTTCCACAAAATTTAATATTTCGTAATCTATATACAGTTGTTTCTTTTCTTCGTTGTTTTTAAGCCGCGACTAGTATACCTACATTTTAGGTTTGTGCGACATCATGAACAGTAACAATAATTATGTACCTACGTATTGTACAGAGATGTTTTGAAAATTAAAACTTATTGGTGAATTTACCACTTATATGTAGGTACCTCATCATAAGCATTGCATAAAGTATGATAAAGCTTTAAAAGGTTTATGGTAAAGTATCTTTTAAAAGTCTCACTACTGTTTGTATTAAAATATGTTTATAATTCGGAGGTGAAAAAAAAAAAATATACGAGTGAACACTGTTCACTGAATAGCCTTGGTACAAAGCACAATATTTTAAGACATTAAATCAGCAGTAATGCTTCGCACTATTTTCAAATACAATAATTTGCATATTAAGCGACATGTATAACTAGTTTTCCAATGAATTGAATTCACAAAAACGATTGTATACCTTGTCTTTAAAAGTCTTTAAAAACTTGGCGTTTATATGTTTCGGTTGAAAATTCACCAACTGATCAACATTATAATATGTATTGTTAAAAATACCAACAATGGTCCATGAAGATACAACAATAACTCTTAAGTCACAGCTTTGTTGATGTAACAATGTATGAAAACAATATAACAAACTCTCAGTGAAATAATATACAGTCTAAATATATGTATCGTGACTTTCAAAAGTATTATAACAACATCATTGTATGTTAATTTTATTTTGATTTTATACCGTTATTATTTTTAAATTTTAATCGGGAGTTATATGATCGTATTTGATTGTCTCAATAACGCATTTAGAAAAAAACGTAAAACGGCAAACAAACATGTTTTTTTTCATGTATACATTACGCCATAGTAGTGAAGTAGAATACAAAATGATTAGGTAGTGAAAAATCAAACGTGTTGTTTTGAAGTCGATAACCCCTAGTGGATTGTTAAAATTCGGAAGTTTTTCGATGGAAATAAGTACTTTTTTGTAATTTTTTTTATAGTTTTACATATTGATAACGTCTCAAAAAAAAAAAAAAAAAAAAATGTTCTGATTGAGAAATAAAAAACATATTTTTATATTATCTATACACTATAGTTATTACAGATCCAAATTGTTATTTTATTGTTTTTTAATAGTTATAAATTTGCCGTTTCAATGGATTTTTACATGTATTCAAAGCATATGTATTATCGTTTTGTTCTCAATTTTGACATATGTCTTGGATCACTATATGAGTAAAAAAAAAAAAGGCAAAGCTGAACAAAATCATTAAAATACAATGTACCGACTTCTCAAATAAGCAAAAACATGCGAATAAATTATAGCTATTAATCTTTTATCGTGTTGAAACATTAAGTCACCGATTATACGCACAAAATTAAAACACTCAATGTCTCAATTAGTGATATGATTGATAATAGTTTTTGGGTATGTTTAAAAAATCAAAATATGAAGTAAAAATAGTCTAAACAGTATATTTTTTTGACAGATATTTTAATTTCAGCGGTATTATATTATCAACTAGTAAACACTAAAAACAGCCTTTTATATTTGTTATTATTTGTACCCAATACCTCATTAGCCAATTACTCAATTATTTTTGTTGTTAAGTTATATGAGTATACCATTGTACCAATACCTAATCGTAAAATTAGCTGCTTGCAATTGCATATATTGTTTTCCTGTATTCTAAATCGCTTCACGTAATGCGAATTCGTTTCGACATAATATTTGAAAATTATTTTGCTTTTTATTATATACGTATAACTAGCCAATTAATAAAAAAATTAATAACCTATGTTGGTTAGTAGTTGGATATTAAAATACTTTCAGCAAAAAAACAAGGAAAAATTGTTTTTATTTTATATTTATTTCACGCGGATTCGTTTTGTTTTTCTTAAACCATTTTACATATTACTTTTCGTAAACAGATTTTAGATTCTGAGCCTAGCGATGAATTTATTTATTTTAAAATTATCGTTTTTTCTGTGAAAATATTTTCTCGTAGTAGATTTGCTCTAATCTATTTATATTTATATAGTAAGTACTTCTAAATATGAACGATTGGCCCGGTATGATACCTTGGTGAAAGCTTTTTTTTTTTGTAATGTTGATTTTTTTTTTAAAGTAATGATCTAACAACGACGATAGTTTCCAAAAGCACTCCAAATTAATTGAAATTTTTAATTGTTTTTGAAATATGTAAAACCAATTTACTCAAAAAATCTAAATCAATTTTGAATATTTTTAAGTGATTAATATATATATAACTTTGAAATTTGTCAATTTTCACAGTTTTGATTTCATAAAATCTTTTAAATTAAAGTTTAAAATCTTGAAACTTTAATTCAATTTGATTATAATATTTTATTTTTATTATTTGTGGTTAGAGAACGTTGAAAATTGGTCATTTATATCGTTTAAACTTTATTCATTCCAATAATATGTGTGAAAATTTTAATAAAATGAACAATTTTTTGAAGTTGTAATTTCTAAAAATAAAATAGAAAAAAATTACCATGTAAAACATGATAAATAACTTCTATAAACCAAATTCGTGTAACCGATTTTTTACAAGAAAATATGTTGTTTAGATTGCAAAGTTTCGAGAACTGAAAATATAGGTTTTATACTACAAAAACTGCGGGAATTGACAAATAAGAAATTTCGTAAGTTGTCTAACTCAATCGAAAATGGTCGATTAAATTGTGATTAAAATTTCAAACTTAAGTGCATTCAATCCTTCCTACCGGTATGCGAAAATTTCAAGTAATTCGAAGTTATTTTGGATACCTCAAACTTTTTCGTTTTTAGATTATAAATGAAACGATTAACAAAGTTTCAAGAAATGCTTCAAATAAAGTACTACCATTTTGGTTCAACGACCTGTATTTAGAGGTAAAAAGATACTAAATTGTGTGAAAGATAACGAAAATGAAATACAATTGTAAATTGTAAAAAAGTAAAAGTATTTCATACTTATTTGCATGGTATCAACATGGAAATTTACAATAAATTTTATAAAGTAGATCGAATATTGGTTATTGTTGATAAAACGTCTGAAATTTTGAAGTTAAATGTAAAAACTAAGTTGTTTATGTTCAACTGTAGTATTCTCATTAGTCATTTATCATTAAAAAAACCGTGATACGAATATACAATAAATATTCAACTATACATTAATAATTCGTAAACATAAAACTAAAATATTAATTAATGGTGTGA
This sequence comes from Hormaphis cornu, assembly GCA_017140985.1. Classification (NCBI taxonomy): domain Eukaryota; kingdom Metazoa; phylum Arthropoda; class Insecta; order Hemiptera; family Hormaphididae; genus Hormaphis; species Hormaphis cornu. The sequence goes on from CM029359.1 coordinate 32,151,658, forward strand.
TTTTATGTGTAATGTGTATAAAGTTAGCACACGTTTTACTGAAAAAAAAAAAACGTTTTCGACAAAGTTTTTTAATTTTTTTTTCTGTTTTATTGTTATAGAGTCGAGCAAATGGACGGCGGATTTTTTGAACGTTTCGGTTCTGGGCTGAAAGAGAATTTTAACGAAGATACAATCGCGGATGATAAAGACAAGTATGCGACACTCAGTGAAGCAGAAATTTTGAAAAACTATCAAGATACGGCTGATCAGACCCAATTATCATACAAAGAGTTGGTGTCTTCGCTGTTGGAATTGAATGTAAATACGTAAAATTAATTACATAATAAATAAACTACGAAGCTATACAAATTAACAAAATCAACACTTTTATACTTACTGACTATTGTATTAATCAAGTATATTGTGTTTTTCAATCATAAACAATTTTCTAGGTAATTTATCGGTTGAACATACTGGTTTGAACGCAAATTATTATTTTCAAAAATAAAACGAAAAAAAAAAAAAAATTGGTTGGGTCACTGGTTCAGAAGTTGTGGTTCAAACGTATTATTTTATATCTGAAAGCAATGATAATAAATCATTGCCTTCGATAAAATGATTCTGAGCAAGATCATTATAGGTCCTGTTAAATTTTTCGAGAATTTCAAAGTTCTACACTTAGCTCAAACATTTTCAAAATCACTTGAAACTTTTATCAAACCTGTATCCTATCTATTTTATTATTATGTTTAAGTTTCAGCTTGTTCCAATAATTTATTTTGAATGTTATAGCCAAAAAACTAAATCGATATGTCAAAAACACGTTTGTCGTAATTAATGTTCCGTCTTAGTTTCTGCTTGGTTTATCGACTGTAACTTTTTCATTTTTGAACTTTTAAATTTGAGACCCCTCAAAGTATCATCAAAGTTTATTAGAGGTACCTACTGACTTTAAAAATCTGAGCATTTTTGCTACTCATGAAGTTGTTCGCTGAAAAAAAGAAACATGATTGTAAAAACAATACATTCTTCATGCTGCACTCAGAATCTAAAAACACTATTGTTGGACTATAGTAAAATTTAGTGTAGTTTAACTATCTATATTAGAGTACCTATTAATTATAGATTATTATCGTTAAAGTAAACTATATATTACGATATTTCGTGTATGTTTTATGGATTCGGTTAGTATTTCCGTTGTGAATATTATCATATCACAATATTATCACTCATTTAATGATGCGGCTGGAGCCCCAAGGCTCCCGACAATCAAACAGTACACTTAAAAAAAAATGACGTATTTTTACAACAATAATAAAAAATAACTCGAAGGGACATAAATAAAAATTAAGTGATTATTTTATTTACATTCGATAACAGTTTAGGGAACTCGAAGTTTATATTCTTTCAACTAAAAGGATATTTTTAAAGTTTTTTTTTTTATGAACTTCCGTGTTTACATTATTTTTTATTGAGACGAGTTTCATAACATTTATATCAGAAATAACAAAAATCAATACGTTGCACCTAGCATTAAACTAGTATTAATGGAGGTCATTGTATTAGTATCTATGATTTTATGTGATAGGACAAGTTTTCAATATTTACATGCGTAAAAAGTAACATCGCGTTTTGCTATAATTCATACAGTAATTAAAAATTCACTGACAATAATAAAACGAATTTAAAGTTTAATAGTTTGTATGTGTGTAATATTCGCTTTTAAGGCACTGTTTATTTTATTTTTTAATAAATGTGTTGTATAATATTTACAACTGCAGTGATGTTTAAGACCTTAAGCTATTATAATTATATTCTTTTAGGAAATAACACTATACAATTTTCATATATAATTTGATATTGTTTTTGGTACAAAATATTTTTGATGGAATACCGGGAGTTTTCCTGGAGTATAATACGAAAATTTTGGATTTAAAATATTATGTGGTTTATTCAATGTATAATTTATATAACACGAATTTTAAATGAGAAAAAAATTAAGACGAGGCAACGGCAGGAGGTATAGGGATCGCTTTATAGGAGTTTAAAAATATTTCGAGAACAATATTACCCATGTCTGTTTAATGTTTTTTAATAAATACTTATTTTTATTGACTTTAGATTCTGAGTGGAACACATGAACTATTGTAATAATGATGATAAGTACAAAAAAGATGATAAAGTAGACCAAAATAGTACTATATTTATTTGAACCGTTTTGAATCTTCGAAAATTGTTTTCAATTGTTCAAATATTTCGCTTCGAATGAACTTTCTCGTCTGTGCATTCGCTTTTTCGAGCAGAAGTAGTTTTCCGATCTAAATAAACATATGATACTCCATAAAAGTTAGATATATCGCCACAGATTGTGTAATTTATTTTAAATTTTGATAATTTTTTTAGTTATGATCCAAAGACGGTAAAAATTTTCAAAAAAAGTATAACAAAATAATACAGTGAACTCCGTTCCCCAACCGTAACACTAAAGTTTGAACACATTTTATCTCGAGTAAAATACGTATTTCAGTTGGTAGGTACTTACTTTTAGAAAGTTAAATTTTCGCGGTTCTTATAAAACCGCTTAAGACTCGCGCCCGCGTTAAACACCTTTAAAATTTCAGTCGGAGCAGGAGGCCATTGTTAGAACATCGAAAACGCGATCGGATTTATAACGTAAACGAACTTCTTGGTTTGTGAGCATTTTAATTTGAATGAATACCGTAAAATCAAATAATTTATGGGTACGTAGGTATATATATTATATTATTATGCTGTGTTTTATCTCGGCGAACAAATCGCACGTGTATATAATACGACACGGCTGATTGGTTTTTAATACGGCACATATGTGTTTTAAAAAAAACGCGTGGAATGTCTCGTTAAAAGATAAATAACACAATGATCCAGCTTAAGTTACTGCAGTACCGACACGTGGAGCGCAAACGAAATAAGACTATTTAAAAACGTCAAAGTGTCGAGCTGCGTTTGTACAAATGTCTACATAATGATACGCGTTTTCTTTGTGTCAAACAATCGTGTACTGCCGCGTATTTGGCAAATGTATCGTCGAATATTCAAGGGAAAGTAAATCGATAAATTTACCGAGTAAAATAATCACGTATAAACGTACCTGTAGCAGTGGAATATAATATTTAGACAAAGATAATGCTGGTAAATTTAAATAAACACCGCTCGATTATTATAAGTATGACTGATCCTGCTGTATTTTTATTTTTTTTTTTTTTAATCCATACAAATTGAAAAAAGCGTATACGGCGACCTCAATCTGGTGTAGATAGGTCATAGCTTTGGGTGGAGCACTGAAATTTGGAAGATGAGGTTTGATGTATCTGTATTGAATTTACAAGCAACGGACTACTTACAAAAATTAAGATTTTGAGCGAGCTCAGTGAGTCGAAAACTATTAATATGAGTTGTACCGTATATATTTTACTTAAAATGTTTAGAGATGTTTACACACTATGTGTATTCAAGTGTAGCGTGTGAAAGTTTTAATAATTGCTGCGGAAAAGTTATTATCACAAAAAAGAACAAAGTATAAACGATGTAGGACGTAGGTGTATAAGAAGAAAAAATAATAACCAATTATTATCAAAAAATTTTGACAACATAACATGGGAAAAGCTTGTATAAAAGTAGTTTCGTCTCTTAAGTACGAACATTGAAAACTGCTTGTTTTATTAAACAAATCCTACAACATTAGTAAACATATTGTATAAACAGCTCAACCGTGACCAAATCACATTGATATTTTAATGACGTTCAAATTTTTTTCATTTCAATAGTGCGTGAAAATTTCAATCAATTTGAAAATTTTTAAAAATAATTATGGCTAAAAACAAATAACAAGAAAAACGAAAAAATAATGATGTAATGAATTATAAACGTATTTAAGCCAAAATTGTGTTAACCGATTTTCAAAATTTTTCCAGCGGCGTACGATAGATTTTTATTTTGATGTGTTAATGAGCTGTCTTATTAAAAAAGATATCGTTTAAAAAAAAATTAGAAAGTAAAAACTGACGTATGAGTGTTCGTTTTTATTTGGTTATATATATATAATATGTGTATAGATTGAATGAAATAAATGCACGATGCGCTTTACGCATGTACACATTTCAGTAATTTAACGTTTATCGAGATTCACGTTTATACGAAAGAATAAAAACATACAAACCGTACGGGGGCGGAGTTTGGTTTAGGTCACTGTTTGGCACAATATAGCCGAACACCACAGAAATAGCACATTTGGCTTGAACAGCACACGCGTACGATTTATCTTTAGAAGTGCTATTTCATCCGAGTGCTCAACACAGTTTTTCGCGCTCTCTCGGGAATCCACTCGTCGTCCGCTATTCGAAAATTCGCGAAAAAATGAAATCCTGCAATTACAAAAAGAACTACTTCACGTTTAGAGGTATCAAAAAGGAAGAGATGCAGAAGATGAACGAGATACAAATACAGTCCATGACTGTTGGTATATATCACTTAATATATGTATATGACGATGTTTGAAACGCTGCAAAGACGTCGATTATAAAGATCGTTATACACCGCGGTATAATTAAATTGAAATTTTGTGTTTCAGATCAACGAGTTGTACGAAGAAGTGTTGCACGAAATAATGCATTGCGTCGGGTCGGAAAAAACTTGTATGAACCAAAAATCCATGATCGCGTTCGCCCGAGAAGTTTTCAAAATCGACGAAAACGTTCACGAGTCTATTTATCGAGCCGTTGTGGAAAAAGAAGTGAGTGCGGTGCATGTATATACCAATGTACCAATTACGTTTTTTTATACTTGGGCCGTTTCGAAACTTTCGTCCGTAATATTATAGGCACCGAAGATTATGTTGAATATTGAACTAGTCGAAGCGAAGAACATAAAACCAAAAGACGCGAATGGCTTTAGCGATCCGTTTTGTACGTTATACCTGTCGTCCGCCCAACACCGCAGGTACAATACCTCGGTAAAAAACGAAACTCTACGGCCCGTCTGGGAAGAGCATTTTTCGCTGTAAGTAATTTTATGTATAAAATTGTACTAATAATTTTACGTATGAGCGAGGTGTCAGAGCACGACAAAGGGCTAAATTATTAGTATTGTAATAACTTCTGACCCCGTTTTTTGAAATTTAAAATCGTTTAACACGTTGCTGCAGTTTTTTTTTAACCCTTTCAGACTTTCATTGAAATGTAAAAAAAATATGTTACCCACTTTTTTGAATTCCTATTATACCAAAATAAAAAACACCCGATTCTTTTTTTTTTATTTATTTATTTATTTATTTTTTTTTAATGATGCAGGTGCATGACGTCTCGCACACTATAGTATAAACTCTTTATTCTGTATATGACGTTAGAACTGGTCCATTAGTACAAATAGTTTTCACGTCATTATTTTCTCTGTGAAATTACCTTTCACATAATTATTTTCGAAGTGCTACCGTCTAGTCTTGATTTTTTACAAAAATATAAAAATTTACAAAACTAAATGTTCTTATGATGCAATAATTAAATCACAAAAAAGGAATGTTTTAGTCAAGATCGAAGATACGAGTTGAATTGAAATTTTTTTTCATAGGCACATAACAAATGTTTTTAGCTTTTACACAGGACAGTAACTAACTCAGCGTTTAAACAAATATTGAATTGATATAAACACCATATGTACGCCACAGTGTACAGTGCGTCGGAAAGGGTTGATGCTATGATATTCTATTTTTTAATAAACACCGGTGTTCGATCGTATAGGTGAACGCAAAAGATTGGAGCAAATACTGAAGTGTACCTACTTGTGAAAAACGACCTTTACTACGTATTTGAATGTTCCGATTTCGATCGATTCAAAATGTTTGTGTTTAATAATTGTACGCATCTATATTGCTTATCTTAGACCGGTCGACACTCCGGACAACGATGTTTTGTTTGTGGAAGTGTGGGATTTCGACGCGGCAGAAACGGTCAAGGAAAAAGTCACCAAGGTCGGTGAGATCAAAGGGTTCAAAGGATTACACAGGTTTATGAAAGAGATAGCGGTTACGGCTACGAACGGCAAACACGATAATGAAATAATTGGAACTACTATAATACCACTTAAGGTAATAATAATAATAATATTATTATTATTGGGTGTTATATTAGCTGTTTTTGTTTTCCTAATTATTGCGTAGGTGGTGTTTAATAATACTATAAATGTACGTATATTACTATTGTTATACATACATATATATATATATAATATTATTAAAATCGCTGTTACAGACGATACCTTCTCGAGGTCAGATATCTTGGTATAATTTGGAAAAAAAGGGAAAGGGAAAGCCGCAGGGCAACCTATTGTTAAAGCTGTCGTTTGGCAGTGAGAAAAATAAACGAGTTGCCGCTCAAGAACACAGACACCTGTTGAGAGTGTTGTTAGCTCACGAAATCAACGTACAAAAGGTTGTTACTTACTTAATTATTATGTTCTTAATGTAGAACGCTGCACGCGCGTTTAATAGGCGATTCGGTTGAATTTTCTATGTACTTAATATTTTAGCCCGAAATATTTTCGTGGATGGGAGACTTTTTGCCGGAATCTAGTGCGATCATACAACAACACGTCGCGCAAAGCAACATCACTCCTGCTGACGAGTTTTTGTGCCAATGGATAGAATACATCAACGCTCACGTGCTTAGCCCGATCGTAAATTACAAAGTGTTTTCTAACGTACTGGAAAATTTGGTAAAGCCCGTAAACAGTGGACGGTTGAGCAACGAAGAAGTGGGTTTTCTCGACCGTTATTTTTTTCATTTTTTTTTTTTTTTTTCATTTAATCTTTCTTCCGTGTGTTTTAGTTGAAACTGTTCTGGCAATCTGCGAAAAAATTACTACCCTTTTGCTACAACGGTATCAGGATGATACGGAAAAAATCCCCGGATGACGCGCAGTTGCTCAGTCAAATCGAATTTATCTTAAAGTAGGTACCTAACAAATCAGATACGTATATTCAAATTTTAACGAACCAATCTTATACGCAGTACGTTTAATAATACATTGTTTTAGTATATTGCGACATCTCTCGTCGTTCGAGGTGCCAAGGGACTTGGACCTGTTCCCGCCGGATGTTTATGGTTGGATCTTACCGTGCGAACACGTTAGAGACATAGAGAGCACGTTGCACGATGCCGTCGTTCAAGGCGCGGTGGATTGGTGAGCGCTTTTCATCCGCGGTTATTTGACCGGGCTCTTGAACGATTGGCTATTATTATTTATCCGCATAATATATTATGCATATAGGTACGTACACATATTGGACAACAACAGACCGTACGACTTTGCGGACGAGGGACAGATGAAACTTCAGCTGAAAATAATTCAACTGCTCAAGCTGGACTTGCAGAGAGCTATAGAGTATCACAACAAGTTGTTCATCAAGTGAGACGAACGGCTTTATGTTTGATTTGCGACCCGTTCAAAATATTAATACCGTATATGCTTGACTTTATTGTTTGATATAATTACCAATACGTTTGCCGTAGAAAAATTCAATTCCCGTACGCCAGCACGCTGTATTCCATATACGAGTGTAAAATCTCCGAAATGTGCGAGCCGTTCATCACTCGCGTTTGCATGAGTATGAAGCCGATAAACTTCGAAGATAACGGACCCGTCGAAGTAGACAAGGATCCGCTAGTGGCCATGGGAACGTCGCTCTTCGAACTCTACATGGGAATCAAACAATTCGCAGAGTAATGTCGCGTTTGGTACCATAAATAATACTATGTAGGCGGTGATTAACGCCCCGAACATAACGATCACTCTGCAAAGTAATAGGTTCCAATGTTGGGCGCAAAAAAAAAAATTAACCGCGACCATTTACAATAGTTGATTCAATGAAATTGCCTTCGGTTAAAAGTTAACAACGATACGAACTAACTAGATCAGATAAAAGTCAAGATAGAAACTGAATTGAACTTAATTCAAAACATTCACCCAGTAATAAAACGCCCAATCAATGTAGTATTTTCAACTTGTATAGATAGGGAAATAAATGATCAAAAAAAACAAGAAGCCGATGAATTGGTCCCGCTTGGTAACGAAAAAAATTAACTTAGCAACAATGCGATAATTGACTGTAAAACGTTGAATTAATGTAATACAAGTTAAAAACAAAACTACATACTAGTCAAGTTAAAAAGTAAAAAAAAAAAAAAAATAATGAACTAAGTTAAAGTTAAATACTTTAACTTTTCAAACAGTCCACTTCTGTGTAACAGTAATACATAATGTACATACATAATGTATAGTATTAAATAGCCCCAACGAAAAAACGTGTTGCAGAATGGGGAAAAACGATTGCAACGTGGAGCTGGAGAACAGCCACTTGGCCAAGTATTACGAGTGGTTCCAACAGGGCGTGGCCAGGTGGCTGGACATCGCCGCTTTCAAGGCCATGCAGCGCATCGAGAGGGCAGTGGAACTGGACAAACTGACCAAAGTGGACGCGTCGGTGGAGTACAGTTCGTCGGCCGTAGACACGCTGGCCATCTTCTATCAGATAAAAGTGTTTTGGCAACAGCTCGCGTGGCCCGACCCCGAGGGTTCTTACTCGTTCGTGGCGAAAATAGTCGACGACATATGCAGGTGTTCGGTGTACTACGCAGACAAGATGGGTTTCAGAGTGAACCGCGACATAAACTTGAACAAACGATACGAAGTCACCAAAGAAGTATAAACAAATACCTAGCGACATAAAATCATAATTTATTCTATAGCGGTACCTATCACCTGCAGTGGCGTATTATATATAGTGTTTAGAGGGGGCCTTTCTGCAGTCTTTGAGACTTGCGCAGTGTATGATTTGATGATTAGCGCATCGACAAGTCGGACGGTAGATCAGATCGTGTGTAGACATGTCGCCTGATAACGTTCCTGTCGCGGGTACTGTCTGCAGGTGGCCGCGCCATCTGACCGTCTAACTTATTTGATCACACACAGATCATCTGATCGTGTCATCTATATGCAACACCTGCTTTGGTCAGACTAGTAAAACCCCACGCGCAAATAAATTTATTTTAAACTAGGTTATAAATCTTCAAAAATGATTTCAACCAAAATATAAATTTAGATTTTTAGTTGTATGTTTGTATGGACTTCATTAAAAATTTTACAAAATATAGAAGGTATTTATGTTCTATATTTCATAAACTATAAAAATGTTCGATGGAATAGGAAAAATCACTCGTCTCAAATTTAAAATTACCTTATACTTTGTGTACGTATACGAAGGAGTATAATAACTCCTTTATCTCATTATCGTGCAACGCATTTAGTTTTGGAAAAATATGTGTACCTAGATCTCTTTTTCGGCAAAAGCTAAAGATATTGATCCCTGCTAATTTTTTATTTAAATTTTTTAGCGTGCTTAGTGACCCGAAAACATCAGTTGCACTCCTGCCTTTAAATACATAGATACGCCACTGGACATCATAAAACGTGTGTACAGCCTAACGGTCGTTTCTTTCCTTTTCTTTTTATTTTCAGTGGTGCTTGTCCGTGAACAATATAGATTACGTGAAACAATCGATTCGGTCGTTCATCAACGATCTAGGGCTCACGCAATTGATGGACAGTTTGGCAAACTACAAGAGTGAGATTTCGGCCGATCACTGTCAGAAAACGCTCGACTCGGTTGTCGATAACGCGGTCGATACCGTCAACAACAAGATCATCGATCTTTTACAAGTTGTCGCAAACAAGGTATACAAAAAAACCAAAAAGTAGCATTATAGGCTGTAAGTGTAGCGAACTGGCTGGTGGAGTAAGTCGTTGTTATGATTGGGTACTTCGGTAGACGTATAAATTGGCTTTTTATAAAGAAATAAAAAAAAAAAAAAAAACGTGCGCATGTACTAAAATAGTGTTATCAGATTTTCGAATTTTTTTGACCTGCACTTATAGGAAAACATTTTGTTTGGATTCTATTAAAGTCCCGAAACTCTAAAAGCTAAAAAACATTATGAAACATTTACAGGGGAAATCTAAAACGTGTTAATCAAGTCTATGAATCGCATAAAAATGCTCATAACCGGTTCTATTATTTCGTTTGAATGTTATGTTTACCGATCCAAATGGTGTGTGAAAATTTAAAATAATTTAAAACACTTTTGGTCATTTCGACTTTTTTTTGTTTTTGATTCAAACTCTAAAAATTAGCAAGATTTTAAAAAAGCTTCAAAATACAATCTTGGGATAACTGTCTATTTATTTGGATAGTGGTCGGGGATAAAGAGCAATTTATACCACTCGAAAAAATATTTACAGTAAAATAACCCTTCACTCTTCTCTCTGAAATCAGAATCTAAAAGTGAATTAGACGTTTTTCAATTGATTTTACCTATCTATAGAAGTTATTTTGTTTGCTTCTATATTTATTTACTAGATGTCACCAGAAATAAGCAAATTCTTGATCGAAGGCGGAGAAGTCCTCAACACAAACAGCAAACATTTAGACAATTTAATGCAATACCTAGACGACAATTTATGTACGTTAAGTAACGAGCTCAACGAAGAAAATTTTCAACGCATACTAGACATTATAGTCGATCAAGTAGCTAATGTTATGTTCAATCTGATTCAGAGCAATTTAGAAGTAAGTAGTTCGGCTAAGGTTCAACAGTTTGATTTAAATAAGAACGATACTAAGTAGTCGAATTTTATTTTTTTTCATGTATTCAGAAAAAGAGGAAAACTTCATATTTTAGAAATCTCAGGGATAGTTATTACATTTTGTCTGGCTTTTTGAAAAAAGAAAACGAAACTGAATGTAAAAGCGAAACCATCCAAAAGCTTGAAGATCTATTACGTTTACACTCAATGGATACCGAAGATCTTATACACGAATACTTTTTAGAAAGACATCAAGAAACAAAGGAAAAAGAAGACGAAACTGAAGGAACGTTAGCTGTTAAACTGATATTCATCAACGATGTTTTAAAATTGGATATACTTAACGCAAGCAACATCAAGGCAATGGACTCCAATGGTGAGTGTTTAAACTTAAAACATAATATTATTATACGGTATCTACTAGTAATTAATTGGTACTTATTATTGGCTACAAATTGTATAAAAATATCGATGCATAATTTAGGTAAAATAATAAAAGACTAAACAGAATTTTACAGAATTTTGGGTGTTAAAATGCACCTAACTCGATGTGATTGAAAAGTGTATATTGATACCAATGCCCCTGCATATAATGATATAAAATTACGATACTAATATTTTTGGATGATAATTTCGAGAACATTCTCAGAAATTAAGGTTATTCGGTAAATTTGTTTTTAACCGATTCGGTTAAATGTTAAGATTAAAACAAAATGTTTTAAAACGATTTAAGTTTAAAAGGCAATTATAGATGTTTTTATTCAGTGACAGTTGAACCAGAATTCTAGAACCATACGAGGACATGGCTGTAAATTGAATATTATAATGCCTAATAACTTAAAAAAAAAAAAAAAAAAATTGTAATAATTTGAAAAGAATAAACAAAAAATTCAAAAAAGAGCATATTGAAAGAAACGTCTTCGTGTTTAGTACTGAAAACTGACAATAATTTATATTAATGTATAACAGTACAGTAACTCCGGTGTTTATACGATTTTCTTTTTCTTCTTCTAGGTTTCAGCGACCCGTTTGTCAAAGTTCGTTTGCTGCCCGAAAAAATATTTCAACACGTTACTAAGCCGACGACAACTGTACAAAAAAAAACGTTGTTTCCTCTGTTCGACGAGAGTTTCAAAATGTAATAGTAACCGTATACATACTTAATAATAATCATGCTCTCAACGACGATGATGCCACTGCAAAATGTACACGATAGTTCAGGGGCGTCATTTGGGGGATGAGGTGTCCAATTTTTTTCTGTACTCTGATATTGGCCCGACTGCTAGAAATAAAATTAAATTATTGGTGAATTAAACTTTGGTTAAACATTTTGAGGAGGAGGGTTTAAGTAAAAAATATCGGAGAATTAAATGATTTCTTTAAAAAATGGAAGAATGTAATAGATTTGTAGGAGTTGAGCCCCCTAACTGCGCAGTTTTACACTTTCTTTTTTTTTTATTAATTGGCCTGCATCAAATGTGCGCACCCTTTTTTAAAGTCCGAAATGGCGCACATACATACGATATAGTTGTTAGTACGTTATTTATTTACTTTCATTTACTTACAGTACGCTGACAGCCGAACAACGAGCCCAACAAAACGGCGTGGTCATGTTCGTGATCAAAGACCAGGATTTCATGGGTATGACCAATGATTTTGTGGCCGAAACTTTTGTGCATTTTAACGACATTCCATCCACGAAGCTGGAAAATGACCTGGGAAACGTGTCTCAAATGAGACTGAAATTGACGTCTCCGAAATCATTAGGTGGGTAACACATTCTATAGATGTTCCCTGCTATTATATTTTATCCAATTTAATAATTATTTTAATCAATTTTATAAAGTTACATCATGGATTTACAAGGAAATGAAATAAAAAGTTTAATCCACATACAGTCATAAACCGCATAGAACCAATGAGTTATAGGACATAAAAAAAATGAAAATTAAACATTTTTTTTTTTATATATATAATTTCTCATAGATATTTCAAACAAATATACTATATAGGATGCCAGGTTGAAAATAAAAATTGTATTATAAAGAAGAATCAACCTATTATGAAGGATATGAGAGAAAGAGAGGGAGAGGAAAAAAGAGAAGAATAAGTGGATAAAGAAGATAAAAGTTTAGAGAAAAAAGGTTGAAAGTGTGCTGAGCCCTTGTTGCGAAATTCTTAGAACCGTGGTGCTCCCAACTCAGTCTTCAGCTCGCCTAAAAATAATTTCAATGGATGTTTTACTTCCCTGTGTTTTTGCGCAACATCCCAACGTAAAAAAAAATTGTAAAATTAGATAGATACCTACATTTAATTTAGGCATCTATCTGTGTGATATTAGGTATTCGGAAAAAAGTAAAAGAATGTCTCACTGTGCCTACTTTACTGTAAACCTAGTATATTTTCATAAACGAATTAATGATTTTTAGAACAATGCGCGTTTATGTCCAATACGCCGCGTAAAACACATCTCATTTTTCTTAGCCAATGATGACTAGTCATTGTCTTGGATAAAAAGATTATGACAATTTGTACTGGTAAACAATATATACCTGTACTT
>CM029359.1:32174873-32188875 GCA_017140985.1 Hormaphis cornu
AAGAATACTAATTTTTATGGTTACGTATAATATAATAATTTATATAAATAATTATGTTCGAAAACTTGGTAAGAAAACACAAAAACTCTAACAGATTTCATGTTTGTTCACAGCAGCAACGGAGAAAATTGTCAAATCTCGAAATCGCTACAATCCATTATTTCTATTCTAATCTGCAATACATCGGGGTTTCTGTACATCGTTTAATGTCAACTAGCAAGGGTTTAGGAATGCAATGGAAATGTATCACAAAACATAATATCAAATACAATTTTTGTTTAATACCATTTCAAGAATTACATATATTTCATGCATAACAAATACGTCCATAGATCGAGGATTTAAAGTCTGGGTATGTTACCAACCGGGCAAAAATCGTTAAAACTTTAAAAAGACATCAATGCCACTATAAATTTCGATTATTTTTATGTATACGTATTTCGAACAGTATTCGAAAATCATTTATTTCGTTTATTGATACATCAAAGCGCCAACCATTGGTAACTGGTCAGTTTTTTCGATGTAACGGTGCGGGAATCGTAGCCAACTAAATTTTTCGTAAAAACTTTCCAGAATCCAAAAATACGGTTTACTGTAACGGTTGTAGAACAAAAATCCACAATTTAAAGACGGCAACATTTCTTTATGGGCGTTCCTTTATGTTTTTATAATCCCAACACAACGTTTCAATATGTCGGCGAGTCTAAGATTACATAATAAAAACGATCGAGAAAAAATCATGTAAAATTAGTCACCTTTCGGATGACTTTCATGGTTGTTTTGTATGAACGAGCGTTTACAAAACAACCCGTTAAAATTTAAAACTCACAAATAAAAACACAACGATACGTTTTAGTAGCTGGGAACAAAACAAACCCGACTCTTTTGGAAAAAGTTTGGTTTATTTTTTTCCAAAGGTTTGAAAATAAAAAATTATAAAAGTAAAAAACTATCATCATACAGTACATTAATTAGCAGTGAATAGGTGAAAAAAAAAAAAAAATTGAGAAAAACGAGTTGATCACTCTATGCGTGTCGTGACAGTATTGTATATCGCTGTTGTTACGACGACGATTACAGTTCGTCTTTGGCCGGCAGCAACCGATTGTTGTTGGTCTTTTGATGAACGGGAAACGCCCAGAACTCGCTGGGACGACCGTGCGAATCCCTCTCGCGTTTCACGAACGCGCTGAACGACGACACGCAGTTGCCGATGAAGTAATCGGCCCTGCCCAGTATCGCCAGGTCCACGTGGGGATCGTCCCGGTCGTACTTGACCACTCTCACGTGGAAGCTGGCCAGCGCCCGCGACAGTTCGGGCACGCGGTGATCGCTGTCCGACGCGACGAAAATCGCGCCCACGTCTCCGCCGTCCTCCCGCATCCGCCGTTTCAGCTGCTTCACCACCGTGTCGAAGCTCGGGTAGCACAGCTCTCGCGTCGCCCGTCCGTACTCGTTGCGGTAGCCCAGACACTGCGGCGCGGAGAACAGCAGCGGGTTGTCCGCGACGTGTTCGCAGGCTCGCGCCCAGTCGACGCCGTTGCGCAGGTGCACGCCGACGAACTTGCCCGGCCGGAGCCGGTCGCGGACGAACGCGTCGGCCGACCGCCGCACCCGCTCGCTCCACTCGAGGTGCCCGTGGACGGCCACGTTCTCCTTCTGCACCGGAAAGCTGGCGGGCGCGCCGACGAACGCCAGCACCGGCCATCCGGACGGCGGGTACCTTTCGCGCCATCCGGACGCCACGTCGTTGCTGCGGTGCACGTCGTAGTGCAGCGGCGCGTAGAACTCGGAGGACGCAAAGTCCACGCCGTACGTGTCCCAGAACGACTCGAACGGGTTGCCGGACTTCGCGTTGCAACCGTTGTCGTTCGGCGGCGACTCGCCGACGCCCCGTCGCACGTAGCAGAACGCGGCGCGGCGCTCCGGCGGCCACAACCCGGCGGCCAGCTCGGCCATGAAACGGTCCATCGGCAGGACGCGATGGTACTCGGACAGCCGGGCCACGTCGAAGTACTCGTCGAACGGCACCTGCACGGACTTGGGACGACCGGTGCGGTACTCGATCCAGTGCGGCAGCAGCAGCGTGCGGTTCAGCGCTTTGGCGAAACCGACGGCGCCCAGCAGGTGGTCGGCCTGGTTCCCGAAGCGGCCCATGCACGGGCAGTAGGCCACGTAGCCGGACGGGTCCGGGTCGAGCGCCGCCGCCGCCGCCGGGCGGACGAGCAGAACGCCGAGGACGGCGGACAGGATGACGGACGGCCGGCGCGGCATGACCGCACGGGGAAAAAAACGACGTTTTCGCGTGTAATCGTTTTGCGACGCGAATTTATACGACCCGTTTCTTTGATTCAGTCGGTTGTTTTCAAACGAAATACATAACGTTCTGTTCGTTGGTCGGCGAGTAAAATTCAAAAAGTCGGCGTCGCGTTACACTGACGTTGTTTTATCACTTACGTGCGACGCCGACTGATAAGTGTGATAAGCGGTGGAACAATGTCGTGGAATAATAAATAATTATAGAGGTTTTTGTTCCGTTCGTTTTTATTTCACGCGTCCCAACTGCGACAAAAAAAAAATGATCAAAAATTATTATTAGAAAAACACCGAGTGACCTGTGCAAAAATTGCGTCAGACTGAATTCAGAAGCAGTCTGCTCAGACATCTGTGTTCGCGCGAAAAACGGAAAGTTTTTTTTAAAAAATTTCAACGCTTCGTCGAAACGCGATTTCGACGTCAACGCGAAAAATAATAAAATAAAAAAATATATATATACTTACGGGTAAAAATTTTGTACTCTCGGCGCATAACGAGTAATATCTATACTCGATTCGCATGCCTCGAATAGTAGAATTGTTGTTTTGGTCACAGGTTTTTGCAAAATAAAAAAAAAAGGAAAAGAAAAGATTATTAAACAATTTTTTGGCAATTCTCCATATCTTCAAACAACACAAGAAAAATTATTATAACATCGGATGATTTCATCATTTATAATGTCCATAGTAGCCTTGTAGAGAGTAAAATTATTCAAACTTATATGTTTGTATATTCACATTTAAAATAGAGGTAGAATACCTATTTTTTAAATATTATATTTAAAATTTATATATTTGAATTATACTTCAACTATTAGTCACGTACGCGTTATTAGTAATTGTTTTTTTTTAAATACCCGTATTTAACGCAACTTTTTTTTGTTAAAAATTAAAAAATTTTTACTCGTACTATCAACGAATGACATAAAACATTTTTTTTAAACAATTACAGTAGAAGTTTGGCCATTCTGTTACTCTATAGATACTGATGAAACGAATAACTTTATAAATTATAGTCGGGTAATTTGAAAAAGTATTCGTTAGTACAAACTATAATTTTTAAATATATTCGTATTATTTTTTTTTTTTCAAGTACTCGAAGTATTTTATTTGAACTCTTTTTTTTCTTTTGTATTCAAAACACCTATACTTATACTTATTCAAGTGCATTCGAAAAGTATATTTTTACAACACTGTAATTTATAGTTACTCCAGGGATTTTATAGTATTTGCTGCGTATTTTTCATAAAATCCTAATAGCAGAGTAAGCTTAAGACTTGTTTCACGGTTCTTATTTTTAACATTATTTTTTTTTTTCTCTTTTAACGCTAACTTTTGATTTTTAAAGATATTTTTGCATTTTTACCAGTTTATGTTAATTGGTCATATTTTTGGTCCGGACGACTATATAACATATTTTATTTCTTCGTACACGTTTTTCGTTTTCGCGCTGGTCGCACTGACGAGTTCAATGGCACTGTACTATATATAGGTATCTATAAATTGATAAAATATAGAAACTAAAGAGGAATAAAACATTTTTAACAAACTCGTAAGTTATATAGTAAAAAAGACGGGGAAAAAAAAAACGTAACATTTTTTGATAAAACTCGTTCGCCGTTGTCACTACTCGTCCGTAGCACCCAGCTGCAGTCCGACCATACGGCGTAACTGGCCATAGATTAGTTGCGTTTAGTACGTAGTACGAGTACACGTATTTCGAACAAAAACGATGCCGGAAACTGTCGAATAGCGGATACTGTCGTTCGTACCTTTGTTCTCGTTCTGTTGGATTAAAAATTTAAAACGTTTCCGACTTTCGAGAGTTTTCGCGTTCTGAATATTAGGTAACTCCTCTACCCGTAACGCCGCGACAATGTCCTCAAAAGCCGACAAAGACAAACAGAAACAGATACAGGACAGATGTCAGTCACTGTTGAATCAAATGTTAAAGGACGACGACAACAAATACTGTGTGGATTGCGATTCTAAAGGTACGGTTGTGTTCCGTTGTAATAGTGCTCTGGGGAGGACCTCCTTTTGTTTAAAAAAAAAAAATATTCTATCGCACTCCTTCAAATCTACTTCCCCTTTGTAGTCCGAAAACGCTCGTAACTATTACAGTTTACTCAAAAGCGTCCCTTTCTATTATTTTTTCGAATCCGGCACTGGTAGAAATCGACAAAATGGGGGCGGTTCCGTCACTAAAGTCCCGTGTAAGTACGGTCTCGATAATTTGTTGAAATCGTGCTATTCCAAACGTTACCTAACTTATCCCCGCCCCCGTTATGCGTTAAATCAGTGCTCATTCCAGAGTGTGAACCGGCAGCGGTAACGGTTCTTCGGATACACACTTTGACAGCTGATTTTTTCTGTACTTTTCTAGGTCCCAGATGGGCTTCGTGGAATTTGGGCATATTTTTGTGTATACGGTGTGCCGGCATCCATCGCAATCTCGGCGTGCACATCAGTAAAGTGAGGTCAGTGAATTTGGATTCTTGGACACCCGAACAAGTCGTGGTACGTGCGCGTTATTCGTTTTTACAGCGTATATACCGATTACCAATAACGCCGTGCAAACGCTATTATTGTTAATATTTCAGAATTTGCAACAAATGGGAAACAGTCGAGCAAGAGCTGTTTACGAAGCAAATCTACCAGATAACTTTAGGCGCCCTCAAACAGATTCTGCCCTGGAGTCGTTTATCCGTTCCAAGTACGAACACAAAAAGTACATTGCCAAGGAATGGGTACAGCCTCCGTTGCCCAAAGTAAATACCGATCCATAAGTTGCTATCACAAATTACACAGCTGCTTACAACTGCAATTATTAGTTGTTTTTATACTAAACTGTGGACTTATGTCTTAACAGTTGTAGCTTATATAACTCTTCTACTTTTAGTAAAACTTGTAATTGAAATTATTTGTGCACAATGTTGACATTTTGACTGTTCCGTTTGTCAATATACCTTGATGAAAAGTACCTATAAATGTTATCAAAAATGATTATTTAATCGGTTTATTGGTTACTCTATTCTTAAAAGTGTGTACATTAAACAATGTTAAAAATATATTATTGTTGCGTTTATTTAATGACATATTAGTTCAATTTATCTACCCATATCATAATGTATAATTACAATTTTTACAATTAATAATTTAAATTACATTAAGAACTATTAGATTCTCAAAAAGGTTATAAGGTTATATAAGATGATGTGCAAAAAAACAAAGATTTATTTTTCAAATAGGTACTTATTGTACGATGAATTGATCAATTTTATTTGTAGTTTTTTTATTTTTGCAAATAATATTTTAAAACTGTGATATTATTGTTTTTATTTGTTTTTCCACCTACTCGAAATTTATTTGTAAATGTAACTACTATTTAGACTACAATAACTAACATTTTGCATAAACAATAGAAATTCATATGATTTCAATTGTACGCACATTATGTATGTGCTAGTTCATTTTAAACTCAAGATTTGGGTTATTTTTTTATTTGCAGATTAACTGGGATAAAGATTTAGAAGAAGAAGCTGAAAAACAGAAGAAAAAGAAACGAGAGCCCAAACCCGGGTCTGTAATGCGCAATGTGCCTTCAATTGTGCCCAATCCATTACCTAAACCTGCTTCCTTAAGCCCAAAATTACCAACCAACAAAAAACCGTTTTCAACTGAATCAAAGCACTCTACTGATCTTCTTGGTTTAGGTAAAGATCTTCTGGTTATTGATGTATTCTGTTAATCTATTATTTTCTAATCTATAAATAATTAAATTCTAGACACTCCTACCAAAGATTCAAATCCGACTTTGATAAATGCATCGTTCACATCTTCAAGTTCAGATTCTTCGGATCCATTTAGTAGTTTTTTAAGTGCATCTGTTTCTTCTACTACAACGTCTCCTAAAACTCAACAGACTATTGATCCAATGGTTGGTCGTTCTACTGAGGAGGAGAATTTTTTCAATCAACCAACAACAACAAATGCAAACAATAAACTTACTACAGATTCTATTTTGGCATTATACGGGAAAACTGCATCCCCTAATAACATGGCCCCGAGTCAATTTCAAAGTATTTAACTTCTAATACCTGTGAATTCATGTTTAAATAACTTACTTTTTTGTAATCTAGGTAAAAATAATGGTTTTGTTCCTCTGCAACCGCAGCAGCCATATTTTAATGCATTCAGTAATAATGGATTCCAAACTATTCAACAAGTACAACCTATCAATAATCATGTAATAATAATTTGTATTTATCATAATATTGTTTGGTTAAAATTATTTAACTTTTGTCTTTACTAATACTATATTTTTTCTACGTAGGGTAGTTCCGTTAATATGCTTTCAAACAATTCAGTTGATTTTAACAATTTCCAGTCAACACCAAATTCTAATTTTGCATCAAATCCATTCTACAGTATGGCTGCAAAGAATGCTCCAACTCAATTTCTCAGTCATGTAAGCAACTGTTAATCAATTTTGTGCAACAAATTAATTATTTATTTAATTGGTAGTTTAATCGATATTGGCATTGTGTCAGTATATTATTGAAAGTGTCTGTAATCTGTTATAACTTTTTTTGTCTCACAAAACATAACAGTTATTAACAATTTTGTAGTTTTAACTGTAGGAAAAATTAATTAATTAAATTATATCCTTATTGCTATTTTAAATACAGAAAATAACACATAAAAAGGTCAAATTTTGTATAGTTACAAAAAAAAAAAAAATGTATAAATGTTGACTTACATATTATTAACTAGAACATTTTAACATATTAATAATTCACCTAATCATTTTCAGGTTATACCTAGTTATGATTTGAGTCTTAATACAATACAAATGTACAAACAATAAAATTCAAATTAAATCAATACACTAAAAAAATAATTAATTAATACCTTCCTTTTTATTATTTTATTTAATTTTTAACCACAGACAAATTTATACTTTATTAAGTTAAACAATAAACATTAGGTAAAATTTGCTTAATTATTATTTTAAATTTAAACATATAGACAATTATAAAAACTGGTTAATATATAAAATATATCATACAAAATTTAAATGTAATAGTTATTGTTTCATTTATTTTTTAGTTTATTATAATACTTAATTCAATTAATTTTCAACTGTTTATAAACACTTCATATCTTATTCAATTTAAAAATTGTTGCAAGTTCTTTACATAATTTATATTGTCTATCCTAAAACACTACTATCATTTTGTTGTAAGCTTTGAAGTTCTTGTCTGTCATATATTTCTGTACCATTTATGTATTTTGCAGCATAGTTTGCATTTATTTAGCATAGTTTATTTCTCAGAATCCACAACTTAAATCAACATGTATCCCCTCTTGTAGTTATTAAAACTATTTGCTTTTGCTATCAACTGACAACTTTGTAGGTGATAAACTTACTCATTGTGATCTATTTCAATTTTCAATCAATATATATTACACGTATTGAATACAAGCTAAAAGGTTTGTAATATAATTGTTTTTTTTTTTTTCAAGTTTAGTTTAAAAATTGTTTGAGTCAATTGAAAATTTTACATTATTTGTTCAAACATCAGACATATTTAAAACTATTTCAGCTGTTTTATAGCTGAATAGAGAACTTCAATATACTCAAAATAAAATATTTAATTGTTCTGAAATTACTTTTTCCCAAAAATAGATTGAAACTTAACTGCTATTTATGTTCTTAACAGTAAATAACTTAAATTTATTTTGAAAGCTATTTTCAATCAAATTTGTGAGATTTTGATCAATTGCTATTATTAGAACTCATTTTTTATAGTCCCTAACATAACTTGCAAATTGCAGAACTACCCTAGATGACTATTTGATATGTATAATGTGCATGCTTACTAAACCCTATTACAACCATGCTTAATGTTGCTTAATTACACATTGTTGTTTCATTAACGCACTTTTAGGAGATCCCTGTAGTTCAAAATAACCAGTTTTCAGCATTTGATTCTTCAAACGATTTAGTTCATGTAAGTACATATTATATTACTTTTCATTATATTATTGTGTTCATAGTTTGATTAAAGATTTGAAAAATTCGGTAAGCATTTATTTTAACCGTGCGTGTTATGACTTACAGTTGCCCCAACAAATGAACATGCTGAATTTAGGGCGCCCAACAACAGCCCCAGCCAGTGCCAACGGTTTTACAGACCTCACCAAATCATCTCAAACTGGTCAAACGCTCTCACCCAATCTATGGCAATAGTGGTGTCTGGTAGCCAACTGTTTGCTCGAAAGTCATTACAATTCTAAATTATGTTAGGTATTCAAATTAAATCAAAGTACATTGTAATATTGGAAAAATTTATCATTGTAAAATTTGGTATTTTTAAATGTAATGAGACAATACTTACACATTTGACCCATATTTTTAGTGTTATGCTTTACTACCTATGTACACACGGAACCGTCCAATAAGTGGAGTTCAGCAATTAAATTAATGTGTTTAATTAATATGCCACTTCAAAGTTATTACAAAGTGCTCTATATTAAAAATGTATCATGTTGTATCGTTTAAGCGTCAATAAAAAGTTGATTATATTTCAATGAATCGCATCATGTATGTAGTAGTTACGCTTTACACTTGATTTTTTTTTCTTGAATTTACTGTAATTATCATTTATTAGAAATATTTTAAAAATTAGTCACTATACTATTATATTATATGTGTATCATATTATGTACTATAATAATATGTATGTGTATAAATACTTCTGAAACTTTAAATCAGCTGCAATAATTGTATAATTATTTAATAATTCATTCATGTGAATTAAACTATAATATTGGTCATATTTATTTTGGCGTATCATTGTATATGCCATTGTGGATTCATTGAAACAACTCATATTGGTGTTAACTGATTATAATTAATTTAAAATTATATTTGTATTTTAATCGCGTTGTAGGTAGTTATTTATATTCAACTTTTTGTGCAATTATTATGTAAGCTTAATTATGATTAGATTTTTAAACTTATTCCAATTTTGTTTATTATTATTTTCTTATCAATCGAAATTGTTTTAATCTGAATTATTTTGGTGTCTTAAATGTTTTGATGTTTGATACATTTGGTTTATTTATAAACAAAAATAAAGATTCCATTTGTTATTATTTGATTGGTGTATATTGTGCTACTCGCATATGTATTTTGTTTGTAATTATTAAGAAAATATTTTACAACTGACCATCCATAAGTTTCAATAAAAGTAAATTTTTTGTGCCGGCTAAAATTTGGGTTGAATAAGTTTCGAAAGTTATGATTTTAGTTATCCAACAAAAGTGCGTTTCGTAACCGATAGTGGTTTAAAACAAAAAGTCATTGGCAAAATCATTGTTGACTTGTATCAAATATCAATTGCATATTTTCCCAGGGGTGTTGATCCCCTAACGGAAATTTGATTCGATAATTAATTTGCATGAAAAAATTGTGAGGACACAAACAAAAAAATGGCAGGATCACTGTAGGTCGCGTGGGTAGTTTGACGGAGTATTTACGCTTTGGGTGGGTCACTGGTTTGGAAGTTGTGGTTCAAACGGATTACATAAATATAAATCATTGCCCTCAAACAAACAATTCTGAGCGAGCCCAGTTGTCAATTTTTCAAGAATTTCAAAGTTCTATACTTAGTTCAAAAATTTTTGGAATCACTTTATACATTTATCTTACCTATTTTAATAGTATGTAAAAGTTTGTTTTGATCATTATTTTCGATGTTACGGCCAAAAAACTAAATCGATATGTCAAAAACACGTACGCCTTAATGTTAATATCACCTTTGTTTTTCCTTAGTTTCTTGATTGTAATTTTTTCAATTTTAAACTTTCACATTTGAGACTCTTCAGAGTTCCAACAGAGTCCACAGACGTTTGATTAGATGTACTGAATATATAAAAAAAAAAACATCACTGTAAAAACAACACATTCTTCACTGCACTCAGAATCTAAAGAAAGATTAATTTTACTAATTGTAGCTCCTACCATATCGGATATATTAATTTCACAAGCCATACTGAACAACAATTTTTAACTTGCAAAGTGTAAATTGTATTAATATTATTAGGAATGTAATTTTATTGTATTTGATTTTAATTCAAATTTATTTTGAATTATTCTTTAATTGATTTCAATATTATTCTCTTTGAAGTTTTGTCTATTGCAAAAATGTTTGTAATGAACATTGTAATGTTAAAAATTGTTCAAACAACTATCAGTTATGTCATAGAAATATTAGGCTTGAACTAGATCTGAGTGAACTTAACGTGTCGTATTTAGAAATCAAACTAATATTATGCATTGTTGAGCTTGTTAAACTCCTCATGAAAATTAGAGATACTTATTTAACGCTAAATTTTTCTTACATTAGTTTAATTTATATGCGTGCAAATGTTCTCAATAATTAATTACAAATCCAATTAGTGAACATTTATGCAGCAGCAGAAGCAATTACCCTGACGTTTTTAATTGTATTGTCTATTTGAAATCATACAACATCGCGGCTACTATGTTTTTGATCTGAATTCAGTTACAGTCGTTTCGCACTTACGGATAATTTATATCTACCTAATCGTAACCTTATCTCAGTGTTGTGCTGACTAATTTAAATAAATAAATAGAACAGATTATAGGGGGTAATTCTATAAGTCCTGTGGGAAGCAAGCTGTAGTTCGATGTTTGTACGTTTCGAATTGCTTTTGAAAATCATGATTTTGAGCTAGCCGAGTCAAAATACTCAACAAGTACTATAAGTTTTAATTTTTTATACTTTGCTCGTATTTTTTCAAACTTCGATATTCACATAAAATCGATCAAATACTGTGTGAAAATTTCAAGGAACTAATTCCAATAACGATTTTATGTTAATTTTACCCGTTATCGTTTCAAGTCATTCGGAACATTTTTGAAAGTGTTGTTCTTTTTGGATCGGAATTAAAAAAAAAATTATAATTCGTTAAACGCTAGTATTCTGCAAATGTTACTGTTTTTACCCGTTTTATTACTGCGAATTTTGTAATTTTAAATTTTCAAAAAAATAAAAAGAACAATCAGAAACTGGGTAGGTATTAATGTTTACGATTGGAGTATTTTTGAAGAAGTTATTGTGGTGACGGCAAAAAGAAAAAAACCCCATCATCCACGGCTACACAGGATGTAAAATTAAACGTCGTTGTAAAAACAAGAAATTTCTCATTACGTTTAGAATTTAAATTAAACCCATACAGTACACAGCACCGCGGGAGTCCTTGACTTGAAATAATAATAATTGTGTCTATTTTGTTGATTACAAACGGCCGTATTATGCAGATACTTTTTATCTACACACTTAAATCAGTAACAATCACATTTCTTACGCATTGTATAATATTTTAAACGGCATAATTCTTTTTTGGCTTTCGTGCGATTTGATCGGTGTAACCTATATAGTGAAACCGACCGACGCAATCGCAGTAGTATAGGTAGTACCTAAATGCTGTAAAACAGAATTTTGAAAAAATGTAACCCCGTTCTAAGCACCGGTAGATTTTTAATGTTTTCTATACGTTGCCTCGATACTACATTGATAACCTAATTTGAATAGGTATGTGTATTACAGCAACCTGAACAAATCCAAATGGGTTAAGTACATCCAAAAATTTGTCCGAAATTATCGAAAAAATAACCTCCGAAGTCAAGACAGGTTTATTTTTCCTACATTTTTGGAGGCTACATTATACAACTCTTAAGCCACACGTCCCTAATCGCCCCTACGCAATACGTGGGTCAAAGTGAGGACATCGTAATATTGATTATTAGTCAGATCGAAAAAATGGACTAGATAATTCAATTTAAAACTCCTTTGGTGGCTTGATATTGAGTGATGTCGTAAAACAAGGATACTTTGCACGTTAGGGGGTAAATATTTGCAACAAACATTTTGTTTTTAACTTATCTAACTTGCAAACGGTTCTAAATTATTTGTTTTTATGTTTCCACCATCATTTTGTTTCATATTATGTCTATTAATAATTATAAACAAAAAAATTTATAAAACTCGTACATATTTTTATTTGTTGCACTCGTATTAGTTCTTTATATTTAGCTTTTTTTCAATTTTTTTTTTTCAAATACATGTTTATGGATGACACTGATAGAAGTATACTCTAGCACCATGTTTAAATATCTATGATATTCTAATAGATCCAATTGTCAATGGTAATCCAACATCACATACAACTTTGTTTGATTCACTGTTTATCGAAAAACTTAAAATAAATAAAAACCAAAAATTATCGTTTATTTTATAGTCAGTTAACACAGTTTAAAAATAGTAATTTCGCATTTTAAGTTCTTTCATACTTAATGTTTAAATTTTGTAGTTAGAAGTCTGTAACTTTATAATATTATACAATCTATACACGTGTATTTCTCGATGTAGGTACTGTCGTTCCAATTTTTAAAAATTAATTTTTTTTAAGCAAGTTCTAAAGCCTTTAAACGTTTAGGTAACCCCACTATGTCCCGTGTTCTCTTAATTAGTATGATAATTATACTAATATCCCAATTTTTTTTTATTATTCTAACTACTATTGATTGTATAGGTACATAAAATTTAAAATAAAAATGTAATTTTTCAAGCGAGTTACAAGCCTCTGTAAACGTTAACGTCGCTACTTTGCCTCCGGTTCCCTCAATACGGTTGCCGTATGTGAATTTATAAGTCTGTCGATTTTCAGGAGTATTTTATAATTTTGCTCAATGTTGTAATCGAAGGGCAGAACGACGGGAGTGTGCGAAGTCGTATATTTTTATTTCTCTTTTTCTGCACGTTCGTGCGTATAGTACCTAAATATAGACTCATGTTCATGTTTTACGCAAAAAATTATGTGCCCGGAGAAAATCGGATGAAAATGCATGAAAAACCTTCAACTAAATTGATACGGTGAAAAATAATAGATAATGCTTCTACACACAAACTACATTGTTAGATTCGTGACAACATATACATATGATATAATATTAGGAAATTTATACCACTGTTTGGTAACAAAATGTAAAAGTACTTACCTAAAGGTTTCCGATTTCAATTTATAATCCGTCGTTGTTTCGCTAGGTTTACTTATATATTTCTCTGTTTATTCATATTGTAAATTTTTTTAGTATCTGTTTTGAAGGAACACGTAAAGTTGTGCGGTAATAAATCGTCCTACCTGTACGTAATTTAAATTCATGTTTTTTAGAAGTTTAAAATTTAAAAGCAAATGAATGGGTCGAGGGCAATCACAAAATTTAACAACTGTACAAAAACAAATTTAATGTTTTTGGTAAAAAAAAATCATCCAAATTACTGTAAACGTAGTTACTAGAAATAGAATTAAAAACAATTTCTGCAGAGGTTACAGTATTGTTTATGATAAATTATAATTATACTGGTAATAAGAAAAATATTGTTAGTCTTTAAATAAAAATGTTTAAATTCCAAAGGGGTTATTGAATCCCCAAAACCTCCACTTGCCTGCGTTAAACAGCTTACAAGTTATTAAGTATAACGTGTAAAATGTAATTCATAATTGAATTAAAATAAAGTATATAACATTTTATATAAAAAAAAAAAAAAAAAATGATAATGGCAACAGATACCTTTACAGTAGTTAATAAA
>CM029359.1:32193875-32210209 GCA_017140985.1 Hormaphis cornu
GTACAATTTCCGTGAATTTGTAACGGCAAAAATGCGAAATTTACACACCCCGATAAAATCGATTTTTTTTCTCCATCGCCGCGGGTGTTTGCGCGTAACGCGTAAATACAACAACATAATAGACGTACTGTGTAACGCGTTTACACCGTTTGGACGTATTTTGCAATTTTCAACAAGGTTCGGTGCAAAATGTGACATGAGGCAACGGTCGTATTGATACGCGAATACGCGTAGAATTCATTATTCCTACTATTGTATTTTACAACTGTCTTTTCATTTTATTTTCGTGTTATCCAGCACGTCAACGTCATTGAAACACAGAAGTAGTAACACAGGTAGGTACGTCGGAACGTAATATTACTTGGATGTGGAGGATGACGGTTCGATAGAAATTGGTTTGTCGGGTTGAACTGCTGGGCTTCGAACTCGTATCGCTCTTCAAAACACTCCATAAGTTCCTGTAACAACCAGAATTCAAACGTGAACGCGCGACACGTTTAATCGTACGTGTTTTTCGCTCCAAATTCACACTTTGGTCGTTGATTTGTTCGTAAAATCAACGTAATAATATGATGTACCTACAATCACTTTCTTTTTTTTTTTCTACATAAAATTGCGTTTACGATGAAAATATGAAATATTACACCGTTTGAAATTCTAACCGTGGTAGGGCCACTGTTTATTCACGTGGTTACCTAGTATGTATCATGACGATTCCTTCACTTCAAAATTTTTTTTAGATTCTGAGCGCCAGCGAAGAATTTATTGGTTTTACAATGTTTTTTTTTTTTCTGTCATCAAAAGTTCTTATAGTAAACCTGCAACAATTTTAACGCATAGTACCTTAAAAGAAAGATAACGGATCCGTGATGGTACTTACGTATTTCAAACGTTTTTTGAAATTTTTTATTATTTTTGAAGTTCTGAGGAAAACAAAAAAACGACCCAATTTTTCGAGTTGCTCCGACTTAAAATTCATACATGGTATTTAGGAGGGTCTTATGAGTGTTCCGCTGAAATTTCAGTCGATTTTGACCATTTTTGAGGAAGTTATGGAACTTTGAAATTGTCGTTATTTTGGGCGGCCGTGTATTTCCTACGGGGAGGCCCAAATAATTACGGGAAACGTGTTTTTTACACGTCGATTTTTGATCTTTTTTTTTTCGATTTTTGCGATCACTTTTTCTAGTAGAAAAGAAAATGTTCCGATTTTAACGTAAATTTGAAATTTTTGAATTTTACGCAGTTATTGTTCCTTAAAAAATCTAGTTTTTACGTGTAAGTCTCGAAACTTTAATACAATCTAAACAAGATAGTTTTACACATGTGGTTAAAAAATTTAGAATTTACACAATTTTGGTTTATAGCCGATTATAAGTTGTTATTTTCTCGTAAAACTCGTCATTCCGGGCGGCCGTGTATTTTTATGTGGGGGGAACAAATAAGTACGGGAAACGTGTTTTTTCCACAGCGATTTAAAATTTTTTCGATCGTAACATCCAAAATAAAGATCGAGCTTTTACTCAATACCAATATAGGAAAGATACAGATTTGACAAGAGCATTTCACGTCAAATTCGTTTTTACGACGACGTATACTAGACAACTGGGCTCGCTCAGAATCGTATTTTCGAAGGCAATGATTTATCGTTGCTTTCAGAAATTAAATAATGCGTTTAAACCACAACCTCTAAACTAGTGACCCGCCCAAAGCGTAGTCGCTACCCCGTCAAACTACCCACGCGAACTAGACTGATCCCGGCGCTTACTTTTTTTTCTTTTTTGTGCTTTCTATTAAAATTTTCTTCTTACCAATAATAATTTTATTTTTTTTAAAAAAAAAGATTGTAATTGTTACAGATTACGTAACTTAACACGTTAAATTAAAAAAAAAAAACAAATAATTGACTTTTAAACTCAATTTTAACTTTTAACGAGTTATGGCCTTGTTTTTTTTTTTTGTTAAATCGTTAGTATAATAATATTATCCTATGTAGCGTGTACAAAAAGAAATAGAGGTATACGTGTAAAAAATATTTTACCTTGTCGCCCTTCTTTTAACTTTTGTCAAATGTAGATTATATCTGATGGGCGAGTTTTAAGACGAAAAACATTTGAGTTAGATTTTTCTAAATCAGTAAACATATACTACATATTAATTATCGTTTTTTATCTGCCGTAATATTTTATTTACTTATATTTACTACGTTGGTACCTACCTAGGTAATAAAATAGCAGCTATAATAATAGTTGTACCTGCCAAGGACTGGACTCATTTTTCCGGTTTTATTAGACGTATGTATTGTATAATATTTAAGAAACGGTACAATATTTTTAAATTATTAAAATACGTACTCGCCGATAGTTGCAGAACAATGAACGTACATAATATTATATTATTATATAATACATATTATTCACCTACATGCTGGTCATTATACACGTTGACATTGTAAAAACTTTTGTATTTGTTCCGATGTTAATATGATATATTTTACTTATAAGTTTTTGATTTTGACTTTTGAGTGTTTAAAATAATATCAGAACTAACGAAGCGCAAAAACATAAAAAGTAAATAATTGTGTACCATTAATTATTGTCTTAAACTGTCGGTTGATCGAAAAAAACGTCTAGTATTCTGTATTTCCCATTTGTTTTATAACACTGTACGTGTACAACGAAAAACGGTGAAGATTGACAGATCTACATTTAAAACGGGTTATTAAACAGTTAATTAGGTAGATATAGGCACGTCTGTAAATTAACGGTAAAACGTGTATATATATTTCATAGAAAACTGTAGGACAAATGACGTTTTGCTAACGTAAAATCAAAGATTTCGACTGTATTAGATTTAATTTTGATATTAGATTTTTACTGTTGGAGGAGACACGTTCACCCTGTCTGGTGTGTCTTTCGGCAACATTGATTATTATTGTAATTTAGTAACAACCGCAGGAGTCCGCAGTGTTCGTCAAGTATATCCAGTTTATTAAAACATATATTTGTTATCTTATAATATTGATTTTGCAGTAGTAATTTTAATTTTGTTTGTTTAACATTTTTGACAGGTATACTTCGTTCTTAATAATTATTTGAAAATTATTTTTTATTACAAAATCAGTGCTAAAAACTAATTTTCAAAAATAACCTTAATATATTAAAAAACCAAGTGTGTTCTATGTATAAGTTATAGTCGTGGAATGCACTGTGAAAAAAGTCTTCTTGAATCCGTTGGTTTGTCGTTACAAAAATATATAGGCGTAGGTAGGTAGGTAGGTAGGTACCCAAATTGACAGATGAAAATAAAACACAAGTTCATAATGAATTGTTATGAAATACTATTTTTCTTTTTACACAGATGTTTTATATTCATTTATTTCACACTAACGTTATTGTTATATTTCTCGTGGTGATTCTGAAAATATTTTTCTACATTCCCATGTATAAAGTGTCATAGGTATATACTGTCATTGTCCCGTATACTGTATGTTGTGTATGGCAAACTAAAAAAAAAAAAATAATAATAAACATATTATGTAAAGTAGGTTACGTCGAAAAACATGTTTACATGTATTGCAGTATAACTACTTTGAACTTTAATTATTACAATAATACACAATAATCGAAACATAATACAAGCATTCTGTAATATTTTAATAAATATTATTTGATTCAAAATGTTTGGATGTATAACGTCATAAATTAATAAAAAATAAACCAATATAATAGAAATAATTAGCTAGCCCATTTTCATACATACGGACAACTCTAATTAGGTATACCAAGTATATAATTAGCCATGTGTTTCAATATTTTTTCCTGTCCTTGGCAAAATTTACAAATTTTACTTGACTAGGCTTTACTAATTGCTATTAAATTAATGTGGGAAATTTAATTAAAGCAATTAAATATACTTGTTTTTATGTTTTTTTTTCTTTTTTTTTTAGTAATGAATAATCAATTGGTCTTATTAGCTAGATATTGCCTTCCTTGAATTATTTACTTGTTGAAATTAGTGAATTATTTTTCAAGGATTTGAAATCCACTTACTTAAATAAAATTCATATTGACATGATCTGGCAGTAAAAAACTTTTACTAAAAAGTGAGAAACGTGAAAAATGTAACTGAGAAAAAAGTGACTAACGATGGCCAACCCTGTAAATGTTTATAATGTACCTGTTGATAGAGTATAATTATTACAAAAGTGGGTGATCCTCATATTGTTAAATTTGACCAAAAAAATTAAAGACATATTGCTGCTACACACCCAACTGTTTTTATGCTACAATCAACTTTTTAGATTCTAGTCTTACAAATTTTTTTCTATAGTTAGGGAATATTAAAAACATAACTAATAATTTCGTTCAAACTCTATGATTGGTTAGACTAGGAATAAGGATTGAATATTTTTAAAACATTTTTCTAACACCATTGCAGTTGTTATTATTTTATGGCACAGACATTTTTTCGTTTGTTTTACAAGGCTTGAGTAAGAGGTTTTGGATAGTAGAATTTGTTTTTACTTAAATATGCCATATAAATGTCAAAAATTCATTTTTTTTTTTTTCTAATTTATTGATAAACTAAAATATAATATAGTACTTTTACAGACACCTATCTCATTATTTTATAAATTTAATAAAAATAAAAATCTAAAAAACTCTATAAATGCCATTATTTTTACACAAATATAAGTTGTAATTACCTATTATTAGTTTGTCATACACGGTGACGTATACTAAAATGAAACCAAAATGTACCAAAAAAATTCACCAATGATAATGCATACATAGGGTCTACTTATATGCCTAAGTTGATGAAAAAATCTTATAGACTAAGTAAATAAGTTTAGAAAAACGTCACTTAGCGGCGGGTCAGCCACGTATAATAATACGAAATCAAAATGAATACATTTTCTATTTCATATAATTTATAAATACTCCTTAATCACTTATGTCTTATACTGTGTTTTTTTTTTTTTTTTTTTTGCACACAGTTTAATAGTAATAAACAATTTCAATTAATTAATCAATTAACTTAATACTAAAAATAAAAGTGTTGTTCAAAAAATATGAACTAGGTATATTTATTTACAATAACTATTACTAAAAATATGACTTTGAAAAAATTAATATTCAGTGCAAGAATTTCGGAAATAGTATTATGAAAATCATATTATATTATAGTTAAAAAAGAGTTTGTTAGTCTGACAAAACAGTGCAAGGGTAAAGTAACTTTTTGCTATTTCGTATGTACATATAGGTATACGAATATTTTTTAGTTCCCATGATTAGTTTAATTAAACATAATATATATTTTTGGATCCTATATTGTAGACGAGGACACCCAGTACTCACAAATGGTTGCATATTTTTTCACTGAATGTCAACAAGACTTGCACTATGGGTGTTCCATTTAGAGTTTAGACACGTGAAAGATGTATTTAAAAAAACCGTATATTCATTTTTTACAATTGCTTCCCTAAAATATAAGTAATTGTTTTTTTTTTTGCATTGAATAACCGGTCACCTGCACAGTAAAATGTTGTACAGATTTTTATTATGATGGACAAGTAATTCCTCTGAATATGTTTCAGATGCAATTATTACGCGGTCACTTTAAGGGGAAATAGCCCATCATTTATTTTTGTTTTGTTTCAATGGTTTGATTGAGTACACCCATAGTTAATACTTTGGTTTACGATGATCCCAAAAAGTATTTTAAACAATTTTCGTTGTTTTCTGTTTTTTAGTCACTTAATACACTTTAAATATCCAGTATATACTCTCATTTGCCAATTATTTTAAAAGATATTAGGGTTTAAAATTGACTGTGTAGTTGAAAATTTAATTGAATGACTATTTTTTTTTGATAATCAAAATTCAAAAAAAAATCTCAATGACGGTGTTCAGGTATTACCATTCTGAATTGTAATAATTTTTCATAACCACAATTGGTTAGTTTTTGTTTAATTTTGAAAGGAACTAGGATTCCCAACTAAGATAGCCCATACGTATAGACGCGCTATAATAATATGCTTAAAAATGAAAAAAAAGAAACGTCTCGCTTGATTCAAAACCAGATGTCGTCGTTCATTTATACACCTATACTTATTGTTCGTAAAAATAAAGTGACGAAAATAAGAAATTTTACAATGTAAACAATAATATGGCTAAGAATTATTAAACATAGAATTACTACTATACATTTTAAAAGAGTTATAGTTTGGTGAGACGAACATATGTCAAATTTTAGTTCAATATTAACAGATTTTATTATTCTGTATTGCTGGGGAGAAGCGACTTAAAAAGTCGTTTCTGTCGATAAATTACCGACAAAAAGCTTAAACAAAATAGGTATAAATTTAGTCGCAAGAAACGTTGTTCCAATGTTTCAAGGTTTAGAAAGATTGTATTAAACATTATATTTTCATGAAGATTTCACAGGTTTTCCGATCGGTAAAATCGAAAAATCCCAAACTTTGTCTGTGTTTGCAAGATAGTATATAGGTTTGTCGAGCTCACTGATCATAATTATATTCA
Organism: Hormaphis cornu; assembly: GCA_017140985.1. Classification (NCBI taxonomy): domain Eukaryota; kingdom Metazoa; phylum Arthropoda; class Insecta; order Hemiptera; family Hormaphididae; genus Hormaphis; species Hormaphis cornu. The sequence continues at coordinate 32,200,421 of CM029359.1, forward strand.
TATGTTATGCGTCTAATATGCACAAGCTCAATATCCATAAACAGTGTTTGAAGTCTGAAATTTTGAAATATTTCACCTAGTGTTGAAAGAGTTCACAAGATCGTGAAACACTAAATTCTTTTAAATTATGGCCAACATGCAGCATTTTAAAAGGAATCGGTATTTTATGTTATTTTGTTTAATATTTAAAAATGTTGTTCATTATGAATAAGTTGTTTTAAATTTTGTTTCAAATTGGTTATACTAGTTGTTTGGTACTTGTTCAACCTACATTAAACCAAACTGTTAAGTACCTGTTACTTGTTAGCATTATAATATTGTTTGCCATCGTGTATTTTTTTTTAACACATCTATCTATTTTTTACATAATATTTTTGTATGGAATTTAAAAGTTCCGTGTAAAAATGTTGTCACCCGAGATGGGACACTTAATTTGAAGCATTAATTTTTTTTTTTTTTTTATTATTTTTAAACTAATGACCCAAAATCCAAATTTTCTCAGTAGGTACCTATAACTTCGTAAAATCTATAATTTTCAATTAAGAATCTGTAAACCTCAGTTCAATCTGAACGTTATATTTTTTTTATATCACCTAGGTCAAAAAATTTCAACAAAAATCAAAAAAAATTATTATGAACGTTTGAAATTGTTTCGTAATATTATTTTTTAGAAATAACTTTTCAAAACGAATCAACTAATTGAAATTCATGCACTAATATTATTGGGCGAACGAAGATCGATCGTGAACGAAATCGTCAAAAAATTTTTATCCTCTCTATTTGTTAAACATATAAAACTTTGAAACTCACAATTTAATGATTATCTCGCGCTTTGAGATCATATAATGTAGATAATTATATCGAAATATTTTCAACCCATCCAAAGAAGTGACCAACTTCACTATTGTGACACATGACTTGTGTGTGTGTTTTATTTCAATATTATGATTTTGTGTTCAATTTTTTGAAGTGTTGGCCTTCTCGCGGCCGGTGTATTTGCGCCACTCATACCTCTAATCTGCAGCGTGGCGAAACTTTCCGAACACGAGAAGAGTTTGTTGTCGTAGCCTCGGAACATCTCTCGGTCTGTTCAACAGATCTGTTGCAGACGCGCAATCTTGATAAAACGTAACAATAATTATCGGAGTATAATGCTGTTTTCTCGCTGCTGCGTCCGACGAATAATAATATAATAATAATAATAATAATAATAGTAATATAATGACGATAAAAATGATAGTAATAAAAGAAATTGCCGTTTGGTTCCAATATAGATGAATAATATTTTGCCATTATAATGTTATGCGATGAAACTCGACGCGGCAAATAGAAGAATCGCACAATGGGTTTCCAACGTAGAATAAAAAAAAAAAAAAATGTATACTTACGCTATAATACGCGCAGCAGCTCATCGTAAAACTCATTACTGCACGGTCGGGTAGAACGCAGTTATAGGAGCAATAATTGATATCAGAATCGACGAAGAAAAAAAATAAAAAAAATCGTACGATAAATCACGAGGGACTTTTAAGATTGACTGGAGCTTAAGGGGGAATATGATTTTTGCTTTTTTTTTGGTTGAACGGTTTGATATACCTATAGAGTTAATGCTATAGGCTTACGATGAAACTAAAAAATATAGTTTAAAAAACTTTCGTTTATTTTTTAGTCAGATGAATGCAGTTTAAAAGTATAAATGTTGCACTTTAAGTTCATTCATCATACCAGTTTAAATGTTAGAAGTCTTTGAATATACATATTTATTGATATATTGGCCGTCATTGGGCAAAATTTTCAAAATTAATTTTTTTTTTTTTTTAAAGTTATTAGGGTTTAAAATTCGCTGCGTTGTTGAAAGTTGAATTTCACGATTATTTTTTTTAATAATCAAAAATTTCAAAAAAAAAACTCAATGACGCCGCAGGTATTCTGAGTTGTAATGATTTTTCATAACCAAAATTGGTTAATTTTTGTTTCGTTCGTGAAGAAACTATAATAATATGATTCCATTTAGCCTACTGCTATAGACATAACGTATAGACGCGCTCTGGCGGAATTCGATGGTAACTTTATCGGATATTCAACATTATAACCAATAATGTTATTAACATAATGAGCGAGTTAATATTTTGGCACCTGCCTGTGTGAAACGTAATGATGAATTGTGGGAATCAATTTTAAATCACACAAACTTGTAAGTTCTTTTGAAATTATTATAAATGATCGTGTAATATGCTTAGAATTTTGTTAAATTTGTCTTTAGAAAACCTCTTATAAAACTGCAGTCTTCCGAACACGTGGTTTTTATTTTTCGCACTAATAATTTGTAATAAAGAGAAGATTTTCTCTTCACACAGACAACATAGGTACCTACCTATTTGATGGTGAGAGACGATGGAAATATTTTTCTTATACCTTATAAAACCTCGTCATTGGAAACTGAAGTCAAATTTTATGACATTTTAGTCGTTCTCGCGTACAGACTGCTTACAGCTACACGTTCGTTATAATAATAATTCCGGTGGGTTACATACGCCAAAATAACAGGAGTGAGGTGAGACCAACGTGCATGTGGTATGGACGGATATACGTTCGGAGTGTTGACAGGAAAATAGAACAGAGTATGAGCGTATAGCGGAAATGAGAATGCATAGATGGACGAGTGAAGTAAGAAGATAAGATTGAGAATAAGAATATGTAAGATATAGTATCGGTGTTGCATCGATAGCGGATAAGATGAGGTAAAATTGGCTGAGATGGTTTGGACGTGACGTGATGAGGATAGAGGAAACTGAAGCAGTAAGAGCAGTTGTGAAAATGAACGTTGAAGGAAAAAGATGTAGACTCTACATTGTAGAGGAAAATCAATGATAAGAGATGGATGGAAACAATTGAAAAAATATGAGAGTTGTCAATGCTTGTGTGTGAACGGGGCCAAATTATTTAAAAACCAATGTAAAAAATAGGTATACGTTGTACGTACCTACACGTGGTAGGTACATTAAAAACTTCGTTGACATAATTATTTATAAAATTTAATCGTTATTTGATACATCATATATAGGTGCACGTCTTATATTATGTACTATTCGCGCAAGTCAGATGAAGAAATGAAAACAATGGCGCGTTTATGGTTTATTTTTTTTGTTATTTTTTCTTTCTTCTCATTCCACAACGTATACACAAAAAAAAAACACGGTTCATTTCTCTCGTTTCTAGGCGTTTTGACCTAAAAACTATTTTTACCGCGACAGTGTTTGTATTTTTTTCTTTTTTTTTTTTTCATGATACACCGCTTTAATTCGAGTACCGGCGCGCCTATACATAATTGAAATTTCATGCTTTCTATAGACCAACTCAAAATCCTAATAATTCTTTTACCTGTACGATTTCCAAGTTGTCGGATGATACGTTTATGATTTTCTTTATACGCGCCTATAGAATTATTTATTACTCGTTATAAATAATTTACGATATTTCGTTACGTTGCGTGTACCGCATAAAAGTTGAGATTTTGAATTTTATTTGGTTTGAAGCATTTTTTGTTGACGTTTCGATTATTATCTGGGTTACCTTAATGTGCCGAAAACGACGAAAATAGCAAATCCGGCTTCATAACGATAATATTCCATGTCGTTTAGTGACTTTTATGTACACCAAATTAATTTAATACGTTATAAAAAATCGGATAAAAGTGTTCGCTGTTGGTATTTTTCAATAATTTTTCCGAGTACATTTTTTGTGAAAATATATGGTTTTTACCAGTACAATACGGATAATACTGAGCTCGCTTGGAATCTTTTTTTCTGAGACAACGATTTTATCGCCGCTTTCGGATAGTACGTTTGAACCGCTATTTCCACACCTGCAGTGACCCACCCAAAGCGCCACTCCGTCGAACTACGTACACCCATGCCATCCGGAGTAATCCCGGCTTTTTTTTTTTTTCATTTAACTATATTTTATTTTGTTTCAGTCGTTTTTTGTTAAAATTTTTTTTTCAAACGCAACACTCGTTTCTGGATGATAACCGTAGTACCTACAGTAAACGCATCTCATCCACTGCTGGTCTTGTGTCGTAAGCACATCGTTTCGAAAACTGCAGCAGTTAAAATTAGCCACAATTCAGTAATCGAGATATTTTGAGCGATATATCTCATTTATTTTTAAAACAACCCGTTCTTGATCTCGAAACGTACCTGCATCGAATGAATATTTCGAATGGTGAAACGACTCGTCCGGTTAGGCGTTTTCGGGGGAAACGGCGCGCGAAATTCCGTATTTCTTACCAAATGAAGCCCGTAGGTTTCATTTTGAAAATTTGATTTTGAAGCGATCGTCTCGATAACCAATCTCACTAACTCAATAATAGTTCACCAGCGGCAATGTTGTTCGATGTCTCGTTTTGCTCGAGTGGTGAACGAATGATGGTTATCTCGAGATATCGCTAGACTATAAAAACGTCTCGAAACAAATCATTATCGATTATGCCCATCACTGTTGCACGCGTAATATCATATTATACCGCATTTTATAACAATGTCCGGGTGTATTAACCCCTGGCATCGTCACCCGACCGCCCGCGGTCCTCGTATAAACGCGCGGTGCGTTTCGGCGGCGGCGCACTCTCCGGTACCGCGGAGGAGCCACACAGCTGGGAGCCGCGGCACACAATAAAACCGTAGTGGAGTATGAGGAACACGATGAGGAACACGATGAGGAACACGCGAGATGAACTATAAAGATTGCAGTGCGTTAGGTACGTTGGTGGTAGAGGGACGACGTTATGTTTTGACGACCTGTCGAAGAGGTATTATTATAACGTATCATTTTTAGATTCAGTTTATGGTTTTACGAATATGTTTACAGACGAAACTTCCTAACCGGAAAGTGCGCACCGATTTCTTATGAATCGAGACGGCGACGGTTCGGAGAGGTCGTTTTTCGATTTTCTCGATAGAAACGCGACGGGAAGAATCGCCGAAAAATCGCGAAAAACGGCAATACGTACCTACTTATTTTTCTCCATGTCTTCGAAAACAATCGTGTATAGTACGATAGAACTTAAAATGCCAATTTTCTATTTTTAAACCGTAGTAACTGACTAAAACGAAAATTGTTTAAAATATTTTTTAGGTACACCGTAGTGTTAACTACAGGTGTATAATACTCAATCAAATTATTTAAAAAAAAAAAAAAAATGATTGTATATTCCACCTCAAACACGCGCATCCATTCTTATCTTTATTTATTTTTGTATTTTTGAAAGAGAGTGCACACGTTTCGTATCGCTGTCCACGAGTGATTACGTTATCTACCGTAGTAAATCCGTATTAAATCTTTACCGTTCGTAAAGAAAATCGATAGAAATACAATGGAAGTACACAACCACTGCATGTCCTCTCACAGGCGCAATTTCATTGTTTTACTCGGAGGGCTACAAAAAGTGAACAAAAAAAGTTCATCGCCACCGAAACTATTTTCACTACGTTTCACGCGAATCGGCCAAAAGGGACGTTGTGTAGAGGGATTTTCGATTCTGAGCTACAGTGCGGGTTTTACAAAGATGTTTAAAAAAAAAAAAAAAAAAAATGTTTCAAAAAGTCTCGTTCGGGTAATATATTTAATTGGGCCGTTTTTAGATTTTCAGGTTTTTTTCACTTGTGAAATTTGACCGCGACACCGCCGAAAATGTTCGCGCAATTTTAAAATGTTTAACGGTACATAAGAAGATTTCATTAGAATCGTTGTTTTTCCGTAATATCGAAAACAATCGTTCTGTTGCGTTGACATATTCCGACACAAAAGCGTGTGTAATCTCAGTAGAAAATAATATAGTCGCGACGTCTCATTCGATTTTTATCGTTAAATTTTTCGCCGTTTACACTCGACAACCGTGTTCGCTCGTTTTCTCGAATGCGATACTACACGTTTCAACCCCCAAAGCGTCGTCGTCAAACCACCACCCCAAGCGGCCCAGAGGATTTTTTTTTCAAAGCCCGTGGCGGCGCTACGATGTGTAACATTTTCGGGGTTTAACTTAAAACGGGGGACCACAAATGTGTTGTTTTTTTTTTGAAAATTCACACCGTCGTGCCGCGTTCGCCGCGCCCCTCATTTTCGTGACGTTCATAGCCCCCTCGCCCCCCGTTAGCCCCCTTCAAATCCGGGATCTCGCGCGTGTACCACCACGTCACGTCACGACGACGGTAATAATAATACGAAGGTCGCCCCGCTCACCAATTCCCGGCGCACGAAGAAGATCCCGGGTCGGCGGATCCCCCGGGGCCGGCGGAGCGGGAGGGGGAAGCCGGTTTCGCCGGTGGGGAGTGCCCATACGTATCCATACGGCGGCGGACACATATATATATAGGAGCATCGAAATACCTTATTCCTACCTGGTTCACCTGGCCGGCCGCGCCGCGTGTATCACCTGGCTTACCCCCCCCCCCCCCCCACCGCCGCCGACGTCGCCCTCGTTCCCCCACCACACCGCGGCAACGACGTGCTCCACCCCCTTCCCCGCCGCAGCCGGTAGAAGTGCCTATATAGAATAATAATTATTATAGATACCTGTAGTGCGTTTTTATTTTCCTACTCTCGCCGCGTAGCCGCCACTCGACAGCATTCGGCCGTCTACGGTGTGCGCGCACGTTTGGGAACCGCGCGCGACGACACGACGACCGTGGTCGGATAAAATCCGGAAAAAAATTAAATATATATGTTACGTTTCACCGGAATATTTCACGCGACATAACGTAAAGTATAATTCGCCGCTGCTGCGTACGCGTCGTTGACGCCGCCGCCGGACGTCGTCGTACACCGGAACCGCGTCGGGAAAGTTTGTGCGACGTGTGGTGAGAACGACGACGACATTCGCGTCTCGAGATTGTGCGGCGGACACGAGACGACGGTCCGAGAACGGTAAGTAAAATTCGGTCCGATGTATGTTTGTGTAGCAACAGGTCTCTCTGCACGGCTGCGTTGGGGGACGACGACGGTGTCCGCGATTTCACGATTTCACGATTTCGCGCGCCACATTTGGACGCTGCCAACTTGCCCCTGCGCAACAACGCGCATCGGATTTTCATCGAACGTCGTCGCCAGCCAGCTGGGGTCGGGGGGATTAGATCCGTCTCTCCTCCAAGCCTTTTCTGTTCGTCGTCGCCGCCCGGAACTGTCTTTTAGAAACCTATCCTTCGGAATCACACTCGCTCTTCCCGGCGAACTTTCCGTTCCCGTGGAGATTAGGTGTATTCCACCAGCCCGCCTGATCGTCCTGGACCCCGACACCATTTTCTGTTCGACCGGTAGTTTTTGATAAAGGTTGACGTGATTTTGAACGCGTTTCTAAAAATCTGTACGGTACGGAATAATACGAAATTAACGAAACGCGTTATTAATTTTTATTCGCCATTTCAAACGCGATTTCTAAAATATTGTTGTTGCCGCCGTGTCAACAACGACCGCGCGGCAACATTTTTGGGCGTTTGACCCGGACGTTTATCGAGAGTTTTGTGAATACTCGCATTTTCGCGTGATAGTTTTTGCTCCACTCACCGATCCAAAATTATACTACGACCGATTTATAACTGTTAAAATCGTTATTACCGGAGTTCAAACGTATAAAACGTACTACTATGGATGTCTCTTGCTGGTAAACGTCGGTATAGTAGCTGGTAAAAAAAATTATTTAAACGTATTTTCTAATCAAAATTAACGATTTCTCGTTCTAGATTGGCATCCGTGTTATTATACCCGTCTAAAATTCTAAAACGAGTAGTGTTTCGAATATAATTAACGGAAATAATATGCTATCGAATCTTGTTGTTGAATCGATTCGGAATTCTTTTATAGATAGTCACGGTGTGAAACGGTATGATAATAATACGAAATGATTTTCGCGAATTAGGTTTTCGAATTTGAGTACAAAAATGGCGAACTGCATCGATTGATGAAACATTCTTTCGTTTCTACAAAATCGTGTACGAAATCGCATTTTGATTGTTAGATGACGTGCCATTTTTGAAAATAGTAATTTTACATTAATCAGTGAAATATTAATGGTATCGACTCGTCATAGTTATTATTATTCACGACTTTGTGCGTCTCGTAACAATTAGTAGGTATAATTTTTAAATTTATGTTCTCAAAAAACTTCAATATTGCATATGTATTTATAACTGAGATTATAAAAGTTCCTCGTGTTGACATTTCGATCGAAACAGCTGTTTTTGTGTACTATATACGAGTATAGGCGGCAGATCATTTTGAATTTTTCTTTTATTTTAATATTTTTAAAAAAAAAAAATCGCCATATTAGTGTATGTGAATTTCTGCGGTGTAAATTATCGTTAAGTGTTCTCTACCGCAATCCCCGGATTTAAATTGTTTTCTTGTTGATTTTTTTTTCATATTGGTATGAAAATAGTGTTACCTACCTACTCTGTACTCAACTATACTTTTATTTTTATGCAGAATTACTATACATACTTGCATTTCGATAGGGATTTCTAATTTTGATAAATAGCGTTTCGTGTCGTGTTTTATAGCATGAATATATAGTAGGTTTAAGGTACATACATAGTTGTATATTATTATGATATTTTGTCGAGTTTGCTTCACTTTGCATATTGTATCGCGGTAATATGATAAATACGTCGGTATTGGTAAAAGTTACTCGTGAAACTAGTTTTTCTATAAACCTAGGTACATTATAATAATGTATATATTTAATCTTATAATTAAAATTGACGGGTATTATTCGATTGATACTTTCTTCTCGATAAATCCGAATTATACTACGGTACCGCAGTGTCAACAAATATTTTTTTGCGTATTAGAGAACGTTTCGAGTCCGCTAAACGAACCATTATAAATTCCGAGCGTCAGCAGTGGGTTTTACAATGATTTTTTTGTAATTACTGTTAACGAAATTTCTACCGCGCGCCGATTTCTACGTACCTAGCGGTATACCTTTTCTTTTAGCGAATCTGATCAAAGCGTTACTTAAGTGGAGTCGATTTTCTCGACAGTTTTTTTTACGCTACCGGAAAAAACGTTCGCTCAGAATCGTTTTCTCGTAGGCAACGAAGGATTCATCGCTGCTTTCAGATATTGAACCACAACTTCCAAAGCGCAGTCGCCGCCGCGTCCCACGCGACCTAGAGCGATCCCGGATTTTGTTCGGAGTTTCGCGCAAAACCCGCCGGCGCTGATCTTTAACTCCCCCTGATAACTCGCGAACTATGTATGTGCTACGGTTTGAAAATCGTTGTTAACCACGGTTTCCGATTTCGAAAATCAGAATTTTATCGTTCCACACTACAGTGCCTGCCGGTCACTTGTTGTAGTTAGTGTTAACCTGTTGCAGTAGGAGAGCTATATAATTGTTTCGCGGTTGAAATAAAATCGCGTCGGCCGCTATCTCGAATAATAATAACAACAAACCAAACGCATCCGCGTTACCTTTCTGGACGACGTAACACGCGTGTATGTTTTTTTTATATATTTTTTTCAATTGTTTGACCGTGGTCCGTGATGCGTGCAGAGCGTGGTTCCCCCCTTCGTAACGTCGTCGTCGTCGTCGTCGGCGGCGGGCGGCGGAGCGGCACCGTGAAGGAAAAATATTTTGTCAACCCGTTCCGGAACGGGGAAAAAAAAGAAAGGATCGTCGCGCGCGCTCTCCGACACAATATCTCTATGTGTCTGCTGTTTTCGTACTGTACGACCCGCAGTCGTCGTCCTCGCGGTAGACAGACGCCAGTGGGCGGAGAACCGTAATTCAGG